>CM055828.1:12550509-12965760 GCA_029582265.1 Zoroaster sp. YZ-2022 | reverse complement strand
AACCCCAAATGACTTTTGTCCCAAAATGGTACCCATAAATCTGTAAATCAAATGTTAATTAATGTTAGGAATGCCGGCTATTCATCCATTCATACATACATGTAAAATAAAAAATAAATAGGTCAGCATCCATCTTCATTGTATGAAAATTTTACTTAAGTTCCCCAAAACTTTAGTTCAGCTGAATAAGCATCATTTCCATGCTTATTCACACCGCCAAAGGTTGAATATTCTTGGCCCATGTACAAAGTTTGTGCAACTACATACAATTACAAGTATTACTTTTAAATATCTGATAAAACTCCAGTATAAAGATCCCATTTTTCAACAGTGCTGATTTTTTCAAAAAAAGGTGCCCCTTTGAGGATTTTTATGGATTTGGGGTGGTTAGGGTGAATTCGAGTCAACTCGTTCCCCAACCAACCCGTACCCCAACCAACTCCTGTTTCAACCAACTGGTATCCCAACCAACTCGTACTCGCTGAAAATAATGGAATCTTGGTGCATTGTTTTTACCCGTAACTTTTGAAAACCTTAGAAAATATTATTATAATAAATTCGGTTAGTTAAGTTTCCCAGGCTTTGAAATTATATGAAAAAATTTAAAATAAAAATTGAATTTTGGTGTGTCGTTTTTACCCGTTACTTTTAAAAACCTTGGATGATAATATTTGAATAAATTTAATTAAGGACATGTTATGTAATCTCTCTTTTCCATTTTCTTCTTGGAGTACGAATTTGTCGGAGTACGAGTTGGCACGAGTACGAGTTGACCAAAATGAGCACGAGTTGGTTGGAGTACGAGTTTGATTGGAGTACGAGTTGACCTGTTTCCGTCAGGGTTATAGTTTATTTTGTTGGTCATGGGTTATTGAAAATAATCACCAGGAATCATCTTTTTTGAAATTGTCAACAATAGACACGATATTGAGGGACAGACGAGAATGAGATATTAAAAGTCTGACGACACATGTTAAATTGTCAAGGATTTTTTCATATGAGTCCAACGAATTTGAGTCAAGTTGTACCCCAACCAACTCGTACCCAACCAACTCGTACCCCAACCAACTCATGTTTCAACCAACTCGTACTCGCTCAAGATAATACTAATAGAATCTTGGTGCATCGTTTTTACCCGTAACTTTTGAAAACCTTAGAAAATATTCTTAGAATAAATTCGGTAAGTTGAGTTTCCCAGGCTTTGAAATTATATGAAAATTCCCAATTTTTAAGAAAAACAAATTTTAAAAAATTGAATTTTGGTGTGTTGTTTTTACCCGTTTGGCGTTACTTTTAAAAACCTTGGATGATATTGATAATATTTGAATAAATGTAATTAAGGACATGTTATGTAATCTCTCTTTTCCATTTTCTTCTACGAGTACGAGTTGGTTGAAGTACGAGTTGGCACGAGTACGAGTTGACCAAAATGAGCACGAGTTGGTTGGAGTACGAGTTGACCTGTTTCCAGTCTAACTATTTTACAAAAAATATGTAGTCTGATTAGGTCGAGATATTTTTCAAATTCATTTAAAAATCATTCCTACGTTACCTGTAACAGAGATTCTGAGAGTTGTTCGTTACCGGCGACATGGGCGACGTCATGACGTGGCGATTATACATATGTTGTGTACGTTAGCTCCAGCCCTAACGTTTGACCATTCCTTGCTCCATGGTTAGACATGGTTTATTGGCAATATCACACTCAATCATACCATCTATTTCTTCCATCCACTTGCACATGAAAGAAACTTTGTCCAATTAATTTCCGAAAATGATAACAATTTGGATTCCATGCTGGACAAATGCATAATTATACATTTTCTACGACGCATTTTCTGCACGGGCCCGACCGACAGGGAAGCCATTGTTGGTGCTGCTGCATGCGCAATGCGCATGCATGGCGGGTCATGACCTTACAAGAGCAACAGCCACCACTGTCGCTGTGCGGTCTTGTAAATGAATTTTTGAAATACTAAACTTGCGGTTTCGACCAGACGGAGAGGTCGGATTGGGGTCACGTCTGTGTACGAAAAATCACATAATTAAATATCTATAACATGCTGCAAAGATTGTGAAAATATCGTTTGTGGTTCATGAGATATGATTTTTTGAAAATATTAAACTTTGATTTAGTGTAATTCGATATCTGATGATCTCACTATGACGTCACAACTTGATATAAAACTACATGTTAAGGTCTAACTATGTGTGAAGTTTTAAGATTCTGTGAACTCTGCAACTATGTTTTTGTCTCTGGATAAGTCTTATTGAGAAGAAGAAGAACTAGAGGTATAGAGTTTGTTAAAAACAAACTCAAGGTGTTCGAGTGCGCCTAATATGACATCATCACCTAAAGTTATTAAAAGACAAGAGTTACTTCAGGAGATATGAGTTTTCATAATATGTAATATATAAAAATACCACATATTGTGTTATACTGAATACATTAACTTCTGGTTCAATTATGTGACGTCATTCATACTTCAAAAAATTGTTCCTCATAATATGAGTTACTTCAGGAGATATGTGTTTTTATGATATATAATGAAAATAACATGTGCTGAATAGATTAACTTCCGGTTCAGTAATCCCATATAATTTTAAATTCCTCCAACCAAATTAAGTCTGAACTTGGTAAATATGGTTTTCTCTTCAGAAAGGTTTCATGACAAAACTTGCATCAGTGGTGTCAAGTGCGACTTGACAAGAGACAATGGCTACGAGAGATAAGTTCGGCGTGTAATTTGAATTCAGACTACTAGACTAGGGGGTGTGCAATGAGTGTGTTCAGAAATTGAGTTTTGTGACACATATCAGGCATGAGCGTGGAAACAGTAGATCATTACATGTAAATTGCTAATATATAAATCCACAATCACGAAACTTGCCCGTTTGGCAGATATTTGCATTTGAATGACATGAAAATAGCGCCCTATTTCGGCCATTTTTAGAAAACTGTACATTTTAATGTACATTTCAATTTTGTATAATTTGAAGTTCACATGGGCTATGTTTTTTATGTTTGGAAGAGTTTGGAAAGGGGATTCCATATTTGGGGAATATTTGTCATTGTAAAAAATGAACTAGTTTAAAAAAAATTGCCTTGAATAAAAGGTCTGAACCCGTCTGATCCCCCAGTCCTCTACCCCTTACTCCCAGGGTAAGATCCATGGTGTCGTGGGGTAGTATTCCAATTTAACTGATCATGTGAAAACAATCTAAATTGACCATACATCTCAATATTTTGGGGTTTCGTTTCCCATCCCCCATCTCCTTGCCTTGAGCCCCACCCGCTTTGGGCAACCCTGATTCTAACCCTGCCTACATCAGAGACCAATTTGTAAATCTTTTATCATCTTTAAAAAGTTCAGTATTGGTTATTAATTGTCAATGTTTTGTGTAAATATTTAAATTGATAAAACACATTCTTCGTTAATACACAATTAATAAGTAATAAAGGAAATGACACTTCTGCTTTATTTTGTCATGGTCATGATACTCCTTTTCCATCCATTTTTGCACCCATCAATAATAATCCATTTCATGCAGGATAAAGGTTATCCAAACTTCTAGGTCTAATTTGCAATGAAAAGAATAATTTTTTTCTGAAGTACTAAATATTCCAACAAGTGAACCTGTAGTCCCTGGCATTAATTGGTTTTGGCTAGTATTGTTAAACCTTTTACTGGTGCATGAAAAGAAAGTCAACAGAATTTTTCAATTAAAGATAATGGTTAAAGGGGCAATATCATCTCAATCAGAGTAGACTTTCAACGGATCATGGAATCAGTGTCCTAGTGTAAGATGAACAAAGCAGGCAATTGAAAATTACTTGCTCATTTGTTAAGCAGTGTGCAAGGATAAGTCATCTGAAGTTGATGGCCAGGGCAACTGTAATGCCATGTGATTTCTTCATTATAAGTGTATTATATAGTACAGCTGATGCATTGAAGAGTGTGTGAAGATATGCACTTTTATGTAAAAATCTCTCTGCTACTCCAGCACCTTAACTGCTGTCTGTATCAGTATCAGTACATAATGTATCTGAGCCAACTGCAGTCTCTATACCAGTTCTTTTGCAGGGAGAGTTTGGCTGTACACCAAGTCAACTGTATTCTTAGTAAATGATCTATGAATTACCAGCGTAGGAAATGTACTTTTCAGACGTGTTTTCAGATTGTGGGTCAACTCCAATCAACTCCCTCCACTTCTTGTACATACATGTACTTGATGAACTTACGATGTAATGACTTTGTGAAAAGAATTTCATTGTTTTTATTATTCTCTTCTGGATGACTTCTTCACAGAATTTTATTTATGCATCATTTGTACCAAATAGGTATTTTATCTGATGGATCTGGCCTTGTCAAGAATTGGGTACATACTCATTAGACAATGATAGCAAACTTCTAAACCCACAAGATCTTTATCTTCGATTTGCAAAAGTAACCTCTCATCTTTCCGTTGGGCTGCTTCAAACAGTTGGCATGCAATCAAGGTTTGGCACTGTGAATACTTATCAGTTTTTTTTCTCAATTTTTCTCGGTTTGTCAGGGAGTAAGTCTGATGAAGACCACGGTTTTCTTCTCTGGGGTTCAGTGCTGCATTCTTACCGCTCGAGCTCATATTGACCTGAATATGTATGAAGAAAGAATGATAAATATTTAATAGAAATAGAGAAATAAGTGAGTAAGGGGAATGGGCATTGTAGACAAAAAGAGAGTGAAAATTAACAAAAGTACACACACAAGACAAGGTAAACAGATAGAAAGAAACGAAAAAGCAACATATAACTAGAAACAATTTTACTGCATACTAAGCTTGGGCGATAAACACGATATCGAATATTGCGATAACTTTTTTATTCGATTACAATATCGAGAACCTATTTAAATTATCGGCATATCGGCGAATCGCGAATACAAATATATCACAATAAAATATAAATCGACATTGTGAGTCAAGTCAGACATTCCATGGAAATAAAACCATGTCTTTTGAGCTTTTAGAAATGAGAAACAAAAGCAAACTACTTCAGAAGTACATACACGCTCTGCAAATAAATTTGCAATTTATTGTGACACTTGTAGAGGGGTACATACCTGTGGTTATTGGCTCTAAAGCAATCATGCATGAATGCAAAAAAAGAATTGCGATATTATTGAAAATTGCAATATATGTTTGCCGATATATCGAGGATTAAAAAAAATCGTTATCGCCCAAGCTTACTGCATACTTGAAACTTGATTGAATTTTTGGAAAGAATGTCGTATCCGACCACCACTTTTAAAGGGTTTTTTGGAATTTTTTTGCAACCACTAACCAGTTAAAAATTATTCTATCAATTTTTGGTGGTACAGAAAGCGAAAACTATCTTTAAAATCCACTTTTATGATGGTTTTCGGACTTTATTTCCCTTCTAAAAAATCCTCCCCTTCAGAAAATAGAAGGATCCTATTATAGTTGCCACTGCGCATGTACAATGACTGTGTTGGTCACTAATTGTGGAGTTTACGACATCAGACTGACATGACTGAGGAATTCATCGTATACCAAAATGGCAAATTTTTCATGAAATAAATATCCTGGAATAATGTGAAGTATATGTCCATCATCATCCATAATGTTCTCCACCTTACGAGGTAGGTAAGATTACTTTAATGGTTATACTGAATGAGAAAAAGTGGCGGTCGGATACGACATTCTACCCGAATTTTTCAATATTTGCCTACCTTGATGTTTCTGTTTCTTCTTAATCTTATTTCTTCCTCTCAGCCCTGCAAATGGCATGGAAGCATTTGTACCACTCAGAGTGGTACCCATAAATCTGTAAATCAAATGGTAATTAATTTTAGGAATGTCGGCTATTCATCCATACATGTAAAATAATAAATAATTGGGTCAGCATCCATCTTCATTGTAATTTGTATACACTATGAAAAAATAACCCAAAACTTTAGTTCAGCTTGAAGGTCATTTCCATGCTTATTTACACCGCCAAAGGTTGAATATTCTTGGCTCATGTACAAAATTATGTTTGTGCAACTAGTATTACTTTTAAGTATCTGATAAAACTCCAAATTATAAAGATCCCATTTTTCAACAGCACTGATTTTTTCCCAAAAAAGTGCCCCTTTCAGGATTTTGATGGATTTGGGGTAGTTAGGGTTATAGTTTATTTTGTTGGTCAAGGTTATTTTATTGGTCAAGGTATTAACATGGTAACTATTGAAAATAATCACCAGGAATTATCTTTTTTTGAAATTATCACTAAAAAAGTATGATAATAATGTCAACTACACGATACTGAGGGACAGACCACAAGCACAATCATTATTAAAAGTCTGAAGACATAAGTTAAATTGTCAAGGATATTTTTCATATAAGCCTAAGTCCAACTATTTTACAAAAAATATGTAGTCTGATTAGGTCCAGATATTTTTCAAATTCTTTTAATTTAAAATTAATTCCTACATTACCTGTAACGTTAGCTGTAACAGAGATTCTGTGATCGTTCGTTACCAGCGACGTATGGTATGTAGGCCTACGTTAGCTCCAACAGCCCTAACGGCAGTAACGCTTAGACCATTCCTTGCTCGATGGTTAGACATGGACATTGGCAATATCACACTCAACCATACCGTCTATTTCTTCCATCCACTTGCACATGAAAGAATCTTTGTCCAACTCATCTCCAAAAATGATAACAATTTGGATTCCATGCTAAATTAGTACATTTTCTGCGACGCATTTTCTGCAGACGGGCCCGACAGGGAAGCCATTGTTTTTGCTGCTGCATGCTGCGCGTGCGTGCATGGCGGGTCATGACCTGCGCGGTCTTCGTAAACTCATTCTAATTAGATAATGCATATACACACACTAGGCCGATATGTCTATGTGTAAGAGAACGTCAGTATGGCTGTGCTTCTGAATAGTTGTTCGTTTAAACTTCCGTTTTCGACCGGAAGGAGAGGTCAAATTGGGGTCATGTCTGTGTAAGAAATGTGACATAGTTCAAGGTCTTTAAGATGATGCAAAGATTGTGAAAATATTTTCTGTGGTTCATGAGATATGATTTTTGGAATTTTTTTGAAATGTTTTTGAAATTTTCAACTTCCGGTTTCGACCAGAAGGAGAGGTCGGATTGGACTCACGTCTGTGTACGAAAAATCGCATTATTAAAGATCTGTAACATGGTGCAAAGATTGTAAAAATATCATTCATGGTTCATGAGATATGATTTTTAAAACATATTAACCTTTAATTTAGTGTAATTCAATATCTGATGACCTCACTATGACGTCACAACTTAGTGTACAACTACATGTTATGGTGACATAAAACTACATGTTAAGGTCTAACTATGTGTGAAGTTTTAAGGTTCTGTGAACTCTGCAACTATGTTTTTGTCTCTGGATAAGTCTTACAGAGAAGAAGAAGAAGAAGAGAAAAAAAACCGAACAATATCAATAGGTGTTCGCGCCGTAGCTCGAACACCTAACTAGAGGTATAGAGTTTGTAAAAAACAAACTCAAGGTGTTTGGGGGTTCATGTTATGGTGTCATCACCTAAAGTTGTTTAAAAATGCAAAATAAATCCAAAATGTTAACATTGTATAAGTTTGTATTTAACAGAAATAAAGAGCCTATTTTAAGTTTACTATGAATTAAAGTGCTTGTTATTATCAGATTATATTGTCTTTCTCCCAGTTATGATAAACAACATTTAAGAAATCTAATCCTTAATAGAACGCCCATTATTACAGCTAAAATGGGGAGACATTGCAGGAACGAGCCAAGCCAGGCAGCTATTTTTTCTGCAGTACAATTCCTCATTCACTTACAAATTCCCATAAAAGGTTACAAAGGTTGAAAGGTTCTTCAATAGTTAATTCCCCAAAACTTGCACGAGCATGTTAGTCTAGTGAGTAGAATGCTCGTTCTCAAGGTGTTTGGTTGTTCATCATGTTATAACGTCATCACCTAAAGTTGTTTAAAAGTACATTAATTAAGTCTGAACTTGGTAAATATGGTTTCCTCTTCAGAAAAGTTTCATGATAAAACTTGCATCCGTGGTGCCAAGTGCGACTTGACAAGAGACTACAGCTATGGAGTTAAGTTCAGCATGTGACTTGACTTCAGACTACTAGACCATGGAGCGTGCAATGAAAATGCATTCAGAAATTGAGTTTCGTGACGCATATCAAGCATGAGCGTAGAAACAGTTTAATAGATAATTACATGTAAATTCTAATTATATAAATCCACACTCACAAAACTTGCCAGTTTGGCAGATATTTGCATTTGAACTATGACATGAAAATAGCGCCCTCTTTCGGTCATTCTTAAAAAACTATACATTTTAATGGGGATTTTTGTATAATTGAATAGTTCACATGGGCTATGTTTTTTTATGTTTCCCCTACCCTAATCTGTCAAATTGGTCCAGTGAGGTAGGGAAGAGTTTGGAAAGGGCATTCCATATTTGGAAATATGTGATGCCATTGTAAAGAACTGAACCAGTTTAAAACAAATCTTGCCTTGAATAAAAGGTCTGAACTCGACTGCTCCCTGAACGACTGACCCCCCCCCCTACCCATTACTCCCAGGGTAGGATCTATGGTGTCGTGGTGTAGCATTCCAATTTAATTGATCATGTGTAAAACTTCTAAATTGTCCATATATTTCAATATTTTGGGGTTTCATTTCCCATCCCTCATCTCCTTACCTTGAGCTCCACCCTCTTTAGGCAACCCTGGATCTAACCCTACCTACATCAAAGACCAATTTGTGAATCTTTTCTCATCTTTAAAAAGTAAATTATTGGTTATTAATTGTCAACGTTTTGTGTAAATATTTAAATTGATGAAACACATTCTTCGTTAATACATAAAATTAATAAGATATTTAAATAAAGGAAATGCGAAACAACATTATCTTTTGAATGACACTTCTGCTTTATTTTGTCATGGTCATGATACTCCTTTTCCATCCATTTTTGCACCCATCAATAATAATCCATTTCATACAGGATAAAGGCTATCCAAACTTCTAGGTCTAATTTGCAATGAAAAGAGAAAAAAAATTCTGAAGTACAAAATACAAAATAAGTGAACCTGTAGTCCATAACATTAATTGGATTTGGCTAGTATTGTTAAATCTTTGGCACTTAAAAAAACTTTTACTGGTGCATGAAAACAAAGTCAACAGAATGTTTTAATTAAAGTTTATAAGGGGCAACATTATCTCAATCAGAGTAGACTTTCAACGGGTCATGGAATCAGTGTCCTAGTGTAAGATGAACAAAGCGGGTGATTGAAAATTACTGGCTCATTTGTTAAGCAGTCTGCAAGGATAAGTCATCTGAAGTTGATGGCCAGGGTAGCTGTAATGCCATGTGATTTCTTCATTATAAGTGTATTATATAGTACAGCTGATGCATTGAAGAGTGTGTGAAGATAGGCACTTTCATGTGAAAATCTCTCTGCTTCTCCAGCACCTTCACTGCTGTCTACACTCACTGGCCAAAAGTATTGCAACATGCTCAAAATAGCAATGTACAGCAACAGGTGAGATTTAATCTGATTTCATCGATCGTGTATTACATAATTTCCGAGCAAGAACAGTAAAAAAGAACATTGACTTCAAAACACAGGCACTTTCAAGAAGTCTTAAGTAGTGTAAATAAAATAAAATAAATTATTGTAACACAGTTCTCCAAACTGAACTTTGGTGTGTGTTGCAATACTTATGGCCAGTGAGTGTATATCAGTATCGGTACATAATGTATCTGAGCTAACTGCAGTCTCTACCAGTTCTGTTGCAGCTAGAGAATGGCTGTACACCAAGTCAATTGTATTCTTAGTAAATGATCTATGAAATACCAGCGTAGGAAATGTACTTTTCAGATGTGTTTTCAGATTGTGGGACCTGTACTTACTGCAGTCAACTCCCTCCACTTCTTGTACGCACTTTATTAACTTACAATGTAATGACTTTGTGAAAAAAATTCATTGTTTTTATTATTTTCTTCTGGATGACTTCTTCACAGAATTTTATTTATGCATCATTGTACCAAAGAGGTATTTCATCTGATGGATCTGGCCTTGTCAAGAATTGGGTACATACTCATTATAGCAAAGACAATGATAGCAAACTTCTAAACCCACAAGATCTTTATCTTCGATTTGCAAAAGTAACCTCTCATCTTTCCGTTGGACTGCTTCAAACAGTTGGCATGCAATCAATGTTTCGCACTGTGAATACTTATTAGTTTTTTTTCCTCAATTTTTCTTGGTTTGTCAGGGAGGAACTCTGATGAAGACCACGGTTTTCTTCTCTGGGGTTCAGTGCTGCATTCTCACCGCTGAACCTCATCTTGACTTGAATATGTATGAAGAAATAATAAATATTGAATAGAAATAGAGGAATAAGTGAGTAAGGGGAATGGGCATTGTAGACAGAAAGAGAGGGAAAATTAACAAAAGCACACACACAAGACAAGGTAAACAGATAGAAAGAAACGAAAAAGCAACATATAACTAGAAACAATTTTACTGCATATTAAGCTTTGGTGATAAACACGATAATATCGAATATCGCGATACCTTTTTTATTCGATTACAATATCGAGAACCTTTTTTAAGTTATCGGCATATCGGCGAATCGCGAATAAAAATATATCACGATAAAAAATAAATCGACATTGTGAGTCAAGTCAGAAATTCCATGGAAACAAAAACAGAACAGTCTTTTGAGCTTTTAGAAATGAGAAACAAAAGCAAACTACTTCAGAAGTACATACATGCTCTGCAAATAAATTTGCAATTTATTGTGACACTTGTAGAGGGGTACATACCTGTGGTTATCGGCTCTAAAGCAATCATGCATGAATGCAAAAAAGAATTGCGATATTATCGAAAATCGCGATATGTTTGCCGATATATCGTGGATGAAAAAAAAATCGATATCGCCCAAGCTTACTGCATACTTGAAACTTGATTGAATTTTTGTCAAGAATTTTTCAATATTTGCCTACCTTGATGTTTCTGTTTCTTCTCATTTCTTTTCTCAGCCCTGCAAATGGCATGGAAGCATTTGTATCACTCAAGAGTGGTACCCATAAATCTGTAAATCAAATGGTAATTAATTTTAGGAATGTCGGCTATTCATCCATTAATACATACATGTAAAATAAAAAATAAATGGGTCAGCAACCATCTTCATTGTATACACTATGAAAAATTAACTTAAGTTCCCCAAAAATTTAGTTCAGCTGAATAAGCATCATTTCCATGCTTAGTTATTCACACCGCCAGTAGTTGAATATTCTTGGCCCATGTACAAAGTTATGTTTGTGCAACTACATACAAATATTATATTTAAGTATCTGATAAAACATCCCATTTTTCAACAGTGCTGATTTTCCCCAAAAAAAACGTGCCCCTTTGAGGATTTTGATGGATTTGGGGTGGTTAGGGTAACTTATAGTTTATTTTGTTGGTCAAGGTATTAACATGGTAACTATAGAAGATAATCACTTCTAAAAAAGTATGACAATAATATGTCAACAATAGACACGATATTGAGGGACAGACGAGAATGAGATATTTAAATTGTCAAGGATATTTTTCATATCAAGTCCAACTATTTTACAAAAAATATGTAGTCTGATTAGGTCCAGATATTTTTCAAATTCATTTAAAAATAATTCCTACGTTACCTGTAACAGAGATTCTGACAGTTGTTCGTTACCGGCGACGTGGCGATCACAAGTTATAACGTTACTCGTTAGCTCCAACAGCCCTAAGGTTAGACCATTCCTTGCTTCATGGCTAGACATGGTTTATTGGCAATATCACACTAAACCATACCATCTATTTCTTCCATCCACTTGCACATGAAAGAAACTAGCTTTGTCCAACTCATTTCCGAAAATGAAAACAATTTGGATTCCATGCTAGACAAATAGTACATTTTCTGCGACGCATTTTCTGCAGACGGGCCCGACAGCTAGGTAAGCCATTGTTGTTGCTGCCATGCATATGCGCATGGCGGGTCATGACCTTACAAATGTAACAGCTAGGTCTTCGTACGATCGAAGGTATTATATGCTAATTAGATACTGCAGTGAATGTGTTTACGAGGCATATATACACACACTATAGGCCGATATGTCTGTGTGTACAGAACGTCAAGGCCATTCACACAGTATGGCTGTCAACTTCTGAATAGTTGTTCATTTAAACTTCTGTTTTCGACCGGAAGGAGAGGTCAAATTGGGGTCATATCTGAGTAAGAAATGTGACATAGTTCAAGGTCTTTAAGATGATGCAAAGATTGTGAAAAAAAATTCTGTGGTTCATGAGATATGATTTTTTGAAATGTTTAGAAATGTTCAACTTCCGGTTTCGACCGGAAGGAGAGGTCGGATTGGGGTCACGTCTGTGTACGAAAAATTACATAATTAAAGATCTGTAACAGGGTGCAATGACTGTGAAAATATCGTTTGTGGTTCATGAGATATGATTTTTTGAAAATATCAAATTTTGATTTAGTGTAATTCGATATCTGATGATCTCACTATGACGTCACAATTTGACATAAAACTACATGTTAAGGTCTAACTATGTGTGAAGTTTTAAGGTTCTGTGAACTCTGCAACTATGTTTTTGTCTCTGGATAATTCTTATTAAGAAGAAGAAGAAGAAGAAAAAAAACTAGAGGTATAGAGTTTGTAAAAAACAAACTCAAGGTGTTTGGGGGTTCATGTTATGGTGTCATCACCTAAAGTTGTTTAAAAATGCAAAATAAATCCAAAATTTTAACATTGTATAAGTTTGTATTTAACAGAAATAAAGAGCATATTTTAAGTGTACTATGAATTAAAGAGCTTTTTATTATCAGATTATTGTCTTTCTCCCAGTTATGATAAACAACATTTAAGAAATCTAATCCTTAATAGAACGCCCATTATTACAGCTAAAATGGGGAGACATTGCAGGAACGAGCCGAGCCAGGCAGCTATTTTTTCTGCAGTACAATTCCTCATTCACTTACAAATTCCCATAAAAATCTAATGTTACAAAGGTTGAAAGGTTCTTCAATAGTTAATTCACCAAAAACTTGCACGAGCATGTTAGTCTAGTGAGTAGAATGCTCGTTCTCAAGGTGTTTGGTTGTTCATCATGTTATGACGTCATCACCTAAAGTTGTTTAAAAGTACATTAATTAAGTCTGAACTTGGTAAATATGGTTTCCTCTTCAGAAAAGTTTCATGATAAAACTTGCATCCGTGGTGCCAAGTGCGACTTGACAAGAGACTACGGCTATGGAGTTAAGTTCAGCATGTGACTTGACTTCAGACTACTAGACCATGGAGCGTGCAATGAAAATGCATTCAGAAATTGAGTTTCGTGACGCATATCATGCATGAGCGTATAGAAACAGTTTAATAGATAATTACATATAAATTCTAATTATATAAATCCACACTCACAAAACTTGCCAGTTTGGCAGATATTTGCATTTGAACTATGACATGAAAATAGCGCCCTCTTTCGGTCATTCTTAAAAAACTGTACATTTTTATGGGGATTTTTGTATAATTGAATAGTTCACATGGGCTATGTTTTTTATGTTTCCCCTACCCTAATCTGTCAAATCGGTCCAGTGAGGTAGGGAAGTTTGGAAAGGGGATTCCATATTTGGGAAATATTTGATGTCATTGTAAAGAAATGAACCAGTTTAAAAAAATCTTGCCTTGAATAAAAGGTCTGAACCCGACTGCTCCCTGAACGTCCTCTACCCATTACTCCCAGGGTAGGATCTATGGTGTCGTGGTGTAGTATTCCAATTTAATTGATCATGTGAAAAACTTCTAACTTGTCCATACATTTCAATATTTTGGGGTTTCATTTCCCATCCCCCATCTCCTTACCTTGAGCTCCACCCTCTTTAGGCAACCCTGGATCTAACCCTACCTACATCAAAGACCAATTTGTGAATCTTTTCTCATCTTTAAAAAGTAAATTATTGGTTATTAATTGTCAACGTTTTGTGTAAATATTTAAATTGATTAAACACATTCTTCGTTAATACATAAAATTAATAAGATATTTAAATAAAGGAAATGCGAAACAACATTATCTTTTGAATGACACTTCTGCTTTATTTTGTCATGGTCATGATACTCGTTTTCCATCCATTTTGCACCCATCAATAATAATCCATTTCATACAGGATAAAGGTTACCCAAACTTCTGGGTCTAATTTGCAATGAAAAGAATACTTTTTTCTAAGTACAAAATACAAAATAAGTGAACCTGTAGTCCCTAACATTAATTGGATTTGGCTGGTATTGTTAAATCTTTGGCACTTAAAAACTTTTACTGGTGCATGAAAAGAAAGTCAACAGAATGTTTTAATTAAAGTTAATGGTTAAAGGAGCAACATTATCTCAATCAGAGTAGACTTTCAACGGGTCATGGAATCAGTGTCCTAGTGTAAGATGAACAAAGCGGGTGATTGAAAATTACTGGCTCATTTGTTAAGCAGTCTGCAAGGATAAGTCATCTGAAGTTGATGGCCAGGGTAGCTGTAATGCCATGTGATTTTGTTCATTATAAGTGTATTATATAGTACAGCTGATGCATTGAAAAGGTGTGAAGATAGGCACTTTCATGTGAAAATCTCTGCTTCTCCAGCACCTTTACTGCTGTCTACACTCACTGGCCAAAAGTATTGCAACATGCTCAAAATAGCACTTTACAGTAACAGTTGAGATGATCATTTCGTCTGATTTCATCAATTGTGTATTACATAATTTCCGAGCAAGAACAGTAAAAGAACATTGACTTCAAAACATAGGCACTTTCAAGAAGTCTTAAGTAGTGTAAATAAAATAAAATAAATTATTGTAACACAGTTCTCCAAACTGAACTTTGGTGTGTGTTGCAATACTTATGGTCAGTGAGTGTATATCAGTATCAGTACATAATGTATCTGAGCCAACTGCAGTCTCTACCAGTTCTTTTGCAGTGAGAGATTGGCTGTACACCATGTCAATTGTATTCTTAGTAAATGATCTATGAATTTCCAGCGTAGGAAATGTACTTTTCAGACGTGTTTTCAGATTGTGGGACCTGTACTTACTGCAGTCAACTCCCTCCACTTCTTGTACGCACTTGATGAACTTACGATATAATGACTTTGTGAAAAGCATTTCATTGTTTTTATTATTTTCTTCTGGATGACTTCTTCACAGAATTTTATTTATGCATCATTGTACCAAATAGGTATTTCGTCTGATGGATCTGGCCTTGTCAAGAATTGGGTACATACTCATTATAGCAAAGACAATGATAGCAAACTTCTAAACCCACAAGATCTTTATCTTCGATTTGCAAAAGTAACCTCTCATCTTTCCATTGGGCTGCTTCAAACAGTTGGCATGCAATCAAGGTTTGGCACTGTGAATACAATTTTTCGCGGTTTGTCAGGTAGTAACTCTGATGAAGACCACGGTTTTCTTCTCTGGGGTTCAGTGCTGCATTCTTACCACTCAACCTCATATTGACCTGAATATGTATGAAGAAAGAATGATAAATATTTAATAGAAATAGAGGAATACGGTGAGTAAGGGGAATGGGCATTGTAGACAAAAAGAGAGTGAAAATTAACAAAAGTAAACACACAAGACAAGGTAAACAGATAGAAAGAAACGAAAAAGCAACATATAACTAGAAACAATTTTACTGGATACTAAGCTTGGGCAATAAACATGATATCGAATATTGCGATAACTTTTTTTTGCGATAACTTTTTTATTCGATTACAATATCGAGAACCTATTTAAGTTATCGGCATATCGCGAATACAAATATATCACAATAAAATATAAATTGACATTGTCAGTCAAGTCAGAAATTCCATGGAAATAAAATTATTAGTCTTTTGAGCTTTTAGAAATGAGAAACAAAAGCAAACTACTTCAGAAGTACATACACACTCTGCAAATAAATTAGAAATTTATTGTGACACTTGTAGAGGGGTACATACCTGTGGTTATTGGCTCTAAAGCAATCATGCATGAATGCAAAAAAAGAATTGCGATATTATTGAAAATTGCAATATATGTTTGCCGATATATCGTGGATAAAAAAAAATCGTTATTGCCCAAGCTTACTGAATACTTGAAACTTGATTGAATTTTTGGAAAGAATGTCATATCCGACCGCCACTTTTTAAGGGTTTTTTGGAAATTTGTGCAACCACTAACCAGTTAAAAATTATTCTATCGATTTTTGGTGGTACAGAAAGCAAAAACTATCTTTAAAATCCACTTTTATGATGGTTTTCGGACTTTATTTCCCTTCTAAAAAATCCTCCCCTTCAGAAAATAGAACGATCATATTATAGTTGCCACTGCGCATGTACAATGACTGTGTTGGTCACTAATTGTGGAGTTTACAACATCAGACTGACATGACTGAGGAATTCATCGTATACCAAAATGGAATATTTTTCATGAAATAAATATCCTGGAATAATTTGAAGTATATGTCCATCATCATCCATATGTTCTCCACCTTACTACATGAAGGTAGGTAAGATTACTTTATTGGTTATATTGAATGAGAAAAAGTGGCGGTTCGATACAACATTCTAACCTAATTTTTCAATATTTGCCTACCTTGATGTTTCTGTTTCTTCTCATGTCTTCCTCTCCCTGCAAATGGCATGGAAGCATTTGTACCACTCAGAGTGGTACCCATAAATCTGTAAATCAAATGGTAATTAATTTTAGGAATGTCAGCTATTCATCCATACATGTAAAATAATAAATAATTGGGTCAGCAGCCATCTTCATTGTATACACTATGAAAAAATAACCCAAAACTTTAGTTCAGCTTGAAGTTCATTTCCATGCTTATTTACACCGCCAAAGGTTGAATATTCTTGGCTCATGTACAAAGTTATGTTTGTGCAACTAGTATTACTTTTAACTTTTAAGTATCTGATAAACTCCATTATAAAGATACCATTTTTCAACAGTGCTGATTTTTTCCTCAAAAGTGCCCTTTCAGGATTTTGATGGATTTGGGGTGGTTAGGGTTATAGTTTATTTTGTTGGTCAAGGTTATTTTGTTGGTCAAGGTATTAACATGGTAACTATTGAAAATAATCACCAGGAATGATCTTTTTTTGAAATTGTCACAAAAAAAGTATAATAATGTCAATAACAACAGACACAATACTGAGGGACAGACCACAATGAGATATTAAAAGTCTGACGACATAAGTTAAATTGTCAAGGATATTTTTCATATATGTTGATATAGGCCTAAGTCCAACTATTTTACAAAAAATATGTAGTCTGATTAGGTCCAGATATTTTTCAAATTCTTTTAAAATTAATTCCTACATTACCTGTAACGTTAGCTGTAACAGAGATTCTGTGATTGTTCATTACCAGCGACGTTGTTATGTACGTTAGCTCCAAGTCAACAGCCCTATACGTTAGACCATTCCTTGCTCGGTGCCTTTCTCTATGGTTAGACATGGACATTGGCAATATCACACTCAACCATACCGTCTATTGCTTCCATCCACTTGCACATGAAAGAAACTTTGTCCAACTCATTTCCAAAAATGATAACAATTTGGATTCCATGCTAGACAAATTATTATTAATAGTACATTTTCTGCGACGCATTTTCTGCAGACGGGCCCGACACTCAGGGAAGCCATTGTTTTTGCTGCTGCATATACTGTGCGCGTGCATAGCGCATGCATGGCAGGTCATGACCTGCGCGGTCTTCGTAAACTCGAACTATTCTAATTAGATAATGCATATACACACTATAGGCCGATATGTCTGTGTGTAAGAGAACGTCAGTATGGCTGTGCTTCTGAATAGTTGTTCGTTTAAACTTCTGTTTTCGACCGGAAGGAGAGGTCAAATTGGGGTCATGTCTGTGTAAGAAATGTGACATAGTTCAAGGTCTTTAAGATGATGCAAAGATTGTGAAAACAATTTCTGTGGTTCATGAGATATGATTTTTTGAAATGTTTAGAAATTTTCAACTTCCGGTTTCGACCGGAAGGAGAGGTCGGATTGGAGTCACGTCTGTGTACGAAAAATTACATAATTACAGATCTGTAACATGGTGCAATGACTGTGAAAATATCGTTTGTGGTTCATGAGATATGATTTTTTGAAAATATTAAACTTTGATTTAGTGTAATTCGATATCTGATGATCTCACTATGACCTCACAATTTGACATAAAACTACATGTTAAGGTCTAACTATGTGTGAAGTTTTAAGGTTCTGTGAACTCTGCAACTATGTTTTTGTCTCTGGATAATTCTTATTAAGAAGAAGAAGAAGAAGAAGAAACTAGAGGTATAGAGTTTGTTAAAAACAAACTCAAGGTGTTCGAGTGCGCCTAATATGACATCATCACCTAAAGTTATTAAAAGACAAGAGTTACTTCAGGAGATATGAGTTTTCATAATATGTAATATATATAAAATACCACATATTGTGTTATACTGAATACATGAACTTCTGGTTCAATTATGTGACGTCATTCATACTTCACAAAATTGTTCCTCATAATATGAGTTACTTCAGGAGATATGTGTTTTTATGATATATAATGAAAATAACATGTGCTGAATACATTAACTTCCGGTTCAGTCATCCCATATAATTTTAAATTCCTCCAACCAAATTAAGTCTGAACTTGGTAAATATGGTTTTCTCTTCAGAAAGGTTTCATGACAAAACTCGCATCAGTGGTGTCAAGTGCGACTTGACAAGAGACTATGGCAACGAGAGATAAGTTCGGCGTGTAATTTGACTTCAGACTACTAGACTAGGGGGTGTGCAATGAGTGTGTTCAGAAATTGAGTTTTGTGACACATATCAGGCATGAGCGTGGAAACAGTAGATCATTACATGTAAATTGCTAATATATAAATCCACAATCACGAAACTTGCCCGTTTGGCAGATATTTGCATTTGAATGACATGAAAATAGCGCCCTCTTTCGGCCATTTTTAGAAAACTGTACATTTTAATGTACATTTCAATTTTGTATAATTTGAATAGTTCACATGGGCTATGTTTTTTATGTTTGGAAGAGTTTTGAAAGGGGATTCCATATTTGGGGAATATTTGTCATTGTAAAAAATGAACCAGTTTAAAAAAAATTGCCTTGAATAAAAGGTCTGAACCCGTCTGATCCCCCAGTCCTCTACCCCTTACTCCCAGGGTAAGATCCATGGTGTGTTGGGGTAGTATTGCAATTAATTGATCATGTGAAAACAATCTAAATTGACCATACATCTCAATATTTTGGGGTTTCGTTTCCCATCCCCCATCTCCTTGCCTTGAGCCCCACCCGCTTAGGGCAACCCTGATTCTAACCCTGCCTACATCAGAGACCAATTTGTAAATCTTTTATCATCTTTAAAAAGTTCAGTATTGGTTATTAATTGTCAATGTTTTGTGTAAATATTTAAATTGATAAAACACATTCTTCGTTAATACACACAATTAATAAGTAATAAAGGAAATGCAAAACAAATTTATCTTTTGAATGACACTTCTGCTTTATTTTGTCATGGTCATGATACTCCTTTTCCATCCATTTTTGCACCCATCAATAATAATCCATTTCATGCAGGATAAAGGTTATCCAAACTTCAAGGTCTAATTTGCAATGAAAAGAATAATTTTTTCTGAAGTACTAAATATTCCAACAAATATTCCAAGTGAACATGTAGTCCCTGCCATTAATTGGTTTTGGCTAGTATTGTTAAACTTTAAAAACAAACTTTTACTGGTGCATGAAAAGAAAGTCAACAGAATTTTTCAATTAAAGATAATGGTTAAAGGGGCAATATCATCTCAATCAGAGTAGACTTTCAACGGGTCATGGAATCAGTGTCCTAGTGTAAGATGAACAAAGCAGGCAATTTAAAATTACTGGCTCATTTGTTAAGCAGTCTGCAAGGATAAGTCATCTGAAGTTGATGGCCAGGGCAACTGTAATGCCATGTGATTTCTTCATTATAAGTGTATTACATGTATATAGTACAGCTGATGCATTGAAGAGTGTGTGAAGATTATTATGCACTTTTATGTAAAAATCTCTCTGCTTCTCCAGCACCTTAACTGCTCCCAGTATCGGTATCAGTACATAATGTATCTGAGCCAACTGCAGTCTCTATACCAGTTATTTTGCAGGGAGAGTTTGGCTGTACACCAAGTCAACTGTATTCTTAGTAAATGATCTATGAATTACCAGCGTAGGAAATGTACTTTTCAGACGTGTTTTCAGATTGTGGGTCAACTCCAATCAACTCCCTCCACTTCTTGTACATACTTGATGAACTTACGATGTAATGACTTTGTGAAAAGAATTTCATTGTTTTATTATTCTCTTCTGGATGACTTCTTCACAGAATTTTATTTATGCATCATTGTACCAAATAGGTATTTTATCTGATGGATCTGGCCTTGTCAAGAATTGGGTACATACTCATTATAGCAAAGACAATGATAGCAAACTTCTAAACTCACAAGATCTTTATCTTCGATTTGCAAAAGTAACCTCTCATCTTTCCGTTGGGCTGCTTCAAATAGTTGGCATGCAATCAAGGTTTGGCACTGTGAATACTTATCAGTTTTTTTCTTAATTTTTCTCGGTTTGTCAGGGAGTAAGTCTGATGAAGACCACGGTTTTCTTCTCTGGGGTTCAGTGCTGCATTCTTACCGCTCGAGCTCGTATTGACCTAAATATGTATGAAGAAAGAATGATAAATATTTAATAGAAATAGAGGAATAACTGAGTAAGGGGAATGGGCATTGTAGACAGAAAGAGATTGAAAATTAACAAAAATACACACACAAGACAAGGTAAACAGATAGAAAGAAACGAAAAAGCAACATCTAACTTGAAACAATTTTACTGCATACTAAGCTTGGGTGATAAACACGATATCGAATATTGCGATAACTTTTTTATTCGATTACAATATCGAGAACCTATTTAAGTTATCGGCATATCGGCGAATCGCGAATACAAATATATCACAATAAAATATAAATCGACATTGTGAGTCAAGTCAGAAATTCCATGGAAATAAAATCATTAGTCTTTTGAGCTTTTAGAAATGAGAAACAAAAGCAAACTACTTCAGAAGTACATACACGCTCTGCAAATAAATTTGCAATTTATTGTGACACTTGTAGAGAGGTACATACCTGTGGTTATCGGCTCTAAAGCAATCATGCATGAATGCAAAAAAAGAATTGCGATATTATTGAAAATTGCAATATATGTTTGCCGATATATCATTATCATGGATAAAAAAAAATCGTTATCGCCCAAGCTTACTGCATACTTGAAACTTGATTGAATTTTTGGAAAGAATGTCACATCCAACCGCCACTTTTTAAGGGGTTTTTTTGAAAATAAATTCCAACCACTAACCAGTTAAAAATTATTCTATCGATTTTTGGTGAAACTATCTTTAAAATCCACTTTTATGATGGTTTTCGGACTTTATTTCCTTCTAAAAATCCTCCCTTCAGAAAATAGAAGGATCATATTATAGTTGCCACTGCACATGTACAATGACTGTTGGTCACTAATTGTGGAATTTACATCAGACTGACATGACTGAGGAATTCATCGTATACCAAAATGGCTGATTTTTCATGAAATAAATATCCTGGAATAATTTGAAGTATATGTCCATCATCATCCATATGTTCTCCACCTTACGAGGTAGGTAAGATTACTTTATTGGTTATATTGAATGAGAAAAAGTGGCGGTTCAATTCGACATTCTACCGAATTTTTCAATATTGCCTACCTTTGATGTTTCTGTTTCTTCTCATTTCTTCCTCTCAGCCCTGCAAATGGCATGGAAGCATTTGTACCACTCTGAGTGGTACCCATAGATCTGTAAATCAAATGGTAATTAATTTTAGGAATGTCGGCTATTCATCCATACATGTAAAATAATAAATAATTGGGTCAGCATCCATCTTCATTGTATACACTATGAAAAAATAATCCAAAACTTTAGTTCAGCTTGAGGTTCATTTCCATGCTTATTCACACCGCCGAAGGTTGAATATTCTTGGTTCATATACAAAGTTATGTTTGTGCAACTAGTATTACTTTTAAGCATCTGATAAAACTCTATTATAAAGATCCCATTTTTCAACAGTGCTGATTTTTTACCAAAAAAGTGCCCCTTTCAGGATTTTCATGGATTTGGGGTGGTTAAGGTTTGTTTATTTTGTTGGTCAAGGTTATTTTGTTGGTCAAGGTATTAACATGGTAACTATTGAAAATAATCACCAGGAATGATCTTTTTTTGAAATTGTCACTAAAAAAGTATGATGATATCAGAAGTACATACACGCTCTGCAAATAAATTTGCAATTTATTGTGACACTTGTAGAGGGGTACATACCTGTGGTTATTGGCTCTAAAGCAATCATGCATGAATGCAAAAAAAGAATTGCGATATTATTGAAAATTGCAATATATGTTTGCCGATATATCGTGGATAAAAAAAAATCGTTATCGCCCAAGCTTACTGCATACTTGAAACTTGATTGAATTTTTGAAAAGAATGTCGTATCCGACCACCACTTTTAAAGGGTTTTGGGAATTTTTTTGCAACCACTAACCAGTTAAAATTTATTCTATCGATTTTTGGTGGTACAGAAAGCGAAAACTATCTTTAAAATCCACTTTTATTTCCCTTCTAAAAAATCCTCCCCTTCAGAAAATAGAAGGATCCTATTATAGTTGCCACTGCGCATGTACAAATGACTGTGCTGGTCACTAATTGTGGAGTTTACGACATCAGACTGACATGACTGAGGAATTCATCGTATAGCAAAATGGCTGATTTTTCATGAAATAAATATCCTGGAATAATGTAGTCGGTCGGATGCGACATTCTACCCGTATTTTTCAATATTTGCCTACCTTGATGTTTCTGTTTCTTCTTAATCTTATTTCTTCCTCTCAGCCCTGCAAATGGCATGGAAGCATTTGTACCACTCAGAGTGGTACCCATAAATCTGTAAATCGAATGGTAATTAATTTTAGGAATGTCGGCTATTCATCCATACATGTAAAATAATAAATAATTGGGTCAGCATCCATCTTCATTGTATACACTATGAAAAAATAACCCAAAACTTTAGTTCAGCTTGAAGTTCATTTCCATGCTTATTTACACCGCCAAAGGTTGAATATTCTTGGCTCATGTACAAAGTTATGTTTGTGCAACTACAATACATGTAGTATTACTTTTAAGTATCTGATAAAACTCCATTATAAAGATCCCATTTTTCAACAGTGCTGATTTCTTTCCCAAAAAAGTGCCCCTTTCAGAATTTTGATGGATTTGGGGTGGTTAGGGTTATAGTTTATTTTGTTGGTCAAGGTATTAACATGGTAACTATTGAAAATAATCACCAGGAATGATCTTATTTTAAAATTGTCACTACACGATACTGAGGGACAGATCACAATGAGATAGTAAAAGTCTGAAGACATAAGTTAAATTGTCAAGGATATTTTTCATATAGGCCTAAGTCCAACTATTTTACAAAATATATGTAGTCTGATTAGGTCCAGATATTTTTCAAATTCTTTTAAAATTAATTCCTACATTACCTGTAACGTTAGCTGCGACGTATGTTATGTACGTTAGCTCCAACAGCCCTAACGCTAGTTAGACATTGGCAATATCACACTCAACCATATACCGTCTATTTCTTCCATCCACTTGCACATGAAAGAATCTTTGTCCAACTCATCTCCAAAAATGATAACAATTTGGATTCCATGCTAAATTAGTACATTTTCTGCGACGCATTTTCTGCAGACGGGCCCGACACTCAGGGAAGCCATTGTTTTTGCTGCTGCATGGTACTATACTGTGCGCGTGCATGCATGGCAGGTCATGACCTGCGCGGTCTTCGTAAACTCGAACTATTCTATTCTAATTAGATAATGCATATACACACACTATAGGCCAGAGAACGTCAGTATGGCTGTGCTTCTGAATAGTTGTTCGTTTAAACTTCTGTTTTCGACCGGAAGGAGAGGTCAAATTGGGGTCATGTCTGTGTAAGAAATGTGACATAGTTCAAGGTCTTTAAGATGATGCAAAGATTGTGAAAATATTTTCTGTGGTTCATGAGATATGATTTTTTGAATTTTTGAAATTTTCAACTTCCGGTTTCGACCGGAAGCAGAGGTCGGATTGGGGTCACGTCTGTGTACGAAAAATCACATAATTAAAGATCTATAACATGCTGCAAAGATTGTGAAAATATCGTTTGTGGTTCATGAGATATGATTTTTTGAAAATATTAAACTTTGATTTAGTGTAATTCGATATCTGATGATCTCACTATGACGTCACAATTTGACATAAAACTACATGTTAAGGTCTAACTATGTGTGAAGTTTTAAGGTTCTGTGAACTCTGCAACTATGTTTTTGTCTCTGGATAATTCTTATTAAGAAGAAGAAGAAGAAGAAGAAAAAACTAGAGGTATAGAGTTTGTAAAAAACAAACTCAAGGTGTTTGGGGGTTCATGTTATGGTGTCATCACCTAAAGTTGTTTAAAAATGCCAAATAAATCCAAAATGTTAACATTGTATAAGTTTGTATTTAACAGAAATAAAGAGCATATTTTAAGTGTACTATGAATTAAAGAGCTTTTTATTATCAGATTATTGTCTTTCTCCCAGTTATGATAAACAACATTTAAGAAATCTAATCCTTAATAGAGCGCCCATTATTACAGCTAAAATGGGGAGACATTGCAGGAATGAGTCAAGCCAGGCAGCTATTTTTTCTGCAGTACAATTCCTCATTCACTTACAAATTCCCATAAAAATCTAATGTTACAAAGGTTGAAAGGTTCTTCAATAGTTAATTCACCAAAAACTTGCACGAGCATGTTAGTCTATTGAGTAGAATGCTTGTTCTCAAGGTGTTTGGTTGTTCATCATGTTATGACGTCATCACCTAAAGTTGTTTAAAAGTACATTAATTAAGTTGGAACTTGGTAAATATGGTTTTCTCTTCAGAAAAGTTTCATGACAAAATTCGCATCCGTGTTGCCAAGTGCGACTTGACAAGAAACTACGGCTATGGAGATAAGTTCAGCATGTGATTTGACTTCAGACTAGCTAGACCACGGAGCGTGCAATGAAAATGCATTCAGAAATTGAGTTTCGTGACGCATATCAGGCATGAGCGTACAAACAGTTTAAGACTAGACAATTACTTGTAAATTCTAATATATAAATCCACACTCACAAAATTTGCCAGTTTGGCAGATTATTTGCATCTGAACTATGACATGAAAATAGCGCCCTCTTTCGGCCATTCTTAGAAAACTACATTTTCAATGGAGATTTTTGTATAATTGAATAGTTCACATGGGCTGTTTTTTTTAATGTTTCCCTACCCTAATCTGTCAAATCGGTCCAGTCAGGTAGGGAAGAGTTTGGAAAGGGATTCCATATTTGGGAAATATTTGATGTCATTGTAAAGAAATGAACCAGTTTAAAAAAAATCTTGCCTTGAATAAAAGGTCTGAACCCAACTTTTCCCTGAACGTCTAACCCCCCCCCCCCCAAGTTTTCCAATTTAATTGATCATGTAAAAAACTTCTAAATTGTCCATTCATTTCAATATTTTGGGGTTTCATTTCCCATTTCTCATCTCCTTACCTTGAGCTCCACCCTCTTTAGGCAACCTTGGATCTAACCCTACCTACATCAAAGACCAATTTGTGAATCTTTCTCATCTTTAAAAAGTAAATTATTGGTTATTAATTGTCAACGTTTTGTGTAAATATTTAAATTGATAAAACACATTCTTCGTTAAAACACAAAATTAATAAGATATTTATATAAAGGAAATGCGAAACAACATTATCTTTTGAATGACACTTCTGCTTTATTTTGTCATGGTCATGATACTCCTTTTCCATCCATTTTGCATCCATCAATAATAATCCATTTCATACAGGATAAAGGTTATCCAACTTCTAGGTCTAATTTGCAATGAAAAGAATAATTTTTTTCTTAAGTACAAAATACAAAATAAGTGAACCTGTAGTCCCTAACATTAATTGGATTTGGCTAGTATTGTTAAATCTTTGGCACTTAAAAAAACTTTTACTGGTGCATGAAAAGAAAGTCAACAGAATGTTTTAATTAAAGTTAATGGTTAAAGGGCAACATTATCTCAATCAGAGTAAACTTTCAACGGGTCATGGAATCAGTATCCTAGTGTAAGATGAACAAAGCGGGTGATTGAAAATTACTGGCTCATTTGTTAAGCAGTCTGCAAGGATAAGTCATCTGAAGTTGATGGCCAGGGTAGCTGTAATGCCATGTGATTTCTTCATTATAAGTGTATTATATAGTACAGCTGATGCATTGAAGAGTGTGTGAAGATAGGCACTTTCATGTGAAAATCTCTCTGCTTCTCCAGCACCTTCACTGCTGTCTACACTCACTGGCCAAAAGTATTGCAACATGCTCAAAATCGCAATTTACAGTAACAGGTGAGATGATCATTTAATCTGATTTCATCGATCGTGTATTACATAATTTTCGAGCAAGAACAGTAAAAAGAACATTGACTTCAAAACACAGGCACTTTCAAGAAGTCTTAAGTAGTGTAAATAAAATAAAATAACTTATTGTAACACAGTTCTCCAAACTGAACTTTGGTGTATGTTGCAATACTTATGGCCAGTGAGTGTATATCAGTATCAGTACATAATGTATCTGAGCCAACTGCAGTCTCTACCAGTTCTTTTGCAGCTAGAGATTGGCTGTACACCAAGTCAATTGTATTCTTAGTAAATTATCTATGAATTACCAGTGTAGGAAATGTACTTTTCAGACATGTTAGTTTTCAGATTGTGGGACCTGTACTTACTGCAGTCAACTCCTCCATTTCTTGTACGCACTTGATGAACTTACGATGTAATGACTTTGTGAAAAGAATTTCATTGTTTTCTTCTGGATGACTTCTTCACAGAATTTTATTTATGCATCATTGTACCAAATAGGTATTTCATCTGATGGATCTGGCCTTGTCAAGAATTGGGTACATACTCATTATAGCAAAGACAATGATAGCAAACTTCTAAACCCACAAGATCTTTATCTTCGATTTGCAAAAGTAACCTCTCATCTTTCCGTTGGGCATGCAATCAAGGTTTGGCACTGTGAAAACAGTTTTTTCTCAATTTTTCTCGGTTTGTCAGGGAGGAACTCTGATGAAGACCACGGTTTTTCTTCTCTGGGGTTCAATGCTGCATTCTCACCGCTCAACCTCACCTTGACCTAAATATTTATGAAGAAAGAATGATAAATATTTATTAGAAATAGAGGAATAACTTAGTAAGGGAATGGGCATTGTAGACAGAAAGAGATTGAAAATTAACAAAATACACACACAAGACAAGGTAAACAGATAGAAAGAAACGACGAAAAGCAACATCTAACTTGAAACAATTTTACTGCATACTAAGCTTGGGTGATAAACACGATATCGAATATTGCGATAACTTTTTATTCGATTACAATATCGAGAACCTATTTGCAGTTATCGGCATATCGGCGAATCGCGAATACAAATATATCACAATAAAATATAAATCGACATTGTGAGTCAAGTCAGAAATTCCATGGAAATAAAATCATTAGTCTTTTGAGCTTTTAGAAATGAGAAACAAAAGCAAACTACTTCAGAAGTACATACACGCTCTG
The DNA here is from genome assembly GCA_029582265.1 of Zoroaster sp. YZ-2022. Taxonomy (NCBI): domain Eukaryota; kingdom Metazoa; phylum Echinodermata; class Asteroidea; order Forcipulatida; family Zoroasteridae; genus Zoroaster; species Zoroaster sp. YZ-2022. The sequence goes on along the minus strand of CM055828.1, from coordinate 12,937,901 downwards.
CAAATAAATTTGCAATTTATTGTGACACTTGTAGAGAGGTACATACCTGTGGTTATCGGCTCTAAAGCAATCATGCATGAATGCAAAAAAAGAATTGCGATATTATTGAAAATTGCAATATATGTTTGCCGATATATCATGGATAAAAAAAAATCGTTATCGCCCAAGCTTACTGCATACTTGAAACTTGATTGAATTTTTGGAAAGAATGTCACATCCAACCGCCACTTTTTAAGGGGTTTTTTTGAAAATAAATTCCAACCACTAACCAGTTAAAAATTATTCTATCGATTTTTGGTGAAACTATCTTTAAAATCCACTTTTATGATGGTTTTCGGACTTTATTTCCCTTCTAAAAAATCCTCCCCTTCAGAAAATAGAAGGATCATATTATAGTTGCCACTGCACATGTACAATGACTGTTGGTCACTAATTGTGGAATTTACATCAGACTGACATGACTGAGGAATTCATCGTATACCAAAATGGCTGATTTTTCATGAAATAAATATCCTGGAATAATTTGAAGTATATGTCCATCATCATCCATATGTTCTCCACCTTACGAGGTAGGTAAGATTACTTTATTGGTTATATTGAATGAGAAAAAGTGGCGGTTCAATTCGACATTCTAACCGAATTTTTCAATATTTGCCTACCTTGATGTTTCTGTTTCTTCTCATTTCTTCCTCTCAGCCCTGCAAATGGCATGGAAGCATTTGTACCACTCTGAGTGGTACCCATAGATCTGTAAATCAAATGGTAATTAATTTTAGGAATGTCGGCTATTCATCCATACATGTAAAATAATAAATAATTGGGTCAGCATCCATCTTCATTGTATACACTATGAAAAATAATCCAAAACTTTAGTTCAGCTTGAAGTTCATTTCCATGCTTATTCACACCGCCGAAGGTTGAATATTCTTGGTTCATATACAAAGTTATGTTTGTGCAACTAGTATTACTTTTAAGCATCTGATAAAACTCTATTATAAAGATCCCATTTTTCAACAGTGCTGATTTGTTACCAAAAAGTGCCCTTTCAGGATTTTCATGGATTTGGGGTGGTTAAGGTTTGTTTATTTTGTTGGTCAAGGTTATTTTGTTGGTCAAGGTATTAACATGGTAACTATTGAAAATAATCACCAGGAATGATCTTTTTTTGAAATTGTCACTAAAAAAGTATGATGATATCAGAAGTACATAGGCGCTCTGCAAATAAATTTGCAATTTATTGTGACACTTGTAGAGGGGTACATACCTGTGGTTATTGGCTCTAAAGCAATCATGCATGAATGCAAAAAAAGAATTGCGATATTATTGAAAATTGCAATATATGTTTGCCGATATATCGTGGATAAAAAAAATCGTTATCGCCCAAGCTTACTGCATACTTGAAACTTGATTGAATTTTTGGAAAGAATGTCGTATCCGACCACCACTTTTAAAGGGTTTTTGGGAATTTTTTTGCAACCACTAACCAGTTAAAAAATTTTCTATCGATTTTTGGTGGTACAGAAAGCGAAAACTATCTTTAAAATCCACTTTTATTTCCCTTCTAAAAAATCCTCCCCTTCAGAAAATAGAAGGATCCTATTATAGTTGCCACTGCGCATGTACAAATGACTGTGCTGGTCACTAATTGTGGAGTTTACGACATCAGACTGACATGACTGAGGAATTCATCGTATAGCAAAATGGCTGATTTTTCATGAAATAAATATCCTGGAATAATGTGAAGTCGGTCGGATGCGACATTCTACCTGTATTTTTCAATATTTGCCTACCTTGATGTTTCTGTTTCTTCTTAATCTTATTTCTTCCTCTCAGCCCTGCAAATGGCATGGAAGCATTTGTACCACTCAGAGTGGTACCCATAAATCTGTAAATCGAATGGTAATTAATTTTAGGAATGTCGGCTATTCATCCATACATGTAAAATAATAAATAATTGGGTCAGCATCCATCTTCATTGTATACACTATGAAAAAATAACCCAAAACTTTAGTTCAGCTTGAAGTTCATTTCCATGCTTATTTACACCGCCAAAGGTTGAATATTCTTGGCTCATGTACAAAGTTATGTTTGTGCAACTACAATACATGTAGTATTACTTTTAAGTATCTGATAAAACTCCATTATAAAGATCCCATTTTTCAACAGTGCTGATTTTTTTCCCAAAAAAGTGCCCCTTTCAGAATTTTGATGGATTTGGGGTGGTTAGGGTTATAGTTTATTTTGTTGGTCAAGGTATTAACATGGTAACTATTGAAAATAATCACCAGGAATGATCTTATTTTTAAATTGTCACTACACGATACTGAGGGACAGATCACAATGAGATAGTAAAAGTCTGAAGACATAAGTTAAATTGTCAAGGATATTTTTCATATAGGCCTAAGTCCAACTATTTTACAAAATATATGTAGTCTGATTAGGTCCAGATATTTTTCAAATTCTTTTAAAATTAATTCCTACATTACCTGTAGTGTAACGTTAGCTGCGACGTATGTTATGTACGTTAGCTCCAACAGCCCTAACGCTTAGACATTGGCAATATCACACTCAACCATACCGTCTATTTCTTCCATCCACTTGCACATGAAAGAATCTTTGTCCAACTCATCTCCAAAAATGATAACAATTTGGATTCCATGCTAAATTAGTACATTTTCTGCGACGCATTTTCTGCAGACGGGCCCGACACTCAGGGAAGCCATTGTTTTTTCTGCTGCATGGTACTACTATACTGTTCTAGTGCATGCATGGCAGGTCATGACCTGCGCGGTCTTCGTAAACTCGAACTATTCTATTCTAATTAGATAATGCATATACACACACTATAGGCCGATATGTCTGTGTGTAAGAGAACGTCAGTATGGCTGTGCTTCTGAATAGTTATTCGTTTAAACTTCTGTTTTCGACCGGAAGGAGAGGTCAAATTGGGTTCATGTCTGTGTAAGAAATGTGACATAGTTCAAGGTCTTTAAGATGATGCAAAGATTGTGAAAATATTTTCTGTGGTTCATGAGATATGATTTTTTGAATTTTTTGAAATTTTCAACTTCCGGTTTCGACCGGAAGCAGAGGTCGGATTGGGGTCACGTCTGTGTACGAAAAATCACATAATTAAAGATATATAACATGCTGCAAAGACTGTGAAAATATCGTTTGTGGTTCATGAGATATGATTTTTTGAAAATATTAAACTTTGATTTAGTGTAATTCGATATCTGATGATCTCACTATGACGTCACAATTTGACATAAAACTACATGTTAAGGTCTAACTATGTGTGAAGTTTTAAGGTTCTGTGAACTCTGCAACTATGTTTTTGTCTCTGGATAATTCTTATTAAGAAGAAGAAGAAGAAGAAGAAAAAAAAAAACCCGAACAATATCAAGAGGTGTTTGGGCACCAACCCAAACACCTAAAAAACCGAACAATATCAAGAGGTGTTTGGGCACCAACCCAAACACCTAAAAAACCGAACAATATCAAGAGGTGTTTGGGCACCAACCCAAACACCTAAAAAACCGAACAATATCAAGAGGTGTTTGGGCACCAACCCAAACACCTAAAAAGAAAAAAAAACGAACAATATCAAGAGGTGTTTGGGCCGTAGCTCGAACACCTAAAAACCATAAAACTTGCTCCGATCACAATAGGTGCAGCGTGTATGTTTTGAATGTGATTATCGATCTTTTGCCGATCAGTATCCATCATCACGTCTTCATGGAGAGCCAAAGAAAAATCCATCCAATTTGCTGCTTCAGTACCAGAATCTGTCATTAGGCTATTGACAAATAACAGGCATAGTTTTGATCTATAGATAGTTGACATCAACATATGTGACGATGATGATGATGATTATTGTTATTATGAGAATGTTAGTGTTATATTAAGCCAGCACCTAGCCTGCGTACATTATGTGTTACTGTTAGGCGTACATCATACATGTACATGTTTTTATCCACGTGAAAAAAATGGCGACACATCGTCGTGTTCTAGTATCATTACTGCAAAAAAAAAAAAATAATAAAACAAAATCAGTCTATGTATCTCTGTGTTTTTTTTGGTCAAAGTTTATGATTATGCCAAAAAATGTGCTAAAAACAAGTGAAAATTAAAGTGAACCACTTTTATTAATTTTCAGATAAGCTTTGTACTAGTCCACATGAGGAATGAAGTCAGTGGAGTATTGTAGATGATCCAGTGCAAGCTTAAGTAAAACATGTAGCTTTGAATGGTGTCACTACAGCAGCTTGTTTATTTTGTTTTAGTTATTTTTCTCTTTATTAATTGTAGGAATATGTTTTAATCCATATTTACTCAGTTCTTAATTAAGTTCTAAATACAGTGTCAGTTTAAGACACAATATACTCTGTATAAGAGTCTGCCGATATAGTAAAGTGGTTCAGTGATCAGTGTGTGTAAGCACTACAGTTATAGCTTATGTACTGGACATGTGTTTACATGGCAGGATTCAAGTTACATGTCTTAAGGAATGTACAATAGGTGACATGCACTGGTGGTCAGCCAGTGACCTCATAGGGTCATAGGTTTATAGGGTCCAGTTTCCATGGCCCTGAGCATATCATTATAGACTGGAGTGTATTTCTTGCCACGTCTACAGGGCCGGCAGCATCCATATGTACATTTGTAAATCACACTGTGAAACCTTTGTGAATTCATGTAGTCATAGTTTTTGTTTTTCAAGATTATTCACCTTTTATTGGACTTTAAAGACCCCAATTCGGTAAGCAGTATTTTCCTTGTTATTCAGTAATATTCATGAATCATCAGAGACAAAAGTTAGTGAATTTTCCTGAGATTTACAACTGATTTATGTCTGCAAATAAGTGACTTGATTTAACATGTTTAGAAATAGTTTATTACCTTATATTGCTCAGTGTACTTGATATCTTATAAGTGTTTTTGTTATATACTGAACAGCAAAAGAAACGCAAGTCCGAGGACAGCAAAAGAAACGCAAGTCCGAGGTCTTGTCAAGTTTTCAAACAGAAGACAAACCATTTTGATTCTAATCACTCATTTAATGAAAATTGCTTTAAATTTGTGAGCTGAAAGTGACTGTTGAAATTGCATTGCAAGATTTTCACATTCAACAGTCACTTTCAGCTCACAAATTAATTGAAAGCATTTTTCATTAAATGAGCGATTAGAATCAAAATGGTTTGTCTTCTGTTTGAAAACTTGACAAGACCTCGGACTTGCGTTTCTTTTGCTGTCCTCGGACTTGCGTTTCTTTTGCTGTTCAGTATATATTAAATTCCAGATTGTTATCTCAACATCTCAATATGAACAACTCAACAACTGGACAAATAGACAAGTGACTCTGCGTCTCTTTTGTTGTGCATGGTTATCATGGTTGTAGTTGTGAATACCAGTCATTTGGGTGCCTTTTTGGTGTGAGTGAGTCTCAGAAGTTTGAGACCGTTTGTCAGAGTGAAACTCCTCAGGGTACATGTGAATCCTGAGGCAGCCACACATGGTGAAAAAGATAAGTAAAGACTATTTGCGGCGACACCATGTGAAAATCTCATTTGAGTAGTAATTAGTTCTGAAAAGAACTGTAGGTTACAACTCGACGTTTCAATCAGTATGCTCCGATACAGTAGTCTTTAGGAGAATGCCGGACTCTGGGAAATGCTGCTGCTTAAGTAGACTGCTAGAGGATTGCACGAAGACTGGATGCTGTAGGATTAGTGCGTTGAAGCGTGCAGGCAGGAAACTGGTAGGACTGCAAGCTTGTTGACCAACTAGGATTGCTGTTGTTGGTGACTCTCCACATTTTTGCTGAAGCTGTGTACATTGTTCCAGGATGAACATTTTGGAAGATGAACTATCATCGGATATTAAATTTCAAGACTCAGGCTGCATTAGTCAGCAAACATGGCACCAATTCGTAAAATGAATCACACATAAAGATAATGACAGATGATTAAGCAGACACAATGCAAGGTTTTTATTATTTGATATGCCAAGATCAGTTTCCCAAGCACTTAGAATGTAAACAGAATGGAATGAAATGATATAGGACAGGAACGTTTTAAAACAAAAAGTTTCAAATAAAATGTACTTGGTGTAAAGTTCAGAGTGCAAAGTTCTTGTCGCTAATCATAAATATAAACGCGTTTTCACTGTTTTGATGTTAACGTTCAACACAACATATTAATCTGAAATCTTTACATATATTTTTTTTTACATATATGCCTGTAGCTCAGCGGTTGCAACAGATCTTCACCTGTCGTAGTAAGTCACTATTTACTGTTGTTGTATCCCTCCGTGGTGATCCCCTTGAGTTAACCTGTTTTTGTTTATTTGTTTGACTCTTATCCATTTTATTCCCTAATTATTTACTCAACCCCTACTCTCCACAGCTATTTATATCAACATATACTCTCTGTAGGTTTTTGTATCAACCTGTTCTCTTATCAGGTAATTGTATAAACCTGTTTCCCCTTTCAGGTATTTGTCTTAACCTGTTCTCTTTTCAGGTATTTGTATCAATTTGTTCATTTTTTATGATTTTGCTTTAACCTGTTCCTTTTTCAGGGATTTGCTTTAACCTGTTCTTTCTTTTTGTTTTTCATATATTTGCTTTAACCTGTTCTTTTTCATGTATTTGCTTTAACCTGTTCCTTTTTCATATACTTGCTTTAACCTGTGCCTTCTTCAGGTATTTGCTTTAACCTGTTCCCCTTTTTTTAAATTATTTGCTTTAACCTGTGCCTTTCGGATATTTGCTTTAACCTGTTCCTTTTTCAGGTATTTGCTTTAACCTGTTCCTTTTTCAGGTATTTGCTTTAACATGTTCCTTTTTCAGGTATTTGCTTTAACCAGTTCCTTTTTCAGGTATTTGCTTTAACCTGTTCCTTTTTCAGGTATTTGCTTTAACCTGTTCCTTTTTCAGGTATTTGCTCTAACCTGTTCCTTTTTCAGGCATTTGCTTTAACCTGTTCCTTTTTCATGTATTTTCTTTCACTTGTTCTTTTTCAAGTATTTGCTTTTACCTGTTCTTTTCTGAGGTATTTGCTTTAAACCTGTCCTTTCTTCAGGTATTTGCTTTAACCTGTTCCTTTTTCAGGTATTTGCTTTAACCTGTTCCCTTTTCATATATATATATATGGTTTTACCTGTTCCCTTTTCATATATATATTTGCTTTTACCTGTTCTTTTTTGAGGTATTTGCTTTAACCCGTTCTCTTTTCAGGTATTTGTTTTAACCCATTCTCTCCACAGCTCTTTGTATAAACCCGTTCTCTTTTCAGGTATTTGTATAAACCCGTTCTCTTTCAGGTATTTGTATAAACCCGTTCTCTTCTCAGGTACTTGTATTAACCCGTTCCCTTTTCAGGTAATTAATAACCCTTTCTTTTTCCAGGTATTTGTATTAACCCGTTCTCTTTTCAGGTATTTGTATTAACCCGTTCTCTTTTCAGGTATTTGTATTAACCCGTTCTCTTTTCAGGTAATTGTATTAACCCGTTCTTTTTTCAGGCATTTGTTTTAACCCGTTCTCTCCACAGCTCTTTGTATTAACCCGATCCCTTTTCAGGTATTTTGTATTAACCCGCTCTCTCCACAGCTCTTTCCAACCTTTTCTATACATATAATGTACACATTGCATATTGCTTTTCTCTATGTCATCGCTTAATACTAAATGCCTTTTCCAAAAGTTGCGCAAACTTGAGGAAAAGAGAGTACGTTACCTATCTCACCTTGATAACTACCGTTTCTATCGTTTATCCCGTATTCTACCCAAGGGTCTCAAAATCAAATGCAGCCCCTCCTTTGGGGACCTAGACCCGGCATTCAGTAAGAAATGGAATGACACACTAACCAAGACTTCCTTCCATTTACTTGAACTCTCGAAACCCAATGCCTAAAATGCATTGACAAGCAGTCACTTGATATTGAGAGTACAGAATCTCAATTAAAAGTGGCTTGCTCTAATGATCATGAATGGGACCATTTCCAAGCCATTCTTTCCTCCAATATTAACCACCTTCGTTTCTCCCTACAACGCCAACAGGACAAGAAACGCTGTAATGCCCAGGTTAACCCTAACAAATACCTGTACAGGCGTTTCCATAAGGTCACCAATAGACCCTCTGGTAACAACACCCCTAACCCTAACTTCAACCGCAGACTACGACTCCGTGAATTGATTTTGTCCTAACCTGTTCTATTTTCAGGTAGTTGTCTTAACCTGTTCCTTTTTCAGGTATTTGCTTTAACCTGTTTTTTCAGCTATTTGTTTTAACCTGTTCTTTTTTCAGGTATTTGTTTCAACCTGTTCTCTTTTCAAGTATTTGTTTTAACCTGTTACTTTTCAGGTCTTTGTCCTAACCTGTTCTATTTTCAGGTATCTGTTTTAACCTGTTCTCTTTTCAGGTATTTGTTTTAACCTTCGTTCTATTTTCAGGTATTTGTTTTAACCTGTTACTTTTCAGGTCTATGTCCTAACCTGTTCTATATTCAGGTATTTTCTTTAACCTGTTGCTTTGTCTTATCTTGTATACTTTTACATTTTTCTGTCTCTCATTGGACTATTTTAATTTAGCTATTTACACCCACACACCAACTCCTCAATTTGTAAGGCTTAAAACCCCCCTTTTTTGTCGTATCCCTTTGTGTATTGACCTATGTCTATGCCAGCTTTACTAAAAGCTGCCACCTCTACCTATTGTGTGGCTCAATAATCCCTCCTTTACCCTAGCTTCACCATAAGCTGCCACATCTACTTATTGTGTGGCTCAATAATCCCCCCTTTGTTCACTTCTGATACTCGTATTGGCTTTTTCTAGACTGATGCTTATCTTTAATTGGTCACTATTTTCCCGCCTTTTTTGGATCCCGCCCCATGATCCTTTGCTTTCCCTTTTCCCTATACATGGATGAGTTTTTATGTTGTACTTTGTCAAAGCCTCTGATGAAGGTCCGAATGTGATGAAGGCAAGGATCGAGAAGTCAGATGTCTCTTATATGTGCAGAATGTGCAATGCGGCGGAGGAGACTGTATTTCACATTGCCAGCGAATGCAGAGTGCATGCTCAGACAGAGTACAAAGGCAGACACGACAAGTTGGCCAAGGTGATCCATTGGATCAATTGAGACATTATTGGTGTCCCAGAATAAATAAAATTAAACACACCACGAACCTATGGAAAGCTAGGAATTTAACACTTAAAGGCAAGTCGATTATTGTCAATACTATGATCGGGGCTGGTCTCACATACCTGGGATCAGTGTTGCCATGTCCGGCTGATGTGATTAAACATATTGATGGGGTTATTTGGGATTTTTACTGGAACGGAAAACCAGACAAAATCAAAAGGGATGTTGAGAAATAGAACGGAGAGGGGAGGCACAGGGGTAATGAGTGTCAAATTCAAACTTGATAGTCTAAAATTAAAATGGTTATGCAAATACTGTAATTCTGAAGGAAAATGGCGCGCTTTTTTAAACTATTGGATCAACCGGGCTAGTGATTTTCCCCTCATCCATGGCAGATAAAATGTCATTGTTGACGCGAAGAAGAGCAGTTTCCGTTCCATGAAATGGTTTGTAGGCTGACTGAAATGTGTCCGACAGGTTATTAGCACGAACATGGTCAGAGATCCGTGATGAAACAACTCGCTCGATTGTTTTTCCAAGGTACTTTAAATTCGCTACTGGTCGGTAATTTTTGAAAACTTCCTTGTCCAAATTGGGTTTCTTTAGGAGTGGTTTAACATGAGCAACCTTCTGGCTATTAGGGAAACAACCGGAAGAAAGAGATCTGTTTACAATAATTGTGATACAACCGGAAGAAAGAGATCTGTTTACAATAATTGATTATACTTAGCAAACACATCAATACTTTGTATTTTTATTAGCGAAGTTGGCACTGGATCTCCGTAACACTAGTAGTAGGCTCAAACATGGACAGTCTACATTGTGGATCCTTGCGTGATGGTGTTTGTGATAGAATGACAGGTACTGAGGGAAAAGAACGACGGATATTCTCAATTTTTGTGACAAAAAAGTTTGAAAAAGCATTTGCGAGGTCCTGATCGGAGTGTGTAGATGGAAGCACTGGAACTTTGGGTTTATGAAGCAGCTTTTCAACAATGTTAAAGAGTTTTTTCTGATCACCAGAGCTATCTTCCACAAGAGATGAGTAGTGAGTTATTTTTGCCTGGTTAATCATGTTCTTCACAATATCACGTTGGTTACAGTATTCTTGTCGATGTACTCCAAGTTTCCCATTGTCACGCCATCTTCGCTCAAGTTGACGGCGGATTTTCCTTGCAGCACGGATATCATCATTGAACCAGGGGATTCAGATTGTAGTTTAACAGTTCAAGTTTTTTGCGGAGCATGATCATCCAAGATGTTACGGACAGTTGATTCAAATAGACTGACACAAGAATCCAGCTCACCATCTTCAAGGTTTACATTTTCCAGTTGAGATTCAACATCATGACATAAATCTTTAATATTTACTTTTTTCCAGTGGCGAGTAGTTACAGAAATGGTAGGTATGGGAGGTTTTTTAAGGTTCAAATTTACCATGATTGCATAATGATCAGATAAGCCAGGAAGAATAGTTATATTCGAGATAAGAGGTGAAGTATTTTCACGCGTTATCATGAGGTCAAGACAGTGACCATACCGATGAGTGGGTGCTGTGATGTGCTGTATATGTCCATGAGCAGAGAGCAGATCTTTAAACTGATTTGCATAATTGTTTGAAATAATGTCCATATGAATGTTAAAATCGCAGGTTAAAATAATGTCAGATGGGTGTAAGAGATAATCGACAATTAATTTTTCAAATTCCTGCAGAAAACTGGAGAAGTTTACATGTTTACCATCAACATCCCTTTCTGGTCGATAAATATTAACAAGACGAACAGATCTAGAGTTGCACGTTACCTCAGCATGCAGAGATTCAAATGTTAGGTAGTCAATGTTAACACTTTTCATACTGACAGATAAACTGGACCTAAAGAGTAGCGCAACCCCTCCACCGGTCTTTATTGGTCTGGGGATATGATGGAGAGAGTAGCGAGAATATGCAGGAGTACACTCACGGGGGAGCAAGTCATCATCAGGTTTAAACCATGTCTGTTATGGCAACAAGATCCAAATTGTTTTGAAGTACAAAGTCAACAAATTCATCCGATTTGTTACATATGGATTGAGTGTTCAAGACACAGAGCTGAAGTTTAGACTCATCGTGAACATTTGGAGTTGAAGTTATGCCAATGTCGCTTGTTGATGTGGTTGAGTTCACTGCTGCGGGTTGGTAAGGCTGGAGTGCTAGTTGTGTAAGTGATCTGTCCATTCTACGGCGACCAGCTTTTTTACCTCTATGTGTGCGGCGGTATGTTTGGGGTTGATTAGCAAGTATTCCAAGACGGTTCAATTGACTCAATGCTGAATAAGATAAAGCTACATCAGTACATGGAGCATTGCGAAGATTGAGTAGTTCATTGCGGATGTAGGAAATTTTATGGAGCTGAGTGGCGTTTGTGGGTGTGTTGATCAGTGTTTCAGGTCCAGGGTTTGGGTTTATGTCACCAGAAATTAAGAGTTCCAGGTGAAAGGTGGCGGATGAATTATCATAGTATGATATAGGACGTCTCAAGAGTTTAAGATGGCGGATTTGAGGTGAACAATCTATAGATTGCATCTTGTAGCCATCTACGGATGAGTCATTGAGACACAATGGTCTGGATAGCAGGAGTAGAATAAACAGGATGTAGACCTCCATTGTCTGATCACAAAGTTGTGATCCAAACAAAAGGCTTGTGGTCAAGCTACAGGTTATAATCTCTAGCTACAGGTTATTATCTAAATCAGAGTTGACTGCCCAAATAAAATGAAGATCAAAAATGTGTATACACTCAACAGTAAAATCTTACTGCAGAGACAGACAAAAAAACAACAGTTTTTCACTTATTATAAGAAAACAAATGTACAAATACTCACATAAAACGTGCAGTAGATTCCAGGTGTAATAAGAAATCCACTAGTATAAAAATGAAGACAAACTTGTAGCTACAAAACAGTTAATTAGCACAAAAACTGGAGAGCTGTTATGAGTGGCTGTTGCCAAAAGCATATTAACGCTTGGCTTTTTGTAGAACAGATTTTGCGCAAATATACCAATAATAAAATTATGTATATAAACGATCAACAGAATTCTTGGTAAAGATATGAATAACATCGCGCTTTGCGTCATAGGGAAATTGCACCGGGTAATTTGGTCAGTTAGATGTGGCATTGTTAAAAACCCTAAAAAGATTTGTCCCGACATTATGAAAAAATATATTAACGTTTTGAAAGGTTTTATCCTCCTAGAAAACAAAAGTCTCCCCGAACATGAATTTATAGATACCTACGCTCATAACCAAGTTTTATGTACAGTTAAAGATGGTATAATTACTTTCCCCTTTTAAAACAGCTATATGTGGTTTATAATGCATTGCTTAGTTTCTTTCTACAATTTGTTTGTGCATGATTTATTTTGTACTTAATGTACCTTTTTGTTAATTTGACAGTTTCATTATAGTCGTACATGCATTATGTTTTATTATTTCATTGCATCCGCTATGTTTTTGTTTTGTGTTATACTTCGCTTCATAATTTTCTATTTTGACGAATTACCTTTTAATTGTGCGATTGTTTTGTTTACGGTTACTTTCTTTAAATTTTGTTAATTTGAAATGTTGTATTTTGTGAAAAGTTTCCGTATTATGATTATTACTGCATCCACCTTTTGTTTGTGATTTATTTCGCTTCATTGTTTCACATTTGGCGAATTGTAATTTAATTGTGATGGTAATTAACAGTATAATTTCATTATAGTTATACTTGCATTATGTTTTATTAATAATTCATTGCTTCCGTTATGTTTTTTGTGATTTATTTCGCCTGATTAATTTTCCATTTGACGAATTGCAATTTAATTGTGCGAATGTTTTGTTTACAATTAAGTTTTCGTTTCAGTTTCCTTAAATGTAACATGCATTATATATTTTTATTACTTTATTGCATCCGCTTTATTTTTGTTTTGATTTATTTTGCTTCATGAATTTCCACTTGTGTATTTGTATTTTTAATCTGTGTTATAAGGTTAATTCCATTTGTTTATTGTCGCTTTTAATTGTATTTATTTATTTCGTTAGTTTAAATGCTTTGTAATGTCTACAATGTCTTTGTTGTTTTATTTGTGATACTTTGTAATTGTGGAGATGTTTGTATCTTGTAAATGTTTTTTGTTGAAACAGTGATGCAATAAATGGAGTTTTTTTTAACTCCACTGAAAAAAAAACTACCACCACCAACTCCACCACCACCACCAGCAGCAGCAGCGTTCGAGGGCGCAAGTCGTGTTTCCGATCACGCTCCCGAAAACTCACCTGAATATCACCTTTTCGCTGGCTCATCACAGCCAAAGTAAGCCATATTTCTTTTAAAGTGTTCAAGAAACAATCCTACCTGTTTTTGGTGCTACACAATGATTTAAAGGCCATATCTGGCCTCTTCATCATCAAGGTTGGCAAGGCCAAGTCAGTGCCTACGCCACCTTGGTCGCCATCATGTACGGGCATACGTCTATAGAGCCATCAACAAAGAACTACACACAGTCTCCACAGTGAAATACATATCACTATGAAATAGGAAATGTCTGAAATCCTTTTGTAAGTATCAAAATGTCTGAAATTGCACAATGGGGATTTAATTTCAGACATTTTATGAATGGACTTAGGAGAAGGATTAAATGTCTGAAATTCGATGTCATGACTACTTTTCAGACATTTGGGCTACAAGATCTGACTTCCTAATCCTCCTTTGTTAGCAAATGTCTGAAATTTAAGACCTGCATTGTGTAAGGATTAACATAGGTGTTAAATGGTCTTTGTTAACTATATAAGCCTGTGAAAATGTCAAAATTGGATTGGATTAGTACCCATGTATAGCGAGCTAACCACAAACTGCTATGCCATTGTCTTGCTGTCAGTTCAATCACTTATCTGATAACAGTTATATCCAAATGCAATTACCTCTATTGTGCACCACCACCATGACTGCAAACATTATGCATGAAATGTTACACTATAAAGCAAGGAACAGGTTATGCCGTTTGGTCTAATATGGACAGGTAAGTCTACGTTATATTATGTAAGCTTATTGTTGCTATCAAGTGATCAATGCAGGCGATGATCTCTCATTAATAATAGTCTCTATTTTGTATTCATTCAGAGCGCTTGTTTATTAAATTGTATTTGGATTATAGAAAACTATGAAGGCACTTTTAACAATAAATCTTTGCTTAGAACATTCCCATAGCAGGTTGTTCCAGATCACATGCTACTTACTCCCTGTAAATAACCCAAACAATGTTTTCTTTAAGATATATTAACACACAGACAATTCTTTTAAAAGATTGTTGACAATACAATCAACACATGGTTTTATTTTATCAACTGATATACTTAAAGGATACTTAATGCACATTATCAGGACGAAGATTTCCCATAAAAGGGGTTTGTTAATTTGTTTGTACCACCCATATATTTGTATTAAATCTTTATTATTATTTGTGATGAAAGGTCCTATAACAGTCATGAATATTTATTTTAATTCAGATACATGTATAAACATGTGATCTGTACTGTACGTATTCCATAACAATCCATAAAGTTCAATAAGACAATCATGGTTCTTAAAATATAAATGAAAGTCTGCATGATGGCCCATTAAAATGTTAAATCTGTGAATTCAATTTGGATCTTTCTTGTCACACTGTACTAAATATATTCATGTAACAACCATAAAGAAACTAAATTATGCACTGAAAATACAAATATATTACTAAACATAATAGAAATTGCTGCTCAGGAATGTTAAATTAGCACAAAATAAGTGACAATATGTTTAAATGCAAAATGAAACCCATACTATAAACCATGTTTGTTTGACAAAGGAATTAATCAAGTTCCTTCATCGAATCCTTTAAATTTTATAATGTAAACAATTACACACATTAGCCATACTTTTAATTTGATGTTGGACTTTGGAATAATTCATGCCGTTGCACATGAGTACATTTTAATTAATTGCAGTAATTGACCAAAGTCTGCTTTAGAATAAGCCCGCATAAAGGCAATATATGTTAGGCTTTGTACGACTGTGCAGTTACATCCGAGGATCTTCAGGTTGTCCACCAAGGACATAACAGAGTTTGATCCATATCCCGGTATCGACACTTTTAGAAGATGATTCTTCCATGTCCCTGTTTTGATGGCGCTCATGCTGTTTCGTACCTCAGAACCACTGCATCCTGAACATTCACAAATTACATCCATGAAGTACACCTGTATGGACATAAGGTGAAAGCATTTAACTAAAATTAATTAAATTTACCACCTCAAATTTTATGTTCAGTGTGTCACATACCTGCAAATGCTAAAGTTGATTTAACAAAAAGAAGCATTAGGCACTTTGGATTATGGCTGCATGGACCATTGAGTAACATATGTACCTACAGACATACCACTAAGCAGCATTATGTAACCACACTGTATTCATGGAGGTACTCCTTCCATATGCTGCATTCAAGAAAAGTAAAAAGCCCCATTCAATCATTGAGATAAACAGTGATCCAGTCCGAGTGCATAAAAGCTTGCACATGTGCTATTAGTAATACATGTTTATATGTATACATACCTCATACATACATACATACATACATACATACATAACCGGATACCTGACCGAAATTATTATTACCCTGTTCAATTTTTGATTTCCATTAATTAATGCCATTATATACCCATAAACGACTTTTTAAAATATTGATTGAACATTAAGCCACAACAATGGAAGTCTTTGATTTTATAAGTTACCTGAAAAATAAAATTTAGGCCTGGTCAAGAAGGAAAATAGCAAAGATCAAATTTATAGAATAATTAACAATAAGAATTCAAAGTAACTTGACAATGTAAACATACAAATTTGGAGAAAAAAGTGAGTATACCAACCTCACTTTATGACTGCTTAGTGTTTCATTCATAATGCATTAACCGTGTACTTATTCATCAGTGAGCAACGAAAACGGAGATTGTGCAAATCAACATTCCAGAGTTCTCATCCAAGAAGTGAATATGTACAGCTTAGAGGCTTTACCACAGTGATAGTGCATGTACACACATACTGTTTCTGTACACAGAGGTAGTATTCATCAGCACTTGCCAGCATCTTTTGTGTTAAACCTATTACCACTTGGGATACAAAGAAACCATGGATGCAGGTCTTACATAACACCTTTTGAGAGAGCTCCAGTAGCTTGTTACTGTATACACATTGCTTTACAATGAGAACAAGTTCACACTATGGAACAAGGGTACACTATTAAGGACAGCATCATCATCAGGGATAGTCTGCACATAAGTGTATACATGTGAACATGTTAAATGTGAACATCTCAATTAATTAAATGTTTGAGCATTTATAGTTGATTTAATGTGATGTGGGCATGGGACTACAGATGAAGGACAAACTATTTTGATTTTATGGAGGCAGTTTTAACACAGTAGGATTTCATGTAGTTTAATAATGTTTTGGACATGATGTTACGCGGGGACTATACGACCAAAAATCTAGAGCGAAGGACAAAATATTTAGATTTTATGGAGTGAAAAGCAGTTTTAACATAAATCGAGATATGTTGTAAAATGTAGTTTTGAATAATAAATGCCAAAATTTGGATTTGGTTTTGATTCCATATGTGATGTGGAGGCACATGAGGACTAACCGACCAAAAAATCTAGAGCGAAGGACAAAAAATTTCGATTTTATGGAGCAAAAGCAGTTTTTAACATAAATCGAGTAGGATGTTGTAAAAATGTAGTTTTTTTGAAAAATAAATGCCAAAGAAATTTTGGATTTGGTTTTTGATTCCATATGTGATGTGGAGGCACATGACGACTAACCGACCAAAAAATCTGGAGCGAAGGACAAAATGTTTAGATTTTATGGAGGAAAAGCAGTTTTTAACATAAATCGAGTAGGATGCTGTAAAAATGTAGTTTTTTTGAAAAATAAATGCCAAAGAAATTTTGTCCTTCGCTCTAGATTTTTTTGGTCGGTTAGTCCTCATGTGCCTCCACATCACATATGGAATCAAAAACCAAGTCCAAAATTTCTTTGGCATTTATTTTTCAAAAAAACTACCTTTTTACAGCATCCTACATGTACTAGTCGATTTATGTTAAAAACTGCTTTTCCTCCATAAAATCTAAATATTTTGTCCTTCGCTCCAGATTTTTGGGTCGGTTAGTCGTCATGTGCTTCCACATCACATATGGAATCAAAAACCAAATCCAAAATTTCTTTGGCATTTATTTTTCCAAAAAACTACATTTTTACAACATCCTACTCGATTTATGTTAAAAACTGCTTTTCCTCCATAAAATCTAAATATTTTGTCCTTCGCTCTAGATTTTTTGGTCGGTTAGTCCTCATGTGCCTCCACATCACATATGGAATCAAAAACCAAATCCAAAATTTCTTTGGCATTTATTTTTCCAAAAAACTACATTTTTACAACATCCTACTCGATTTATGTTAAAAACTGCTTTTCCTCCATAAAATCTAAATATTTTGTCCTTCGCTCTAGATTTTTTGGTCGGTTAGTCCTCATGTGCCTCCACATCACATATGGAATCAAAAACCAAATCCAAAATTTCTTTGGCATTTATTTTTCAAAAAAACTACATTTTTACAACATCCTACTCGATTTATGTTAAAAACTGCTTTTCCTCCATAAAATCAAAATAGTTTGTCCTTCGCTCTAGATTTTTTGGTCAGTTAGTCCTCATGTGCCTCCAAATCACATTAAATCAAAAACTATATCCCAAAATCCTTCATGTGCCATCTCAACACATTTAATTAATTGAGACTTGTGCCAATGAACACTTGGTAAACATGTTCACATTTTAAAAACATGTACATTTACTATGTGCAGACTATCCCTGATGATGATGCTGTCCCTTAATAGTGTACCCTTGTTCCATAGTGTGAACTTGTTCTTCATTGTAAAGCAATGTGTATACAGTAACAAGCTACTGGAGCTCTTCTCAAAAGGTGTTATGTAAGACCTGCATCCATGGTTTCTTTTGTATCCCAAGTGGTATTAGGTTTAACACAAAAGATGCTGGCAAGTGCTGATGAATACTACCTCTGTGTACAGAAACAGTATGTGTGTACATGCACTATCACTGTGGTAAAAGCCTCTAAGCTGTACATATTCACTTCTTGGATGAGAACTCTGGAGTGTATTTTAAGTCTTAGTTTATATTTATTGTTTATGTTTTGTACTATGTTTAAGGATGCACCGTCTTTGACATGTGCCACTGATTTGAAAGTGTAACTCCAATAAATTGATTGATTGATTGATTGTTGATTTGCACAATTTCTCTCCGTTTTCGTTGCTCACTGATGAATAAGTACACGGTTAATGCATTAAGTGAATGAAACACTTCAAGCAGTCATAAAGTGAGGTTGGTATACCACTTTTTTTTCTCCAAATTTGTATGTTTACATTGTCAAGTTACTTTGAATTCTTATTGTTAATTATTCTATAAATTTGATCTTTGCTATTTTCCTTCTTGACCAGGCCTAAATTTTATTTTTCAGGTAACTTTTGTTTTATATTAAGCATAGTCATAATTATAAAATCAAAGACTTCCATTGTTGTGGCTTAAATGTTCAATCAATATTTTAAAAAGTCGTTTATGGGTATATAATGGCATTAATTAATGGAAATCAAAAATTGAACAGGGTAATAATAATTTCGGTCAGGTATCCGGTTATGTATGTATGTATGTATGTATGTATGTATGTATGAGGTATGTATACATATAAACATGTATTACTAATAGCACTACATGTGCAAGCTTTTTAATGCACTCGGACTGGATCACTGTTTATCTCAATGATTGAATGGGGCTTTTTACTTTTCTTGAATGCAGCATATGGAAGGAGTACCTCCATGAATACAGTGGTTACATAATACTGCTTAGTGGTATGTCTGTAGGTACATATATGCATTACTCAATGGTCCATGCAGCCATAATCCAAAGTGCCCCTAATGCTTCTTTTGTTAAAATCAACTTTAGCATTTGCAGGTATAGTGACACACTGAACATAAAATTTGAGTGTAAATTTAATTAATTTTAGT
Source organism: Zoroaster sp. YZ-2022 (assembly GCA_029582265.1). Taxonomy (NCBI): domain Eukaryota; kingdom Metazoa; phylum Echinodermata; class Asteroidea; order Forcipulatida; family Zoroasteridae; genus Zoroaster; species Zoroaster sp. YZ-2022. Next base: position 12,918,634 of record CM055828.1, on the reverse strand, counting down.
TAAATGCTTTCACCTTATGTCCATACAGGTGTACTTCATGGATGTAATTTGTGAATGTTCAGGATGCAGTGGTTCTGAGGTACGGAAACAGCATGAGCGCCATCAAAACAGGGACATGGAAGAATCATCTTCTAAAAAGTGTCGATACCGATATGGATCAAACTCTGTTATGTCCTTGGTGGACAACCCTGAAGATCCTCGGATGCAGCAACTGCACAGTCGTACAAAGCTAACATATATTGCCTTTTGCGGGCTTATTCTAAAGCAGACTTTGGTCAATTACTGCAATTAATTAAAATGTACTCCATGTGCAACCTACATGAATTATTTTTCCAAAAGTCCAACATCAAATTAAAAGTATGGCTAATGTGTATAATTGTTTACATTATAAAATTTAAAGGATTCGATGAAGGAACTTGATTAATTCCTTTGTCAAACAAACATGGTTTATATGTATGGGTTTCATTTTGCATTTAAACATATTGTCACTTATTTTGTGCTAATTTAACATTCCTGAGCAGCAATTTCTTTATTATGTTTAGTAATATATTTGTATTTTCAGTGCATAATTTGTGTTTCTTTATGGTTGTTACATGTGAATATATTTAGTACAGTAGTGACAAGAAAGATCCAAATTGAATTCACAGATTTAACATTTTTAATGGCCACATCATTTTGCAGACTTTTCATATTTATATTTTAAGAACCATGATTGTCTTATTGAACTTTATGGATTGTTATGGAATACGTACAGTACAGATCACATGTTTATACATGTATCTGAATTAAATAAATATTCATGACTGTTATAGGACCTTTCATCACAAATAATAATAAAGATTTAATACACAAATATATGGGTGGTACAAACAAATTAACAAACCCCTTTTTATGGGAAATCTTTCGTCCTGATAATGTGCATTAAGTATCCTTTAAGTATATCAGTTGATAAAATAAAACCATGTGTTGATTGTATTGTCAACAATCTTTTACAAAAAGAATTGTCTGTGTGTTAATATATCTTAAAGAAAACATTGTTTGGGTTATTTGGCAGGGGAGTAAGTAGCATGTGATCTGAACAACCTGCTTATGGGAATGTTCTAAGCAAAGGATTTATTGTTAAAAAGTGCCTTCATAGTTTTCTATAATCCAAATACAATTTAATAAACAAGCGCTCTGAATGAATACAAAATAGAGACTATTATTAATGAGAGATCATCGCCTGCATTGATCACTTGATAAGCAACAATAAGCTTACATAATATAAGCAGTAGACTTACCTTGTCTATATTAGACCAAACGGCATAACCTGTTCCTTGCTTTATAGTGTAACATTTCTGTGCTATTAATGTTTGCAGTCATGGTGGTGGTGCACAATAGAGGTAATTGCATTTGGATATAACTGTTATCAGATAAGTGATTGAACTGGACAGCAAGCAATGGCATAGCAGTTTGTGGTTAGCCTGCTTACATGGGTACTAATCCAATCCAATTTCAGACATTTTCACAGGCTTCAGAGATATAGTTAACAAAAGACCATTTAACACCTATGTTAATCCTTACACAATGCAGGTCTTAAATTTCAGACATTTGCTAACAAAGGAGGATTAGGAAGTCAGATCTTGTAGCCCAAATGTCTGAAAAGTAGTCATGACATCGAATTTCAGACATTTAAATGTCTGAAATTTAATCCTTCTCCTAAGTCCATTCATAAAATTTCTGAAATTAAATCTCCATTGTGCAATTTCAGACATTTTGATACTTACAAAAGGATTTCAGACATTTCCTGTTTCAGCTGAATTACAAAACAGATGGTACAATGTCTCCTTCGACAATGAGTCCCATTGTGAACAGATAGCGCAACGAGACATCTTCCTAAATAACGTACCGGTATTGATCCAGTGTGAACGTGCCAATGTCCAGAACGCTGCAGTGGCGTACATCAAGGCCCCTTACGAAATGGCCGACCAAGTTGTTGTTAACGCCTTGATGGTATACGGCACCGTCGCCAACATCAGAAGGCAATACCACAGCTTTGACGAACACATCGAGACGGGTGTCCGTAGCTGCTTGATCAAGAACATGAAAAAGCCTATCCCCAGTTTCTTGAAAGTTGGAAGTTTCACCCTGCCCATCCGTTACAGAGGCCAACAAAAAACCTGTAAGATATGCAATGATACTGGCCACTTTGCTCGAGATTGCCCAGTACGAGGTCGATGTTTCGTGTGTGGCAGTTGCGACCACAGAGCTTCCCGGCACGAACAAAAAGACAACTATGAGGACCAACAGACACCTGTCATCTTGATACCTAATGACGACATTTTATTATCTAGTGCTGGCGAAGTCGAACCAGACAGCATGGACGACGGTGATGAACAAGAAGAAAAAGTGGAAGAAACTACCGAAGGTGAAGAAATCGATGACAACATAACCCCTCCAAAAACAACCGAAAATGAGCAAGTCAATTCTGAAGAGAAGACCAAAAAAAGGCGAAGACAAGACGGGAAAAGGCGAACAGAAGACGGGAAAAGGTGAAGAGAAGATGGACGAAAGATAGTAAAAGATCAGAAAAACACAAAGGAGAGCAGCCAACTAAAGCAAAGACATGGAATACGAGAAAGAATATGATTCTGAGGAAATGACCCCTTCCCACGATCAAGAACCCAAAGAAGAGAACCCAGGTGATGACTTTGTGCTGTATATATACGCGCAGAGGAGTCCAACGCCTCCGTAAAAAACGCTGAACAGGGGCAGTAGCCACGCAACAACGACATAACTCATCCATTTCTCAACCGGCTAGCCAACCAAGTCAAAGAGGAAGAGGACGCGGCAAAAATACATCTACATAAAGTATTTTATTTTAAGTAAGTTTTTTCTCCCTCTCTGATTTTTATGAACGGTTTACATTTCATCCTCACTATGTTTTTTCTTAACACGCTTACAATAGCGACAATTAATGCTAATGGGATGAGAGATAATTTCAAACGAAATGTCCTCTTTGATTACTTAAACCGTAGAAAATACAACATTGCTCTCATCCAAGAAACTCATAGTGAGGAGGAAGACAAATGTTTGTGGCGTAAACAGTGGGCAGGAGAAATTCATTTTAGTCATGGTACCCGCCATTCTAAAGGAGTAGCTATTTTCATTTCTAACAAATGTGGATTAAATTTGACTAATATTACCAAAGACCAAGAAGGTAGATGGATTCATGGGGATATTATGTGGAATGAAAAAAAAAAAATTCTCTTGCTTCTGTTTACACCCCGAATGCGATTTACCCTAGAGTTAGATTTTTTAAATGATAATGTCGAAACGTATTAATGAAAACTATCAATGGATTATTGGAGGGGATTTCAATTACAACATCGACAACAAACACACAAAGGATACAAGTAAAGTTACTTTCTCTAACTTTCTACAAGAAAAACAAATCTTTCTGATATTTGGCACAAACTATACCCAACAATCCTGGATATACACATTTTCATCATGGGACTAAACAACCTAGTAGAATTGACTACATAGTTATGTCACCTACCATGTGTGATCTAATTGAAGAAATTTATAATAATTGTTGATAATTTTCATGGACCTGGGCGCTGGATTTGCAACAATAGCCTTCTTGATGATACTAATTGTTCATATAGAATAGACATTTTTTGGACCTTTTGGCAAACCAAAAAAAGAGATCACGACTCTCTCCTTTCCTGGTGGGAAATGGGAAAACATAAACTTAAAGAAATCATTAGAGACTATGGGAGAGAAATATCCCATTTTGAGAAACATAACAGAAAATTTCTTCAAAAATGTTACGATGATTCGATGAATAACCCCAATAATAATCTCCATAATCTTAAAGAAATTGAAATGAAACTTAAACAGTTTGAGATAAATGAATGGGAGAAAGCCAAAATCCGTGTTCGCAATATTAATAAAAATGATGGTGAGACAAACAGTAAGTTCTTCCTGAACCTGGAAAATCAACAAACAAAATCATAACAGATTTTTAAAAATACAAGATATTCATGGTAATTATATTGATCAACCCGGTCCTATGATTCAATGCATTAACAGTTTTTATGAAGAATTATATACCTGTGATAATATAAATGAAGATCATATGCAAACGATTCTTAATGAAATTAATATACGATTCCTTTTGACGATAATAAAGTCAAAAATCTTGCGTGGATAGGACCCAACATAAATACGCGGTTACACCGAGGTACTGTTTGAAAAAGTACATGGGGTTTGGGCATAATAATCATGTGGGGTGAGCACAATCCTTTATCGCAAAGAATAGAAATAGTCTGGGCCCAACCCATGGAGGTAAAAATGCCCAACCCAACAGTTTTTAGCAAAAAAACTAATTTATTTTCCCACAGACAATGAGGCAACATCTTACTAATTACAGATGGGCTTTCATCTGGCCCCTATATCTCCTATTACATGCAACAGCCGCCGGCTACAATCCCGCGACTCCCAATATCCAACACTACAACCCCCACCAACCAGAACTATCCAATAACTTGATCAAAAGGTGCCGCCCACATGCCCTGAAGGTTTGTTTTTGTTTACATTGAGCAGTGACAGGATAAGCGATAAGTGATTGCCTGCTAAGCCCCTTTGTATAGGAACAATGTGGCAATAGCCAGATGTCTGGGTTTGACGTCGAAAATCTTGGCTATGTTGACAACTGGGGCTAAAGGGACTCTACCATCGTTTCTGGCTATGTCTGGATGGAGCACTTATGGAGAATGAAAAAAATTGGCCGAGCCAATTAAGCGAAACCCTTTAATTAAAAAACCGACTGTACAAAACAGTACCTCTGCTGCGCGCTGGGTTTTAACAATGTTTGCACATAAAATCTCTTAAAACACAGACAGCCCAGGGACTACACACCATAAACCCCCACAAAGTCACCGAATATTTGCTTGCCTCATACTCATTATCAAATTTATTGAGAAAGTGTTAAATCATACTGGAATTTGTTTGTGAAGTATGTACACTATAGAGTCGTATTTAAATACAAGGTTGGGGATGGTTATCTCTACAAAATGGCCACTGAAACACCCCCAGCCCGTGGACCTTTGCAGCGCTGTGAGAGAAAGTATTTTTTCATAATATTGGCTTTGAATAGCCCCGTACATTCTGTACATGGCTGGGCGGGATTTGAACAGCAAACATTTAATATAGCATGAACATTTGCCTGCGCGGTAGGTCTGTCAGTTTTTGAGATACAGTCACAAGCATGGAGTCAACAGATAGCTTATGTTTTTCCTCTTAGAAAATCATCATTTTAAGACTTTTTGGCCTCGACATTCATTCGAAAACGGCCGTCGAACACAGATACCCCTCGTCATTTTCCAGCGCTGTATGCAATACAGACGGATTATTAAAAATCTTTTTTGGAGTTTGGGTGCAAACGCGTTCCTTCCGTCAACTACCACAACAATTGTTATCATCTTCATCAAGTTTTCTGTATACTAATTCATGCAAAGTTTGACCGCACCGACATTTAAACCCTCAAAAGCTATTATTAGTACAATTTGGGCTAAAGAAACTAACTTACTTCGTCCTTTGAGGGCGCTATGTAAGATTAACGGTTACGTTGTAGGTATAGGAAAGAGATTTTCCACATGAGGGTGCACCCAACTAAAGTGAGAAAAAAAGTCATACGCCGAGATGTTCATCATAAAGTGTATACCCTCAACTTTTTCTGAAAAACAAAGATTTGAGGCCCATTCATTTGATGGATTGTGTAAACATGGCCCACTATCATAACCTGGGGGTCCTTGGCTTTCAACTTTGAGTATTTTGGACACAATAGGCCCTGAAAAAGTGGTCCTAATTTGATTTCAAGCGTAAGGCCTTTTTCCAAAATGGCTGCTTCGTTTGTTGTGAGAATTTAACGGCGACCTGAATTCCGTTAAACGCATTGCATGACATAGGCCTATTATTGCAGCCTGTGTATATATAAGCGTATGACGCACTGGTTTAAAACAGTGTCGAAAAGTGGGGAGGGGAGGGGCTACAGATACTGGAATTTGTTTGTTCCCTGCAAAACGGCCAATGAAATGCAGCCACCCCTAGTATCGTTGCATCACTGTGAGAGAAAGTACACTGTCAAAATTACATGTAAATTTACAGGAAAATGTAGGCAAATCATATCTCCATCTTCAATGTATTGCACTACGTGTTCAAGCCACTGATAGCTCAGTCGATAGAGCGACTGACTGTGAAGCGAAGGGTCACCAGTTCAATTCACACCGGCAAATTTTTTTTTTAACCCAATTTATCCCGTGATACTTTAACACATTTAAATTGCATTCAAAAACTACCAACGCACTCGTAGCACGATCCGATAGTGCGCTGGTACTGTCCCCTCAGACCACCGGGGTCTGGGTTCGATTACCGTCTGCGCCCGATTTGGAACTTGGCTATTCGCTGGAACTGGCACCGGTAATGCTTGGGATCTGCCTTGTTTCTCCCCTAAAGGTGCAGGGCCTTCTTGGCTAGGAATCGGGGCAGGGAAGGATATATATCGATGAGCCGGAACGCCAGACCAGAAGGGCCCTAATGGAAGCCGGTGAAGGGACCCTATACGACTTGCCTATGCCTTTAAAGATATTGATGAAGTTGAGCTCAGATAAGCCTTGTATCAAATGAAAACTGGCAAGTCCCCAGGCATAGACTGTTGAATTTTATCGTACCTTTTGGAATACCCTGAAATACGATTTAATTGATGTTATAAAGGAATGTAATAATTGTATGCACTTACCCAATTCTATGAATACAGCCTTAATTAGATTAATTTATAAAAACAAAGGTTGTAAAGAAGACCTAAGAAACTGGCGTCCAATCAATTTACTAACAGTAGATTATAAACTTATTTCGAAAGTCATTACCAATAGACTTAAAATGATTATGCCCGATATCATTGGAGAAAATCAAACCTGTGGAGTTCCTGAAAGAAATATCCATGATAATTTAACCATTGAGACGGTATAGATTATACATAAACTTCAACAATTTTGAAGGCGGCGTCATGAGTATAGATCAAGAAAAAGCATTTGATCGTATCGAATGGATTTATATGTACTCAGTTATGGAGAAGATGGGTATTCCCGCAGGTTTGATTCAATGGTGTAAATTGCTTTATTCAGGTCCTTTTAGTCAATTTATTGTCAACAATTTTATAGGTTTTCCTATCACCATAAAAAGAGGAATTAGGCAAGGTTGTCCATTGTCTCCACTATTGTATGCCATAGGCCTATGTGCCAAAGGAATGTCTAAATTGATTATTAATAATCCTAATATAGAAGGAATTAATAGCTTCCTGATGAGGACGAAATATTTAAAGTCGTTCAGCATGCTGATGACATTACTGTTTTCATTCGTAATAACCAAGAATTTGATGTTCTTAAAGATATTTTTAATGTTTACTGTGGAGGTTCAGGATCCAGAATCAACCACGATAAAACTACCGTTTTATCGTTAGGCAAATGGAAGAACAGAACAGATTCCCCTTGTGGCTATAACTTGGTTTCGGATAAACTAAAAATATTAGGGGTGTATTTTGGTAACGATGTTTCCCTTGAAGATAACTGGAATCCCAGGATAAACAAAATGAAACACACTATGAATAGATGGAAAGAACGTAATCTGACTCTTAAAGGCAAAGCTATAATTGTTAACACTATGATTGGTGCAGGTTTATCCTATTTAGGATCTATTTTACCTTGTCCGAATGATCTGATCCAACAAATTGAAGATATTATTTGGGGATTTTATTGGAATGGCAAACCCGATAAAATTAAACGTGATGTCATAAGAGGTAAAACTGATCGTGGGGGGACAGGACTAATTAACATTCATTTCAAACTTGACAGCCTCAGGCTAAAATGGTTGTCAAAATGTAATACTGGTGTGGGTAAATGGCGTTCTTTATTCAACTACTGGATCAATCGGGCAAGTGACAAATACATTATTGGATAGTACGTTTTTAATAATCCTTTAATTGGTGTGCAAACAACTGTCTTTTATAAAGATCTCCTTCTTTCTTTCCATAGAGCTGAAGGAAGAATAAATGATTTTGTCACCTGTTACAATGAAGGATAAGACCTTCCATTATACTGAATAATACTATTATTACTAACAATAAACAAAAAAATACTGACAGCAAGATTCTCCCGGTCATTGGTTTGACTAGATTACATCATGTCCTTTACAATTTTAAGCTGAAAACTTGTCAACAATTTGAATGCTGGGAGAATACGAAAACGTTTGGAAAAAGCTATTGATCCTGCTTTTTTGGGGGAGACTAGACAAGGCCCAGCTAACCATGCTAGCCAATTGAAATACAAAATTACCAAGATCTTGACGAATTAATTCCTTTAATTAATATCAGCACCAAAGCATTCTATAATTACCTTTCTAAAGATGGAGTTGCCAGGCAAGAGGAAAAGAGGAAGGCCAAAGAGGAGGTTTATGGATGTGGTGAGGGAGGACATGCAGGTGGTTGGTGCAACAGAGGAAGATGCAGAGGACAGGAAGAGATGGAAACAGATGATCCGCTGTGGCGACCCCTAATAACAAGGGAGCAGCCGAAAGATGAAGAAGATACTGACGAGGGAGGTACCCACGACTTTATTCGAACGTGGTACCTCTCCTCTTTTCAGTGGCACCCCTATTAATGATATTAAAATTATTATCTATGCATTCCAAATTATTTTTTTTTACATCCAGATGACTTCCACACATGCCCTGCTATGGTCTAGTATTATTTTCAACCCCAGATGACACACGACGGCTGTGTATTGTAGCTCTCTCCTGTATGACCTGGCAAACAGTAAACAGCCATATACTTATACAGCATATCTCTCAGCCATATCTCTCCAGCATATGTAACAGAACCTAGACACTCTAGAGCACAGCCTGATGCCAAACAGATGGTTCCACTTATCAGAGGGTTAGATCTGGGTAGGTCTTTGTGTACACAATGGATGGTTGATTTTGTGCACAGATATAGGGCAGCAATTTCTTTTCCAGCCCAGAAAAAATAAACTACACAGCTCTGGGAACTGACACCCCTTCTAAGATATGTGGAATGGTCCACTTTAGGATATCAATGACTCCCAGGCATCTGCGACTTTTTTCCTGGGAAAAACAATGAAATAAATTACTTCTGCCAGTAGCGAGTGGATGGCTACCTCGTCGAAGGGTTTTTAACTTAATTAATTAAAAATAGCACTAAACCTACGGCTGAATCCCAGTGGGAACATATTTTTTACCTGAGTCCTAACTTTGAATGGAACACTATTTGGCGAAATGGTATGAATTGTATAAGCTTCTTGATCATAGTGACAGAGACCTTTGGTATAGATTAAAACACAGAATGTTACCCTCTAAAAACAAACTTTTCAAAATGAACATTGTAACTGATGATAAATGTCCTCTGTGTAACACTGAATCAGAAAATATGGAGCATCTTTTTATCTATTGTCAAAAACATCTTGAAACCTGGATCTTTATTGAACACTTTAGTAAATACACCGGTAACAAACACTATTACATGACAGACACTAACATAATTTTGGGTAACGGTATGGATGATTTAGCACTTTGTTTAATAGGTAAGCTTCTAAATACAATTTGGAGTATTAGATGTGACACACTTAGAACAAACCTCTCTGTTGTCTTGATGATAAACTTACCTTTTCCTTTTAAGAAAAATGACTATTTTCAGTAGTAAATAATTATTTTAATTGTAATGTTCATCTTCCTTTGTATTCTCATGTAAAACTTAATTGTACATACATTTATGTAATGTAATTTATTTCCTTTACTTTGTTATGGATAATTGATTGATTGATTGATCGACTGACTGATTGATTAATTGATTAGATTGTTAATGAGTTAGTTGATTAATTGATTACTTATTATAATTAAATAATTTGTATTTTTGTATTTCTTTTTAAATGTAAATTTCTTAAATGTACATATATGTTATTTATGTTACTAAATTTCCCTTCAACTTATGTATTGTATATAGTTGAATAATACATGAATAAAAGGAGTTTTACAACTCCACATTAAAAAAAAAAAATAATAATAATCATCATCATTGTCGTCGTCGTCATGAAAAAACATGCCGATACACACAATAAAAATGATAGCATAGAAAAAAAATATGTACCGAGATACATGTACAATGCAATTACAAATATACCGTCTTTGAAGAATTGTGACATAAGATGAGTTTTAAACAGCGACTTAAATCTAGTTATACGATGACAAGACGCATAGCTGCCAACTATTACAAACTTTTCGTAACTATTACGATTTTTTTCAGGAATTACGAAAGTACAAATTGATATACATACATATATATAGTAGGTTTTTGTTTGATTTATTTGCATTTGGTCATCTTGACCATCATTTTAGTTTTAATACAAATTGTTATGTCTTGGTCGGTTTCATTACAAATTGGAATTTTGAAATGTTGGCAGCTATGTCACAATGCAAAAACCGTGTATCGCGATACTGATGATTTTTGGGTCCCTACAAATTTCATCAGAATATATAAAAAAAAACTGACATTTATCCAAACCAAATTTTGTTTAAAATATTAGCATTTCATACCTGACATTTTGACCACAAAAGTCAGTGACGTTTTCCCTGAAAAAATGTCTGAGTGCCGTCTTAAAAATGCCGACGATAACATCTGTTTTGCGTGTGGCACATCACCGCTAGTCAGAACGACTCTCTGTATTCCCGATATTTTATTTCAGTACACATTATGGTATACTAAGCGCAGCGGCGTAGCCACTGGGGCCTGGGGCAGGGGGGGAACGTGCTCCTCCCCACAAATTTCCAGTGCCCCCCCCAAAAAAAAAACAGAAAAGAAAAAGAAAACGGAAAAAAACCATACCCCTGGGCCCCCCCACTGAAAAGCAATGCCCACGTACCTGTGGCCCACCTGAATACCAGCGCCTTTGGATAAAGGCGGTGGGAGTAATTCTAATATGCCTTTTATGGTCACAAATAATTTATAAATCACCAAACAATATGACATCCCTTCTAATTATGACGAATTTTATCGTAAAATGTGGAAGTCAGCATCTTACCTAGGTCAAACTGCGCAGGTGAAAAGTACCATTGAAAGTTTCCTTGTTATAACATGGAGTGATAAAATTAGTCCGTTTAACAATGAACAGTCGTTGTATCTAACACACTGAACTGTTCTTCTGAGTCGAGTCAATATAAAGTGTGTGGTGTGACTGCAACGATCGGCAGTGTGATGTGTCTGGAAATCGTACGGTTTTTCCAAGAATTTTAGTCAGTGTTTCTTATATGTATAGTTTCACGAGTGTCACCTGTATAAGAGGGAATTATAAGGTCAGTTGAAGGATTTCGATTGTATATTTTTGGCTGGTTTTCATCGTGTTTTCATGCAAGACATCTGACATGTCTGACACAAAAACACGTGTGACCGTCGTACATGTATGTACTATTACTATGTACAGTTTGTATTATAATTAGGCCTACTGTTACAAACACATGTAAACTACAAGTAGGCTACAACCTACCAAATACATAAATTTGAGCCAAGCATGGACATTTTATGAGACTAGTATTTGTGTACAATAGAACTATGCCCATGCTATGGCATGTACTTGTAATTGTATTGGTAACGCTATCTCCGAGCCTGTTACTTTTGACTATTCTGTACCCCAAGGCTCTGTGCTCGGCCCACAGTGGTTTACTGTTTATACCTTTCCAGTTCGTGATATCATTTTGAAGTATAATTTAAATTACCATGTTTACGCTGATGACACGCAGCTTTACATTACTTTTAAATCCTCTCAAGAACCTGCCGATTCCTGCATTACAACACTGGAGAAATGTATTCAAGAGATTCGAAGTTGGATGAGACAAAACTTCCTGAAATTGAACGATGAAAAACAGAATTTGTTCTATTTGGATCACGCCAGCAATTGTCTAAAGTTACTCTTCCATTTATTACAATTGGTGACTCAGATAACCCCTCATTACATGCACGTAATTTGGGTGTTATATTTGACTCGACAATGACTTTAAAACCACATATCTCCAACATTGTTCGCATATCATCATTTCATATCAGAAATATAAGCGAATTAGGAAATACTTGAATAAAAGTGCTGCTGAACAAATTATACATGCATTTGTCACATCACGGCTCGATAACGGAATGCTCTCCTTTACGGTCTTCCGCAGAATCAAATATCTCGTCTTCAGCACATACAAAACACAGCAGCTCGTGTTGTGACTTTGTCCAGAAAGTCATGCCATATCACGGCAATCTTGAAAGAACTGCACTGGCTTCCTGTTTCACAGAGAATTGTTTTTAAACTTATGCTAATTGTTCACAAATCTTTTAATAACATTGCTCCAATTTATATTTCTGAACTACTTAAAGTCTACACTCCATCACGCAATTTGCGCTCCAGCAACATGTCACTCCTCAAGGAACCAACTTCAAAACGGAATTGGGGTGATAGGTCGTTTTCTGTCGCAGCTCCGAGACTCTGGAATCATCTTCCAACTAAACTCAAATCTTGTCATAGTATAACCAGATTCAAGTCGATGCTTAAAACTCATCTTATGTCACAACTCTTCAAAGATGATGTATATTTGTAATTGCATTGTAGGTACATGTATCTCGGTAATTTGTTTTCCCTATGCTATCATTGTATATTGTTTGTATTAATGTTTTTTCTTTGTTTCCGCGCCTTGAGCGCCCAGCAGGGTGGATATGTGCGCGCTAAAAATCTTTATTATTATTATTATTATTATTTTATAGGGATGACAATCCCAAAAATCAACCACAACTTAACAATAACAGGCCTGCACCGACTGTGTTGAAACCAGATAGCTTATTCCCAGAAGCCATTTGCTTTTGGTTTGAAGAAAATCGGCCCAGGCATTCCAGAGTTAGGCCTTGAAAGGGTATGGCCTTGGTCCAAGCTAGTATTACCGTTACGTACATAACCTCCAAGTCCAAGGTGTCCTGTGGTCCCTTTGGGAGTTCAATAACATTATACAAAACTGTCCATTTTCAAGGAAGTGAATCTTGAAAAGTATTTGGCCAATTTTTTTTCATTTTTGGAACATCTGTAGAAACCAGCCTACTCTTTCACCCAATCAATCTGAAAACTCGTTGCCATTGATGCCAAATTAATTAAGATTTTTTAAAATATGCCTTTAAACTGAACAAACTTGTTGTGCTTGTGACAAGTGCGTGGCCACGCTCGTAAAAAAGCCTGGTTAGTCTGATCCCGGCTCAGTTTAATGCGCGTAAAAGTGAGATGAATCCCAGACCGATGACTCATGCATCGCTGGCTAGCCGGCTGCACGTACGTTCTGCTCCCATTGGCCCTGCAATATTTAGTTTAGAATCGTGCACCAGCGTGCTGGTACCCGCACAGGCAAGTAAAGTTCCCGCGGTACTGCAACATTCCTTGACAACAGAGGTCGCCCAAATGTAAACAATCAACTTTGACACTATCTAGTGCGCCGAGTTTAAATAACTTTTCCTTCAAATTGACGTTACAAACACTCCAACTCATGAATAAACGACACACAAGAACATTGAGTGACAAAACTACCAAGAAGATGTGTAATGGACCAGAAATTGGTTGCTAAGGTAATAATTTTTTTTTAAAGTAAGGGTTAAAAAACACTTAATTTAAATCCATAATTTCTCAGTTTCAAAAGTTTTTGTGAAGAATTGGTAAATAGTTTTCACGAGATGAATGGTTTGAATTTACCAACACGCTTACACTTTCTTACTATATTTTTTCCTTTTCCTTTTTGGGGCATTTTAGAAACTGTAAAATGGAGCATCATCTTACTGTTCTGGAAGCACTTTGTCGAATCTGTGGAAACAGACAAATAAGCTCTGCCTATAAAGCAAGCTTAAAATCTAAAACAGTTGTAGTGATATGGTGATATAACATAAATTAATCAGAAAATTAATTATTGTTATTAAAATGATTCCCTTGCTTTACACGCTGAAGCTGTATGCATACGCTGCTGCATGCGCGCGTCGCATGCGTGAGTTGATCTTTCTAAGAAAATAATATTTTGTTCTAGAATGAAAATAATAAGTAAAGAGGTTAAATAATGTTTGCTGATGGAATAAGAAGTCAGGCAGAGATTGATTGGGATAAAGAGAGGAACTGATGAGTTTGCATCAGTGACTAATAAAAGAAGTGATCGTCAACTGGTAATCCTGTCTCATTGTTGTGTGTTTATTCAATCTTTGGCTCAATCGATAAACCCCGGACTTAGCACGAAGTCATTTACAATCACTTGTACGAGAGAACTCTACACCAAACTCAAGCCGCGTTTGTATGCAAGGATCAAGGACACTTTCTCACTAGATTTGACATGTGATAACCCCCAGTAGCACCCTTCTCATATCTGCTTAAGCTGTCTGTCACAAATCAGCAAAAACCGCAAATACCCAGAGATATCCCGTCTCCACTGGCCTGAACATGGAAATCCTTGTGAAATTTGCCGGGAGTTTTCACAGCAAAGCATAGGTGGTAGGTCATGCAAGAGAATGCGAGGAAGGCCAGCAGCAACTGACCCTACGAGACATTTGGATCAACCAACAGAGATTGAACAAATCTTACAAAGGCCCCTGACAGCTCCCATCACAAAGGATATGGAGAGAATTGCCACCCATGTACTAAAGACAAACTACATCATTCGGGAGGGGTAACAACAGAATTTTCAATATATGCAAACGTCTAGTCACTACCAAAAGAAAAATGATAGTAACGCAATGTTTACACATCCGTGAACTTCATACCCTCATGAATCATTTCTATTTTTTTATTTTTCCCTAAAAACTTTAACATCGTTTTTATAGCCCAAATAGAAGTGCCTTAATATCCAATGACAAAAATGTCCCCGAGTTGACTATTTTATCCACGAACAAATTCGCAGGGATTTTCTGTTTGGATTTTGTGGAAATTAGGCTCAACATGACGTGAAAGAGTCCTTGTTAACATAATAAGGGTCAATACACTAATACAATCATGAATAATGCGGCTAACAGTGATGACAAAAAAACCCGCGAAAACCTCGTTTGTTTACATCGCCTACTTAGTATGCTAATAAGCCTTGAAGTCGCGCATGTGCACAAGCTAAACTTTGCCACAGAACGTACGTGGCTGACAACGCGTAAACAAAACCTCGCCAGTCTGATCCCGGCTCCGTTTACTGTGCGTACAATTGTGGCGAATCCCAGACTGATTGATGGCGCCTGGCCGGCTCACCAACTTTTTTCGCAGAACAGGTCAAATGAATATCGCTATAACTTAATGGGGACCTCGATGTCAAGGTACAACCCACATACTGTCGGAAAGAGCACGAAACGGGCATTCCATTGAGGTACGGGTGTTAGATACAAAATTATTCAGTCTCAAAGTCTTTCTTTTGTTTTAAGACCTAATTAATTTTGTTAAGTACATTTGAAACAGTTTTCTGGCTACAGATCTAATTTTAAGCTTTATTTTGATACCAAGATCATCAGGATTGATGATTGGAACGCAAAGTCCCCGACGTATAAAAATGGGTCTTACCGCAAATTTTTTTGGACCATTTTTGAGCGGCGAATTTGACAGTTGATATTCCGCTTTGGGCCATTTTCGGGCTTCGTTTTCATCTTCAACTCGATAATAATAATAATAATAATAATGTGTGGACTTATATAGCGCACGTTACGTATCCACCAACTGAGTGGTGCTCAAGGCGCATGGTAAAATTCGTTCAAAACTTTTTTAAAGTGTGAAACAGTGAAAATGGTGCTTGAATCTAGTGTGTTATGAATTGTAGCTTTGTTTTCTAGTGAGAAATTTTTTTTTGAAGTTATAAATTATCGCTCGTAACGGAGTTTTTTCAGCACTTTTGATGTGAGGGCGCTGTTGCTTTCATCCTCCCTACTTGTAATAAGAAGTTTGTATTTTTAAAGATAGTTCCGACTGTCAGACATGTCAGATAGGTCTGACAGGTTTTTTTTTCTGTGAATGAAACTGAGCAGTGTGTAACGTGCGTTCGCGTATACTAGTATTATTAGTAATTTATAGTCGCCACCCCTGTATTTTCGCCACCCGTTCCTTCTGACGTCATGCATGAGCCAAAGATGGAGCGACTAATAAATATTTTGAACTGGAAGTGACGTCAGATAAGCCTATTCGGAATCTCACGCGCAAAGCATGGTGGGATCGTGTCAAGGTTCAACGAAGATA
Source organism: Zoroaster sp. YZ-2022 (assembly GCA_029582265.1). Classification (NCBI taxonomy): domain Eukaryota; kingdom Metazoa; phylum Echinodermata; class Asteroidea; order Forcipulatida; family Zoroasteridae; genus Zoroaster; species Zoroaster sp. YZ-2022. The sequence continues at coordinate 12,902,327 of CM055828.1, read as the reverse complement.
AACAATCGGGGTCGCCACTAGTGACGCGTGAAAAATGCGTGCTTTGGCATTGCAATGCGAACGTCGTCGAACGTGGATTTCTTATTTAAAAAGATAGCATTTTATCGTTTTTTTTTCAAGTGAATTTTGTAAATGTCTTCAGAGGAATCTTCTGCTTTGACACTAGACGTTATAGAACACTGGAGTGTTGATGCTTTGAATGATTTTTTAAGATTAAGGGGACTAAAAACTACTGGTCGGAAAAAGGAACTCCAAGCGCTTGTCTTCGCGGAATCACAGCTGAATGTAACAGTAAAAACTGACAAAGTCACTGAAGACATTAAGATGGGGTCAGGCAGTGGCCTCCGGTTAGCTATTTCGAGATCACCGAGTGGCTGTTAGAAGATGCCCCATCTGTAAGCCAAGCAAGCAGAAGAAAAAGACCAAAGACTTTAAAGGATAGACTTTTATCTGACTACAAAGAAGGAAAAGCCTACAGCTACATGTATTATGATAGCAAGTGGTTCACCATTGCATTGTGAAAGCTGATTGTATACCATCACAAAGTGTACGGAGCACCCCACACAAGGCCTGGGTTGCCGGAAGAATTTGTAGTGCCTATTGCACATGTTTTGCTGGGTAAGTCATTTAAAAAAAATAAAAAAATAAAAATTAAAAAAAAATAAAATTAAAAATTACACTACCCAAATTATATAGGCTGATTTATAGGTATCTTGAAATTATTAAAATTTTAGGTTTTTGTTTAATGTGATTGTGAAGTGTGTACATTGTTCAAAGTTATCTCTACCAAATTTTCACACATTAAACAATTTACATAAAAATTATCCAGCCATGCAAGAGGTCATTATCAGAGAATCTTAATCAGATCTTATCATGTAAAAAGAATTAGCTGTTGCAAACTGCTTACCAACATAAAGGACCTGTAGTATAAATGCAAAATAATGGATGTTGGCCTTATGTTTGGAACCTACATGTGGCAGGCTCTTTCTCAAAGGCCTTTCAGAAAAAACCTGCTACGTGTAGGTTCAAAACGTAAGGCCAATAGCAATTATTTTGTAGATATTATCATCATCATTTGACTTTAATGTGTTTTATTTTGTTTGAGACCACCGTTTAATATAATTGTAATTATGAACACCCATTTGTTAAATTTTATATTTGCAGGCTTGGTTCTACTTGCATCCACATAGCTGCCATCATTTTCAAGTTGGACCATGCTTTCATGACTGGCATCTCTGGAACTGGTAGCTTACCCTGTACATCCAAGCCATGTACCTGGAATGTTTTTAAAGGGGCAAACATTTCCAAAGTTCTTGAAGGCAAGCGAGTTTGTGATCTTCAGTGGGAAAAGCCCAGTTATTCAAAAGGAGGTATGTTATGGTATTACATATTTAATAAAATTTATATTGCTTTTTGATAAATAGTGCTTTTTCAGTGGTCATAATGTTTTTTTAAAAAAAGAAACATGAAAAGATTACAGATATAGATGCCACATGTGTGCAATGTCACCTGTCAGAATAACCCGTGAAGTCCCTGTGGTTCTCCCTGAACTATATTTCTCATTTAGAGACAGTACAGAAAACGAGTTGCCCGAAATTGGTTCTTCCTTGAACCTTTCTCACTTAACGAAGGTTGAGATACGAGTTGTGCGATGAGGTTCTTTTCAGAACCTGTACCTCAGATTTGCGATAGTTGAGATAAACACATGGTGTTACCGCGAACCGAAACGATACTCTCAATAAATTATTTGCAAAATTGTTATTATAACAGTCTATTGGTAAGTTATGAAATTCATTCAACAAGTTTGTTTGGACAAATTTATATATTTTAAAAATATTTTTTTCTTTTTCTTCACGTAGCTTCAAAACAGGCAACCAACACTGTTCCTAAGCAGTTATTTGAGCCTCTTAGAACAACAAAATCCAAACCAACAGCAGAAGGTCTCCTTGTTGTACTATACCCAACCTGTAAAGAGTCATCGGTTTTCAGGTACCTCAAGACCAGACAAGGACCTCAATATTCACCTGCCGAAGACTTCAACACTGGCTTGGAGGAGATTGTGGAAACTGCCGTCAAAACTCCTCTAAGTCTTCTAGAACTGGCCAACACATGCAAATCTATTGAAGATTTTCAAAACAAACTTCAACCGTACATGTCACAGGAATTGAAGCAAATTGAGAAGACCACACAAGGACAAATTGGTTGTCAAGAATGGAGGATGCTGCGAGCCGGTCGGATCACTGCATCAAATGTCAGGTCGGTTGTAACGAGAAACAAAACTCTTAAAACACCTAGCAGTGCCCTAAGCCAGGACCCAAGCCAGGACCCAAGCCCTCCCATCAAACGATTGATGGGATATGAGTCGCCTAGTCCACATCTACCCCATTTGAAGTATGGACGCTTGCTTGAACCCCAAGCGAGGCAATTTTATGCAGCTTTACTCCATGAAAGAGGCCACCAAAACGTGTCTGTAACAGAATGTGGCCTTTTCATACACCCTGATAAGTTGTTCATTGGTGCTTGTGGAGTGCAGTTGCTGTGGGAAGGGACTTCTCGAGATAAAGTGTCCGCGAAGCATTGCGAATGAGATACCATCATATGACAACTGTCCATTTTTTATTTGTTTAGACGGCATAACAACTCTGAAGACAAATCATGCGTACTTTACACAGATACAGACTCAATTAGCGTGCACAGGCAGAGATTGGTGTGATTTTTTTATTTTTTATTTATACTTCTAAAGGATTCCACTTAGAAAGACTGTCCTTCCAGTCTGATGACTGGATAAGTGTTCAAAATGAAGTGGAGGAATTTTTCACTAAATTTCTTGTTGCTGAACTTTTGTTCCACAAAACCTTGGATACAATGAATGAACCTGGAGCAAACGTAACACCTCAAGATACAGCAGGCCCATCAACATCAGCAAACGTCAATCAGTAGTGTACCAGTGACGAACAAGCCAGGGGGGAAACGGTTGAGGAAACGAAAAAACGTAGGCAAAGGAATTGACAAACCATTGTACATGTGTGGAATTTGTAAAACAGAATGCAAAGATGAGAAAGACATTAAGCTGGTTAAAGACAATAGTATCGGTTGTGATGGTTGTAGTTGTTGGTATCACTGGTACTGTGTAGCTCTAACAGAAGCACCGTCCAGTGATTGGTTCTGTCCATCATGCCAATAACAGTATTTTCTTATTTGTGTTCATAGTCAGCTGTCAGGTCCACTATTGGGTCTGCCCCAATCAAAATGCCATTGCAATATTTTTTTTACCATTTGAAATGTTGTTAACATTGAAAGTAATTGAAACAAAAATATTGAAAGTCTCTGGTCCAAATGTTGACATTGTTTACATTAACCCTCCTACACATGGAGGCCACTCCGATCCACTAAATTCTGTTCTTAAGCAACCTTCAGTACACATGTACAAGCCTGCTGTCCTTTCCAAGTAATCTTACAAAATCAACTGTGTGCCACCCAAGGCCACTGTTAAATGTTTGAACATATTAGTATGGCCTGCAATGTATCAGTGGGAGACCACTTGACCCTGCAATCTCAGTGGTGTGACATAGGAGGCCACTGGCAACAGCTAATGGCTTGGAGTTGCCTGAATGGGTTGTTTCAAAAATTGCACTGATTGTAGGAGGGTTAAGTTAGTAAACTGTGTTTAATACATGTAGATGCATCATGACAAGGGCAAAGCTGTAGCGTATTGTTAACTCATGCCACGTTCTTGCAAACTGTAGCTCTCAAATCCCACCTAGATATACATTGTACCTAAATTATTTGATTAATGTCATTTGTACCCAAAGCCAAAGTTCTTGCTACAGAGAGTAGATATTGTGCACACATTCCACAAATAACATTTTTGTAACAAGTGTATGCATTACTTGCCTTGGTTTTACAGCCAAAATTTCAACTTATTATTTTATTTTTCAGTAATATTTTACTTTAATATTTTCATTTTTGTATTTTACCTTTTGAAAATTTGTTTTTAATATAGAACTGCACATTTTTTTTTTTTTAGTATTGAACAATTTTAACGTGTGTTCAGGCTTCAATAATTTGAATACAAATTAGGTCAGTTCAAGGCTAGAGGGGAGGGGGATTTGACACGTAGAGGTGCACTTTATGTGATCTATACTATAACTGATAATGAACAGAAAAAGGGGAGCATTCTTGTTAAAATTTAATAACCCTTGACAAACTGTATACTTGACAAACTCTTATTTAATAAAGTTAAATAGTGATATTGAACTTAAAATCACAATTTAGGTCCAGAGCATTATTAGCAATGCAGTGTTAAAAATGTGCACATTTACTTGAATAAAAACATGACATAAATATTCTTTATAACACAATTCAGAGATGCCAACATTTACGATTTGGGCGTAATTTTTTACGATTTATTGAGTCCAATTACGATTGTATGATCCTTGTATCAATTTTTACGATTTATAAAAATGTAAAGCCTCGAGAGTGAGGTTTGAAAAGGGGGGTAATTTGGGTATTTTCGTGTCCGAGGCGGATGCACCGTGGCAAATTACTCTTTTTCAATTTGGAATGTTGGCATCTCTGCACAATTAAGTTATTTGTATTTAAGTCATGTTTCTAGTTTTGCATGGTGAAAAGGATAAGAAACCATCAGTTCTTTTCAGAACTAATTACTACTCAAATGAGAATTTCACATGGTGTCACCACAAACAGTCTTTACTTATTTGTATTTGATTAACCCTAACAGACTAGGCCCTTTTGCTTACACATAGCCCAAATCCTCCTATATCCTTCAGTATTAGAGAGTCAAAAGCTCAAAGTACCCAAATCCTTCTAAATCCTCCTGGTTTTTCTTAATATGGCCAACTGCCCAAATCCTTCCAGATCCTCCTGTGACAGAATGGTTATAAAATTACCCTCAAACAAATGGAAGTGCCCGTGCTACATATGACCTTTTCATACCAGGACAATGGTCATAGAAATTCCATTGGTGTGCACACTAAGCATATTATATGTGTTTCTTATCAGTAATACATAAACATACAATGCCTAGGGACCCCCAGCACTGACCCCTTGACCTTGCAATAGACCCACTTAACTTGTTACACTTACCTTGCCAATAATCAAACAAAAATTGTTTAGGCTACATCACATTCCCCTCCCCCAGCAGCCCAAATCCTTCTGAATCCCATTTTGGCCAAGCTGCATAAGACCCTAATCCTTCTCTTTCCTCTTATGTCAAATACAGCCTGATAGCCCAATTCCTTCTAAATCCTCTCATAGCAGAAATCCACTATGGCCCAAATCCTTCTGGATCCTCCTCCACTGAAAAGTCCTAATAGCCCCAATCTTTCAGAATCCTTCGCTTTGGCAAAGAGGATATATCTGTAGAAGGATTTGGGCTGGTTAGGGTTAATGCATTTTGTAATCAAAAGCCAAAGTTCTTGATACAAAGAGGAGTGTTCACATATTCCACAAACAAAACTACAGTGTACCTGTACAAGTGTATGCGTTATTTTTCCATTTTGCAACATAAATACAATATTTCACCTTATTATTTATTTATTTCTCCATTATTTATTTCTCAGTAATATTTTAATTGTTGACATTATTATTATAAATGTATACATAACTGAATTATTAATATTGTTATTTTGAAGTTTGTTTTACTGTTTCATTTCTTGTATAGTTTAAATAAAGTTCCTTTTTTTAATCAAGTACATGCTTAGTTGAAACTTTGTGTTACTCTTGATGAATATTTTTTGAACGGGGGAAATATTTAACAATGAGATCTGGATGCAGATTAACAAGAGCTGCACAAAATAGTAATGACATCATCAGCAGAAGGAACTAGAGGGATGGGCAATGTGTCATTCAATATTTTGTGTCATTCAATATATTGAAGGTCTTTAATCTACCTATAGCACGCTCGACATGTATGCGAAGATTGGCCACTTGTTTAGTCTGCTTAACTTTGTCCCGGGTCACTTGACGGTTTCCTTGGGCTGGTGGGGGGATCTCTAGAGTTGCCTGGTGTAGCATTAAATCTTCCTGGATGGGAAATCCTCTATCTGCCATCAGAACATCTCCGGGATCGATGATATTGAGCAGCCCACTCTTCCTGGTAACATCAGAGGCCCTTCCGCCGTAAGCTTTCGATAAAAAGGAGATTGTTCCCGTTGGTGTAATTCCGACTAAGACCTTAATGGTGTTGTGCTTCTTGTAATCTGACCATGTTGCAGCTTGTAGATGAAGGGATTGTGGACGTTGAATAAAAAACTCGGTACAGTCGATGATGCACCTTAGCTTTCTGCAAGTCTTCTTAAAGGTGCTTGGAAGATAGAGCTTGATTGCTCCTCTGTCTGGCCAGACAATCAAGGGCCTCAAAACGGCTGCCATGAGGATAACCTGTGAACATGTGCTCGATGAAACACCAAATAACAGTGCCAGAAACTGTATTGTCAAGTCTAACCGGAGTCGCATCATCACCATGATGAATTCATCCTTGAGGGCGAGTTTACGTTTCGGTCCAGATTTTGTTGGCGTCTTCTTAAATTGACGTTTTTTGTGTCCCTCTGCCGATTTCTTGACTCCACTCCAGTAGCTCATTTTCTTTGCATGGGGTTCTACGTACTTGAAAAGAGAGTCCATACATTCTTTCGACTGAATTCCAGTGCAATGGCTCACATCTTGGTCAGTTTTCAGGGCCTTGACGGAGAAGATCTGCTGCTTCTTGCCTTTAGGTTTTTTTGTGACTTCACTTTTAGTGTTACAATTTCATGTTCAAGATCTTTGACTCGTTGCTCTAGGCCCTGGATTTTCCCCTCTTTGATACCACATCCAGGGCATTCACAATTTGGTAGACAGTCACATACATAGGTATACTGGTGGTCATGGAGAACAGACGAATTATGGGCCACTTCATCTTCTCTCTGGACAGTCTCCTCAGTCGGTTCAAAGGATGGTTCTTCAATTATCCTCTTTGACACGGGCATAGATCTGGCTGTTGGTGGCCGCCTTGGAGTAGTTGAAGGTGACGTCAATGAGTAGCCAAGTTCTAAATGAGGGTCAGGATGTGCAGCTGTGGGTTTTCCCCTCTGTGAAGTGTTTAGAGCACACTCGGTCATAGGATTTTGCAACCCAGTTTTTGTTTGTTTTAAAGTTTTTTCTGTTTATCAGTTTGTGCCAACGACGCCTTACTTCTGGGTCACGTTTCTCAGATGGGAATGGATATAGATGAAAAGGTGGCTCACAATCACAAGTTCCAAATCCAAAATGGCAGCCATGTTTTGTGCAATCACCTTGTTTCCACGTTTCAAGTTTAATAGGTACCGTTCCCACAGCCTGTAACAGCACATATTGAAATTGGTCTTGATCAGCTAACCTGTTTAGATAACATAATCAACATAATAAAACAATTAACATATGTGCCTAGTTAGAAACAATATATTTTTCGGTATGCTGTTTTTTTGTGCTTTCCTACATAGAATTTACATGTTAGGCCCTACTGTTAGTGTTACTACAGTGCGAGTGAACAGCAAAAATAAAAATGAAAGTGAGAAAATATCATGCAAAAAAATGCATTTAGGCTTTCAGATTTAAAAAAGGGTCATTATATGGATCCTTAAAAGCGTAACATTTTAATTAGGGCCTATTGTTATTTGTGTAAAGCGGCAAGCGGTAACCACTTGCCGCTTTACACAATAGGTCCTAATTAAGATTTTACATCCAAAAAAAGGCATTGGCCACTGCCACTGGCACTGGCATTCCGTTTTAGTTAAAACGAAAAACAAAACAAAAAGAAAAAACACAGAAAATCGCATACATTTTACAAACAAATCCAACAATTTTTTTCTTGGTTTTCTTTCTCTTACCGTGCCATTTAGTAACGAAAGTGTTGTTCCTGACCACAAGAAAATTGATGAAAAAAAAGGTTTTCAAGAAGATATTCCATTTACGTGTAAATACATCGAGGCGATATGCATTGCAACACGTACACACACACACACACGTACACACGCGTTGTATGCATGATCGGGTATCATTGTTTATCCAGAAAAGAGGTCGTCAAGGTCAATTGGCACATGCGCGGTAGGAACTCCGAAGTGGCTTATTATCTTTGGTGGAAAGTGTACATTTTTATGTTAATAATCATGCTTACTAATTGTCCAATAATACATGTACTTTCCGATATATAATTGTGCGATGCGCAAACTTTTCCCGCGCTGATCATAATGCATATATGCAATTTTCACATCGCAAACAATTTCAGGCGACGGCAATGCACACACGCTGTGTGAACTTTGGCATGTTGCCGGTTCTGGCGAGTCAAGTCAAAATCTTTCATGATATGCTTTTTCGTTTATATTTTCAAGTTATTTGTAAACTGTTTCAAAATATGGTTTTAATTATATAAATTAGTTAAATTACTGGGTGGCAACTATACGATAACTCGATTTTAATGATGTGGCGAGTTAACGATAAGTGGCGAAATATGTAATTAGGTTATACAGTGCGTGTTAAAAACAGACCGTCATGCCACACACAGTGCGCAGGTTGCAGACCTGCAGCACAGGCACATGACCGACCTCAAGATGATTTACACAGTCCCTCGATCAAGGGTCCGTGGGGATATCGACATGTACATGTACAAATAAAATGAAACATAAGCATTGTATTGAAGCACGTGGATCAGGTTTACTCCACCCACAGCTAGCAAATGACAGGTGGCTAGTCTAAGGTTTAGCTCCGCCCAGTCACGTCAGCCATGTGGGCTCTTCCGCACACTTTCCATGCCCTTATTGTTTATATCGCAGGTGGAGGACTTGAATTGACTGAATATATATTTCATGTATGTTGACCTGGAATTTACTTGGAGGAACATGCATTTCCGAGGCTGTTCCAGTTATGGGTCATTCCACGTCAAATCACACACTTTCCGAGGTCAATCTCACAGATTTTTTTTTTTAATTTCTAGGTTTGTTTGGTTGTATGAGAAAACTCCAAAACTGAAATTTGAGCGTTTATGGTCATGTAGTTTGTGAGTACACCCCATCTTAATTACTTGAGAGCCCATTTTTATATTTGGTATACTTAATGAGCATAATGAGTCATTGAACTTTTTACCTTCTGCTTGACCTACAACTTTGGAAATCTGTAACTCTGGTTAAGAATATCGTAAGAAAGTGATTTTTATGTTAAATGAAAGCTCATATCATCACAAATTATCCACTTTGCAATTTGGAAAAAAATATTTTAAAAATAAGCAAGTGGTCAAGCAAAGTGTACTTTGACCTTTGACCCCTCGCGGGCCGCAAAATTAAAATTCATGAAATTCAGTCAAACAAAGGCCCAAAGTATACTCATTGTGTATACCAAATAAAAAAATGGGCTCTCAAGTAATTAAAACACCTTAAAACACAGAATTCTACCATAAATGTGTAAATGCAGACCATGTAACGACATGTTTCAAATATATACATTACATGTAGTTCACTCATAGTTCACTGTAAACCTTTTCTGTTCTGAAGTACTCCCTCCAATGCATAATTAACTGCAAGTGAATTATTTTTGGAAGGATGTACATTGTACATGTAGGTCTTCCCTATTGCCGTCAATGGGGTGGCTGATGTCAACACATCAAAAGCATCAATTTCAAAGATGTCTTGAATAACTCTGGGATACATGTAGCTAAGCAGGGCAAAATTATGTGACCAAACCTTTCCGACGTGCCTTGATCAAGGCTATACTTTAAACAAAGAAAAGTATGTCATTTTACAAGCGCAGTATTTCCAGCAATAATTGGCAGGAGTATGCACACGCTTAGTACTGTTACATGCAATAATTACAAACTTTAAATCATGACCTAAAATGCAGTGTATGGCCAATAAAATCAAAGTGTGCACTTTTTCAATGTTTAATCTTTTTCCCTTATTAGGTGTTCGGGCACCACTCGAACACCTCTTTGAAATCGTTATGTTTTTTTTCTTTTTTTTTCTTCGTCTTCTTCTCACTGAACCTTGTCGGTAGAGAATCCCATACTTGCGAAGTTCACAGAGACCTGAAACTTGACACATACATGTTGTACCTAAACCTTAACTAGTACCAAACATCACGATGACGTCATCGGGTGTCAAATTACACAAAATCAAAGTTTAATATTTAAAAAAATCATAACTCCTTAACTACACAATGGATTTTTACAATCTATACATCATCGGAAAGGTCTGGAAAATCCAAACATAATTTACATTGACATGACCCCAATTTGACCTTGTCTTCCGGTCCAAACCGGAAGTTAAAGATACAGGCTCGTCGAAACAAAATAGCCGTTGGCTATCTCTCGCAATGAGAAAGGTGACTTGTTTCACGTTGTACGCGTGTACATGAATGTACGTTGTTATGCATACGTAGTATTGGACACACCCAATATTATATTGTACGCTACACAAGATAATTTATGTGAACGTTTGACCCCAAGAGGGCGTTCAACTCGGTTTTATGAATGAATGTAACAATGGAACATTCTACGGCATTGTAGCGCGCTGTAAGCTTACTATTTTTGGAAACTTATGTAATTGTAACAAGTCTCTAGAAACCTATTGTTTATAGTAATTTCTGGGAAATATGAAAAGCTGTAAATACGGGCAGACAAGGGATTTTGGGGACTGAGTTGTTTAGTCTCTTTGCATGTTTTGAGCAAGATTGATTGCGGGGACAAAAAATCCTTCCTGGGGACAAGGGAAAAACTTACACATTGCCCTCGGGAGGCAGGTCCGTTCACTCTTTATCATGTTGCCTGTATCCAATAACAGTAATGAATGCTAATATGCATTGTATAAAAAGGAACCAGACTATTTTTCCTTTCAGTCTCAGTTTAATCACATAATGGATATGCTGTTATCTATATTTTTTCATTCAAAACACTACATGATTTAACAATTCTGTTGGGTCATTCCGTGTCAAATCAACCAATATTCTGAAAATTGGTACGGGTCACCTCTCAGATTTGGCTGAAATTCATTTCTAACATTCATCTATGGGTATAATGAACACATGCAAAATAAGAAATTCCAACTCGAAGTCGCTTGAACACGCGCCAAAGTTTGGGTGTTACCCCTTCCAGTGCGCCTGCCATGATTCGCTGTCATTGAATATTGCTTTTCAAATGCCCTTAGAGCACCTTTAAAATAAGACACAATCTGAAAATTGGTACCTAGGGTGACTGTCACCCAATTAACTCTCAAATCTGGCCTCAAACAAGTGTATCTCAACCTTTCTCTCTATAGTCTGCTCAAACACTAATTTATTCTGCCGATAAAATTAATTTCCATTTTCAGACCCCCCTAATACTCATGATTGATAATCAGAAAAGCTTCATATTGCATATCTGTATTATACAGACACATGTGGTTACCCCCAAGCAAGGATAGAGCCCTTACTCATTTAATAAATTTTGGCAAGGCTCCAAAGTTGGTTCCAGACACAAAATATCGAAAAATACCAAATTCTCGGTGACCTTTGACCTTGGCAACACTTTACCCACCAACTTGAAACTTACACCATTTTTAATACAGGTCTAATCTACATCTGTACCAAATTTCGTTTTGGAGACTCTTCTCCTTCATGGTGAGGCAGCATTTTGAAATTGGGGTATTTTGCCCATTTTTGTGAGTCGTGATAGCAATGAACAAATATTATATTGTCTTTATTGGTCCCAAAGTGTTGTAATAATATGACAATTAAACCACTATTGTTAGAAAATAATGATTAATTTTTATCTTACAGGTGTTTAAATGTATTATTTGAAGATAATCTACACAAAAATGTCATAATTGTCATGTATTAATTTAATACATTATCAGCACAGGATAACTCACAACCTGAAATCAAGAAAATATTAATTCCTTGAAGGTCTTTAATATTGTACTGTATCATTTACTGCACAATACTTTTGTCCTCAATAGTTCAATTCCATTCTATTTGAAATTAGAAGCAATGCCATGATGCGATCATAGTCTGTAGAAGATAATTTGTACTGGCGGCCCTCCATGCCCCTTTGCATCTCTGGAGCGCTTAATTGTACAGATTATGTCCGGAATTGGGACATAACACTCATTGCGATGATCTGATGGCCAAGAAAGAGTTCCAGTGCATTTTGAAAGTATTGTGCAGTAAATGATACAGTACAACAGAGATGCCAACATTCCAAATTGAAAAGAGTAATTCGCCTAACGAAGGTTTTCGCCATGTAAACGGCTGATAATACGTGCGTGTGCCAGAAACACATGTGGTTCTTTACATCGTTGGTTTCGCGGCTGGCCAAAATTGATACAAGGATCGCACAATCGTGACTGACCTAATAAATCGTAAATATTACGCCCAAATCGTAAGTGTTGGCATCTCTGTTAAAGACCTTCAGGAAATTAATAATATTTTCTTGATTTCAGGTTGGTGAGTTATCCTGTGCCGATAATGTATTAAATTAACCCTCCTACTTCTGGTACCTTTTTCATACAAGTTGATCCACCATTTGAAACCATTCGCTTTTTGTGGTTTTGAATGGTGAAATAACTAGTACAGTATTGATTCCCCAAATGGTTTTGAATGGTAGGTCAGCTTAATACAAAACCTTGTTTGGATACTTAAGTGGTGAATCAATGGACCCTCTATGCATTTGAATGGATTTGAATGGTAGTAAAGCTTGCTACCAACACTTCAAATGGTATCACCATGTGTGTACAAAACCAATGGGCATTTTGGTATAAAGTGGAAATTTTGAATGGTTTCAAATGGTCAAACAGTAGGAGGGTTAATACATGACAATTATGACATTTTTGTGTAGATTATCTTCAAATAATACATTTAAACACCTGTAAGATAAAAATTAATCGTTATTTTCTAACAATAGTGGTTTAATTGTCATATTACAACACTTTGGGACCAATAAAGACAATATAATATATCTTTGTTCATTGCTATCACGCGCGACTCACAAAAATGGGCAAAATACCCCAATTTCAAAATGCTGCCTCACCATGAAGGAGAAGAGTCTCCAAAACGAAATTTAGTACAGATGTAGATTAGACCTGTATTAACAAATGGTGTAAGTTTCAAGTTGGTGGGTAAGTGTTGCCAAGGTCAAAGGTCACCGAATTTCGGTATTTTTTCGATATTTTGTGTCTGAACCAACTTTGGAGCCTTGCCAAAAATTATTAAATGAGTAAGGGCTCTATCCTTGCTTGGGGGTAACCACATGTGTCTGTATAATACAGATATGCAATATGAAGCTTTTCTGATTATCAATCATGAGTATTAGGGGGGTCTGAAAATGGAAATTAATTTTATCGGCAGAATAAATTAGTGTTTTGAGCAGACTATAGAGAGAAAGGGGGTTGAGATACACTTGTTTTGAGGCCAGATTTGAGTTAATTGGGTGACAGTCACCCTAGGTACCAATTTTCAGATTTGTATCTTATTTTAAAGGTGCTCTAAAGGGCATTTAAAAACGCAAAATATTCAATGACGCGAATCGCGCGCACTGGAAGGGGGGTAGCACCCAAACTTTGACGGGCCGTAAATCTGAAACGACTTGGAGTTGGAATTTCTTATTTTGCATGTGTTCATTATACCCATAGATGATTGTTAGAAATGAATTTCAGCCAAATCTGAGAGGTGACCCGTACCCCCATTGGTTGATTTGACACGGAATGACCCTGTTGTATGTTTCAAATAAAACAACCCCGTTATGAATGGAAATGCACTGAACTAAGTCTCGACTCGTATTTAATTATTTAAACCCATCTTACGGGGGTTGTCAGTATAATTTTGTATCAGTAAGTTCAAACTCATTTATTACAAAAACTAATAAATAAATAAATAAATAACAAATTCATAATATATCAAGGACCAAAACCCATGGTCATAAGAACTTCATACGACAATAGTACTTCTCACATAAGACCAAACCTTTTCTTATGAATCTGAAGTTGCGATGTCATGATGACGTCATCAGATATCAAATTGCAATATCAAAGTTTAATATTTCAAAAATCATATCTCAAGAACCACAAAAGATAAATTCACTATCTCTGCACCATTATACAGATCATTAATTATCATAACGTATTTACACAGGTGAACCCAATTTGACCTTTACTTCCGCTTCCAACAGGAAGCTAAAGAGAAATATATTCTACAGCCAATGTGCTGGGGAATTTCAAAATGGGTTCAAGGCATGAAATATTTACTAACATCTGATCTTTTAACAAATATGATTGATGACGTCATCACACATCGCAGCGCCCTCTAGTGACAGGACTGTAAATAAGTTAATTTACTATTTTTGAGAGTGTACATCATATCAACTGAAACTTAACTTTGTATGAACTTCAAACTTGATACATAGTTAGAACTTAACATGTTTATAACAGAATTTCTTACACCATTATGACGTCATTACATACGATACATGTAAAACGAAATTTAATATTTCAAAAATTTATATCTCAAGAACCACAAAAGATAAAATAACAATATTTGTAATATTTTATTGATGATGAAAAACTTTACAAATATAAACAGCCATGGAACCGATTTGACCATCACTTCCGGTCCAAACAGGAAGTTGAAGTGAACAAATATTCTGGAGCCATTTCGGTAATGTTATCATGGTTGTGTTGTGTTGAAATAAACTTCTGACGTGAAATTCAACACATCTTAACGTCAAACCCGAACACCTGCGTGTTTGTTATCAACAAACACTGCACGTCTAGTTGTTTTTTGTTTTTGTTTTTGTTTTTGTTTTTTTCATTCTTTTTCTCAGTAACAGTCCTCTGGAGTTTTTACCCTACAAGTATTAATTAGGTAATACAAACTTAAACTTCACACCAGTACTGTAGTGAAGACTTTTATTTGAGTACCAAGGTACATTGTCGCATTCTCAGGTATTTGAGTACAAGTTGAGTCCATGTGCTAATAGCATTTTGAGTATGAGTCTTGTGAAGTTCAGTCAGAGTACTTTATGTGTATGAGTCAGAGTACTGAGTTGTTGCATACGAGTTAAGGGCCGGTCACACTGCAGCGATAATGAGTAAGGAGAACGAGAATGCTGCTAATGAACGCCATTGATTGGTTAAATAAGCGTGCGCGTATTCAGCGCGGTACAATTTAACCAATTGATAGAATGCGTTCTTTTGCGTCGTTTTCGTTATCGTTACTTGTAATCGCTGCAGTGTGACCGGCCCTTAAGAGTCCCAAGTACTGTGAACAAAAGTATTCAATAGGATACATTGTAGGTTCTTTGAAAGTAATCTTCCCTTAACAGTCTCCTATTTTTCGAATAATGGTGTAATTGTCAGTGTTCACAGTGACAATTACTCTTGCCTTCCCTTCAAAGCATGGGGATTAGGAAAGAATATAGAATATAACTGCCAAGAGAACTTATAAGAGGAGTGGGGTAGGTGTCAGCATTTCCCCTGGGTGGCCTTGAATTAAAGGGGCGGGGGGGGGAGGGAAACAAATTGTGAATTTACCATGCCATATCCATTCAGACTCTAATGGTAATCTCAAATTGTAATTACCAACACCAAGGCCCAATGTTTAAACCATGACCCTTGAAGTTGCAGGACTTCATCTTATCAAAACCTATTTCTCCATGTGGATAATTTTATGTTGTGTGGTCAATATACAGATCCAAAAACTCCCTATGTTTCCTCACAGAAAATGCATCTTTCTGAAACATAGTTTACCCATAAGTCCTCACATCAGTCCCAAAAACCTCATAACACACCCACATAATTTTTAATGTCACCACACAACACGGCCCCGCAATACCTCAATCAATCCATCCAGCGTCATACATCTGGGAGATAAGGCCTTCCCTCCTGCTCAAACGGCACTCTGCTGTCAGAACCTAGAACAAAAAACACTACCACCGATAAAGCCTTCTCAATTGCTGCTCCAAAACTATGCAGCCAACTACACTCCAGCATAAGGTCACTGGAAACAGTTGTATTATATTAAGAAGAACTTAAAAACACACCTTTTCCAATCAAACATTCAATAATGTTGTGTTGGTACATGTGTATGTTTTACTATTACATGTACGTGTATCTCCGATGCCTGCTAGAAGTGCTGTGATGTACAGTACATGTAGATGGAATTTAGCGCTATATAAGGACCAGTTTATACAATGTATAATTATTATTATTGTTAATATTATTCATAATTAGGTTGTCCTTTTAACATTGCTATCCAATAAGGGATTGTTACAGCCACTATCAAGACAACCCTCTGGGCATTTAAGAAATAACATCTTCAGGATGTAAAATTTATAACATGTAACAAGCACCAACAATTCTGTTATTAGTAATTATGTTATACATGTAGGTTGTTGTACTCATACTCCTGCTCGAGTGCTACATTATATTCAATTTCCTCTCAAACAAACTACTGTACTGTAGGACATCGATTCCATGCCCTTTTGAAAGTCTGCCGTGATCGTGACAATATTTTTCATCTAAGCAATATACATATATACATGTATACAAAATAGCAATTCTGCCAATATTTTGTTCTTTTTAACAGGTATGGTTAACATCTTGCATATTTCTACTTCAGTCAGTATTACATGTAGCAGCTGAAGTATGTCTTCAGTGTTCGTACAGGTTGGGCAGTGTGGTAACCAGATTGGCAAAGAGTTTTATAAAACAATCAGCCAGCTCGAAAATCAGAGGTGACTAAAAACTTCCTTTACTCTACATCTAGTTTAAGATTGTGTCCAGTTCTCTAGGAATTAGCTTCACATGGAAACACCTGCCCCATGATGCCCCATGGGCAGGGGAAGCAAAACCTGTAACCATGCTCATCGTGCATGAATGCATTTGGAGTATAATGCTGTGTTATGGATGATAGCAGGCTGGCACACTTCATGTTATATTCACGCATGTGATCAGCTGGCTGACAACTTGCTATTCTTGAATCAGTCATTACTTGTGAATGTGTAACTACTCGCAAGTACTTTGTGGTAATCACATCGGCATGATTAATCGAGTAGTAAAAATGTGTAAGTATGAGTACGATTAGCAATTATTTCTTGCGAGTACTCGAGTAATTGCACTACTCGCCCAGCACTTAATCATGTAATACATGTATCAGTTGTGCATCAATATCCACCATTCAAAGCATCACATTTCTATCAGTATTTCTTTATAATTGCCAAAAATTCAGATTTTTTCTTTCAAACCTTTTCAGACCAACATTTGCCAGTGAAGATGAAAAGTGGAGATCTATTAATGTTGACAGTGAAGCAAAAGTTGTGAATAACCTGTATCGTATCAACAAAAGATAGTAAGTAAAAAAATCAATTCCAATTTAATTTGTTGTTTTCAGTGACAAGAGTGGGAAGAAAATAAAGAAACTAATTGTGACTGCTGATAGATTTCTTGAAAGCAGCATGAACTAAAAGAAAAAAATATTCCTGTGCTTGTGGCATATGTATGTAACAATGACCATACAGCAACCATGGTACATGTAAGTGCAACTGCTAGAAAACACAATGAGGTTCCCATAATACACCTGATACCGGCTTTTCTGTGTTTGGTTAACTTTGAACTTTGAATGTTGGTATGTACCAAGTGCAGTTGTGCAGCTTTGCATGCCCCGAGTGTTCCATTTGTACCAGCTACATGTACATACATGTACTGTACATACATGTAATTTACAGAGTGTGCACATCTGATCTGTGTACTACAACCAGTGAAATCCATTCTGTGGGTGAACAATCGACAAGGTGTGCGAGCGAGATACAGTTCTCTCACATGCCGGGTAAGTCTCCCAGATTGCACCACTTCTCTTTCAGACCTTGTGCGTCAGTCTGTGGAATAATACGTCATGCATGGCCCAAATCCATTGTTCTTGGAGTACTATGCCATGGACTACAGGATAGTACATGAGTGGCACACTTCATGTACATGTACATGTAGGTAATAGACTTCTGGTGGTACAAACAGAACCTGTCTGTATCCTAATCAAGCCTACACCAGTCCAATCCCAGCATGACAGACGGGACAATACATAGCTCTTTTTCAATGCTAAAGTTTATCAACTGAAAACTTGCAGGAGATAAACCTAAATAAAACACCTCATGTTCAATTATACAAGAGCTCAATTTGTCTAGTGTGACAGACAGGACATTTTTTATATCACATTTTCACAGATATCTTGGATGTATCTGCAAAAAGCTATCTGTTCTCATGTGAATAATATTTTGTTTTAGTTTAAATACGTAAGAAACAGTTACGATCCTATGAGTTACATGTACACCTTTTTAGCCCAAGTACTAGTTCACTCTCAAGTAGATGTAGCCCAATTAGTTTACCGGTACATGTAAGGATTGTAAAGTCACTGCAAACAGCAGAAACCCCTACCTGTGTTAAGCAATGTATCAGTGTATCACAGCATTTACATTACTTAGCACATAGATCCACTGTGATATGACCCTAGTACTTAGTAGTGCCTGGAGCTATGTGAGAGGCATAGACACAGAACAATCTCCCCAGATTTCTGTGTTTCACGCTGTGTTTCAAGTCCTGTTTCAAGTCCAACCCCTTTGCTTTGTACACAGCTATCCCTTTGAACACAAAGTCCAAAGCTCACCGAACAAAATCATGTACGTGTGGTGGTTTGAAGCATGTTTGGAGCTTCAGAAATAAAATTATGGTGGACTTAAAAGCATTATAATTAACAAGGTAATAAGTTGGATCATACTTGATTTCAGTATTTTTTTGTTAAATATTGTTCAGTGGTATAAACAATGTTTACAATGAAATTGTGCAATCATGTTTTTCAGGGTTTCGACCGTGCTGTGCTGGCTTTGTGTCGTAGTGCAAAGATACATGTAAAATAATATGCAATAGCCATTCGGGTTGCATCTTCTGTAAGTCTTTTATTAAAAGTTGGAAACACATCGTAAACACACAATGAATGTTAATATTAAGGCCTATCTGTTCAACGAAAAAAGTTTTTTAGTTTTTTGTTGGATAGTTCGTTATTCGCAAATGGTTGTTGACGATTAATCAAGTAGCATTTTTTCACTATTGCCCAGACAGCAGTGCCCAACAGCACAGGAACTGGGCTAGCCCAGGGGTCGCTGAGGCACCCTAGTCTGGGGTGCAGGGAATATTGCAATTTATATCATTGCTCAATGAGTTATCAAGTTGTTCTGCTTCATCCTCTGGTTTCTTCTTGGCTTGACGCTTCATCCTTTGTATGGGTCTCGGCAATAGAGATTGTCCGAGTTTCTCTGTAACTGCTGAAGTGGCTGTGTCCGTTAAGACTACTGCACGGGGGCCAAATTAGTCCATGAGCCAGGGCAGAAATTTCACTTCTTGGTACTATCTTGAGGGACTACTTATATTGTGATTTTTGAGTTGGTATATATATGTCTATAGTAATTTTAAAAAATATGATAGCCTTTTGTAACTGGTAGTTTATAATATGGTATTCATGGCCTTTTTTATGATGTCATAAATTCCAATACAATCACATAATTTTACACATTTATACAGTATATGCATTAACCAACTTTATTTTAATAGAGAAAACAATTGTTTAATGTTGTTTATTATTGTGTGACTAAATAAAGACAATATCTGGTAATAAAGTCAAACGTCTGTATTGTGGCCACTTGGATAAAGTGGCCACCTGCCAAATGTGGCCAACAAGTGAGAAAAAGTGGTCACTTATCCATATTAATACATGTACATATTACATGTAATACATAAAGTTTTATTATTATTGCATTTACAAATCCAGAGTGGCAGGTGGGGCCATGTTTTTATTCCTATTTTGATTTATTAGTGCTTGTTGCCCATCTTTTTCGCTATTTTAATATACATGTGGGTCGTTCCATGCCAAATCACCTAAATTTTTGAAAATCTGAGACCGACTCGGATTTTGTAGATTTTTTTTTCAACATACTCTATAGGAGTAATGAACACACCACAAATTTTTGCTCCCAAGTTGTTTCCGAGATATGGCCCCTTGAAAAATATAGCCACACAAGATATTTTGCTGCAAAGTGGTATTTGATACTGTGTACATGTATATGTGCTGTTTTATTGTGTCTAAGTCTCTGTACAGGATTGGGTAATTCACAAAATTACTGACACTTCTTTTTTTAGCATTTTTTAGTATTCACGACCAAGTATCACTATAATTATCGTATCGTGAAAAAGTGGTATCGTTACACCCCTAACGGGGATCATCTGAACCCCAGGAAAGAACACCGGTTCGCTTAGATTTGGTCATGAATTTCATATGTACTTTGTTGTTATCAGACCGTTCATCTACATGTATGTGCCCGATAAACCACTCCTTATCGTACGTACATGTACATGTAAGCAATGTATGTACCAGGTTGGTATTCATCATTTCCATTGGCAAGGTCTGATATTGACTTGTGGACATGGTCACCAAGACATACAGTACTAAAGAGATCATCTGAAGACAGCCGCCGCATTTCAAGCTCGCCAGCAGAGATTGGCACAAAGCTGTGTTGTGAACGAAACAGTACTGGATGAAAAGTAGTGCAATTCAAGTGAACATGCCACTGACATTGCTCTTGACCTCTGCATCACTTACAAAGAAGAATTTGATCCTTTTGATGTTTTCAGAGGCCCACTTGAACACCTGCTTTGCTGTGAGTATTTTCTCTGTAGTTGCCTGTAAGCTGGCCCTGGCTACATGGCTTGTAGCAAAAAATGCCACTCTGCTTGTAGTCCATGGTCTTCCAGGTGGTGGCTTAAATTAGTTAAGTTTTTGAAGTTCTTATACTGACTTGCTGCGCCATCGCTGAAGTAAATAAATTTCCTGGTGTCTGGCAGAACCTCCTTTAAGTACATGTAGGACACCAAGGTTGAAATAAATGCTTGTACAGTGGATGTGGAATGTTTTAAGCAGTCTGATATAATGCAGGCACTTGAACACTTAAGTTCCCTTGTTCCCTGTAATATACAGTGAAAGGATGGAGGGTAGCTTGGCCGTTTTCCCAGTAAAATCCCAGGATTGCATCTTGTACAAGAAAACTGTAGTTTTCTGCAAAGTCCAACAGAACAATTGCATTATCTTCAGGAACGTTTTCTTTCAGTGACTTTAGATAAGCAGATTGTGCTTTTGTGACAGTCTACATGTATCTTGTCCCCAGTTGTCTTTATGTACCGTATTTTCCTGCGTATAAGACGCGGCTTATCTGACTTTCAAAGGTACGAAAACGTCACTGCGTCTTATCTAACGGTGCGCCTTATCTGGTGTCGCTTGAGATCAAAGTGATGATTACCGCTTGTGTAACTTTCGGTGGACCTCAACCTAACAAAGCGGCCGTGTTTTCCAATGAAGGTCGTTAGCGAAGATTTTCATGCATTCATTCACCGTAGAATAATACTCACGAAAGACCTCACTGTGTGACGCATCAAAAGCAGAATTCTGTTTCTGAAAATAGCATGCCCAACATCGCATACGATCGCGCATTTTTATCTACAACGCTTTCTAATGACTAAGTCTCTATGCGATGTGTGCAAGGTTGTCAACTTTTGCCGTGTCTGTTTTTCACCTCGATTATTAATCACAGTGTATTACGCACAACACCGCGGGATCACTTGGGCCGCAACCAGACTACTTTCCTAGTACGACGCGCGCGTGGTGGTGGCGGCATGGTCGTGCTATAGCGCTTCTGGCATGCACTGCACTACTGAGCGGTCATGGTGCGCCTTATACGGCGGTGCGCCTTGTACGTTGACACTTTAATCACATTCCCCCGATTCTGGGGTAATGCGCCTTATACACCGAGCGTCTTATACGCAGGAAAATACGGTACTCAGTGTGGAGTTCCTTCAGATTGACAAGAAGCAAACGTTTCTATTTTTGCAGTTTTTGACCATCTATTTTCCCTGGGCACATCCTTAAATAGTCATCACACTGATAAAATGCAACAACCCTGTCAATAATATCTGGTGCAAGACCCCTTCCTCTTTTTATATCTGGCTCTGCTAAGATTCCTTTGTTGAGTTCTCTTGCTGTCTTCACCAAATGTTCCGACACCTTAAATTCTTCCACAGTCTTCTGAATTGTCCTTCCTTGTGGCATCCTAACTCTTTTCTCTGAGGAGGTAGACAATTCTGTACAGGTCATCACATTTCTTACATAACTTTTCTGCTTCTGAAGAACTTAATTCCTCATAATGTACATCTAGAACTTTAGCAACTTTCACTCTGGCCACAGAACGAATATCCTTCAGTTTTCTTTTACCATACTTAACTCTGTCTCATTGTCTGACAGCTTGAAATGGAGACAACCCCAATAATGATGTGCTTGCCTCAAGTGAATCCTGTGTAATACATGTATGTGTAAGGACACAATACTGGCTGACAAAAATGGGACAAAGGGTTTTGAACAAAAATATTGGTGGAAAGTTGTAATTTACTTGGAAGTCATGAGAATGGACACCCTTGTACATGTACTTGAAAATAGCATTGGAGAGATAATGTGCCAAGTAATGTGCCAAGTAGATTTTCCTCCCTGTTGTATTTTCTCGATTGGCGTGTGAAAGTTAACGTAAGTTACATGGTGTCCACTTTTCAGTCTAGTACCCAACAATAAAAGTCAAATCAAAAAAATGTTTACACCATGATTATGTAGCTTATTCCCAATAAAAACAAATGGCTTAGTTTGGTAAGGATGAGTTTTGTAAAAAAAAATATCTGGCCGTTTTAACATCGTATGATTTGGCGGACACGATGTGTAACTAACGTGAACACAGATTTTTTTTTTTTTTTTAGGAGCCAGTTTATTTCTTCATTAAGTTACTCAAGTTATATGCACATCGTGAGGAAAATAAGTAAGGGATACGTAAAGTGTTTGATTTGATAAACTTTGGTTCAATTAATGTCCCGTTTTTAGACGCCATTTTGGCAATAAAATCAGTTTGTGAACGTGAATTAAAAGTGACACAACACATATTCACACTTTATTTTATCTTTATTTGTCTCTTAAACATACATACAAATGTTACCTAAAATAAAAAACAGTTCAAAATAGTCAAATTATTTAAGAAAATCAAGATCATTTTGTGCACCACGAAAGTTAGTCAGTATTGTGTCCTTACACGTATCTACTGGTTCATCAAATTTGTTACTGTTTGATGATTCGCTCTGTGAATCCATATTGACAATCCTATAAGCTGTACACACACAACTTTTGACCAGGTTTTACATTCAGCAGTTTTGCATTATCCTCTTTGATAACCCGTAGAGTCTCTGCAAAATGTAATAAATATAAAAGTGTGGTCAGTTTAGAATAAGAAGCCCATGGCCCACTCTTAAAACTGTGTTTCTATAGCTTGTATTTTTAGGTTGGCTTTGAACAAGA
Source organism: Zoroaster sp. YZ-2022 (assembly GCA_029582265.1). Taxonomy (NCBI): domain Eukaryota; kingdom Metazoa; phylum Echinodermata; class Asteroidea; order Forcipulatida; family Zoroasteridae; genus Zoroaster; species Zoroaster sp. YZ-2022. The sequence continues at coordinate 12,878,909 of CM055828.1, read as the reverse complement.
TTCTTATGTTTTTTGAATGAGTCACAGCAGCTTTTCTGAAGACTTTCATAACGGGATATACATGTATGTAGACTTTCTCATGATGAATGCATATAGTGCTCTCATTGGACATCGCTAGTCCACATCTCAACTCCAGTAGTTTCCTGTGCTTGATTTAAGTAGTCCAATGTTTTTGCTGTATGTCCACCTGTGGCAATCCTCATTCAAAGCTGTACCGATGCTGCAGGGATTCAAATCTCTTCAAAATGATGACTCCATGTTTGAGGTTCTTTATAGAAAAAAAAATTAAATTACTTCATTCCCTGTTGTCCTTTATGCGGCGTTCACACAGTGCCGATTATGGCTCCCGTTTGAGATCAGACAGCGCTACGACACGAAAAGTGAAAAAGTCGGATTACTATCCTCAATGATCTGGAATGTCCTATCATTGTCTGAACGCAGTCGATACGTCGTAACAGAGTCCCACGGATCGGAAAGGTCCAGAGAGGTCGGCCAAGCACTCCCGACAGTAGGTGCGTCCCGTAACATTCGGGAAACTCAGCCGATTTTGTCTAGTCGGATTACAATCGTGACTATGTCGTGACAGATTCTGCTGTATCGGATCAAAATCGTAACAATGTCCTGTGTTGTCTGGACGGTGTCTGGACGGTGTCCTGTGGATCGACGCTGTCGTGATGAACGGGCATGATTTGGAGTGAGAATCCGCCGCACGATTCTTTTAGGACCGGACTATCACGTGACTAACGGTTTTCTAACGGATGTCTTCCGTCAGCGCCGGTTCACTGTCCGGTCACCGTCTGATCTCTGTCGGATCGCATTCGGGAGAATCGGACGCTGTCGGGACAGATTCGGTCGCTTTTTACCATGCTGAAGATACAAATCGGATCAGATTCGGATTGAGAACGGAGAATCGGACGACCGCTAGAAACGGCTGAATCGGACGCTTCCTGAACAATATCTGATTGTTGTCGTGATTAAATAAATGTTTTTACAAATTTGTGAATTTCCCGCCACGAATCACAGGATCTTGATCAGACTTTTGACAAATTTTAATCGGGAATGGTCCTATCAAGGACGGCAGTAAAAATCCTGAATGTGTGACTGAGGCTTTAGAGTGAAAGGTGTACGATGTAACTCTGTTGTACAAATACAACTGTACAATGTAACTTAACAGAAATAACTGTCTCCATTAATAGGTGCAGATGGACAACATGTCCCTATTTCTCAGAAGTGTTGACTCATAAAAAACCTGATTCATCACTTCTCAGAAATAACTACATGGATCTCAGTTACACTGTATTTTTAAAATTATTTTGGTTTAACACTAATTGCTTTGAGGTTATGTGATCTTGTACATTTACACTTTCATTTGGTGAAACAATTATACATTTGAAAATATCATTTCCTGCATAAACATTAGAAATTTTATTTGGTGAATAATGGCTCAGTGAGTAACTACACTTGGGTAATTGCGTCCTTTAAAGCCACACTTGAACGGCACTGGGCACGGTTAATTTATGCCAAAATTCATTCAATATATGCTTAATGATTACTAAATTTCAGTTACCATTCAATAAAGATGATTCCTTAATGTAAAAAAAAAAACATTTTGACCAGCGTTCCGAGGCTCCTTCACGGCGAGTTTTGAAAAATCCCTCCCGCGTTGTCAGTCTCATGCATACATTGTATTCATTTTTCATTGATGACGTACCTAGTGGGAGACCCCTGCGAAGTGAGTTGCTTGTGTTCGTGTATTATATTGTAGAATGCAAGTTACATCGATCACGACCATTTAACGAAAGGAAAAGCTCCAAAAATGTCTGACACTAGCGAATCATGAATGGAATACAGCGTTGATGAATAAGAAGTGTTTCCATTAACTAGTAATGGTGATTTTAAGCTTGAGGGAGCCCTCCCGAGGGCGAGATTAGGCAGAGATTCGTGGTTGCGATCCTTACTGTTGAGCGACTTGACGCCGGCAGCACTATTACAATCCTGTCCGGCAATTCGATCCACCCAGCAAAAACAACAAGATCGACTACCTAATGTAATACATCATGGTAAATCCCTACAATCATTGAATTATCGTGACAACAAAATTATGTATTGAAATATAACTGTTTATTGTTGTTTAGAGTGAGCAATACTCAGGGAATGTTTATGAAATGGTTGATTCAAGCTATTCCGATTGTGTACATGTACAGTGTAACACTGTACAGTGTAACACTGTACATATGTCAATGTACACTCTACATGTAGAACTTGTAGCTTTGCATGGTGAGGAGGAAGAGTAATTGCGGTGACACCATGTGAAATGCTCAGTTGAGTAGTAATTAGTTCTGAAAAGAACTGGAGGTACAACTCGATGTTTCGATCAGTATGCTCTGATCGTCCTCAATTACTCTTACTTACTCTACATGTAGTTACAGCGATGATCAGTTTAACTTGTCCCTAGCCCACATTGCCCCACATTTTTAAAATAAACTCATCAACAACCACTGTAAATTCTCATTCACCATGGGGCATGGGATAAAGTGAATTAATATTAAAATAAAAACTCTGCACAAATTGTTTTCACGAGTAAAATCGTTGTCTTCAATTGAGTAGGATTTTGCAGTGGTAATTAATGGTGTCACAGGATTTTACAGGCTGAGGGGGGTGGGGGGGAGTTAAATTGATCCTGTGGTATTATTTGCCACCGTATTCGGGTCAACTCGTACCCAGGTCAACTCGTACCCCCAAAGTCAACTGTTACTTGAGTCAACTCATACCCAGGTCCACCCAGAAAGACCATCACTTATTTAATTTCAGTTTTTTAATTTCAAAGTACTGAACTTTTTGAACATATCGTCTGTATTTCAACTTTATTTAAAATAAATTATGTACGAGCTGGCATGTTTAAGATTTGGTAAAAGTACGGCTTGACAAAAAAGAGTTGGAACGTATACTAGTTGACGGGGATGGGGTGTAGCTTCAGTGATGATCCACCTCCCACTGACTACTACTCATGTCTACCTGTGCATACTCATATACATATTTTGTCTTTCACAGGTAATCCTGTGGTTACTGTACAGTAACCACAGGATTACCTGTGAAAGACAATGTGTGTCCAGCCATTATTGGCAAACAGGATCTGCAGACTAAAGAAATACCAAAGACTTCACAAAAGATAACAGCACTTAGGATATGAATATGGAGGACCCCAACTCCCAAACCCTGATTAGCTTTGCGTGATTGGTTGAAGCTGTCTGCCTCCACCCTGGTGTTTTTGGAAATGCATACGATGTACATTGTATCTCCATCCAGTATCAGGCTATCCAGAGATGCAATTAGACACTTGACCAGTAAGGGTATTGTTTGTAGTTTTAAAATTGTTAAAATAAAATTGAAAAGTTGACAATGAACACACTATTTTACCTACTGTTGATATCAAGAAATTTGCTTCACTTTCAATGAACAACCCCCCCCCCCCCCCAAAAAAAAAGTTTTTTTAAATCAGTGCATTCATGTACACAAAGACAACACCCACTGTCCTCCTGGTACAGTGTACTAATTCTAGTAGTAAAACAAATCAGTGTATGGGCTTTTTGTACATGTATTCCACAGAAGTGCCTACATTTTAGTTTAGCTGTTTTTCACAAATTTATTTAATTTCATGTCTAATTGCGGTAACCTCCAGTTCTTTTCAGAACTAATTACTACTCAGAATTTCACATGGTGTCACCGCAATTAGTCTTACTTATCCTCCTCACCATGCAAAGCTACATGTACATGTACAAGTTTTACCTACATTGTAATTTCATGTCATTGCAGGAAATATCACCATGATGGTTATCAGCAAGTAGTGAGGGGTTTGTAACGGAAAGTGAAAGACTATACCAGTCTAATATTTAGATTGTGGGTGACCTTACGTTGCGCGCGCTGATTGGGCAGGCGCGTAGCGATGCGATGGCATGAATGTGGGCTGCGCCGGGCGTGGTTGCCTGCGGTATGCCATAGCGCAGAAAAAAAGAACGGTAGCTGCCAGCGTAGAAAGACGTATTTTATTGTCTTAGCTCTGCGTGTACGTCACTGACTAGCGCGCGGTGAATTAGCTGCAAAGTGAATATAAGTTGTATGAGCTGTACGTTGTAGATGCTAGTAGGCAGGTCAAACACACTCATAGCACAGCTTGCCGTGTGCACGTTCCTCGTAAATACACTCGGTATGAAAAAATTGCCAACTTTTGACATGTTGTTACGATGTGAAATATCAATAAAATGAAGAAATAAATACCAGTATAGTGATGTATGTTGTTTTATCATTCCATCGTGTGTTTTTGGGGTTCATTGGGTCCGAAAATCTTGTACTAAACACCATTTGAAAAACACCTCCGATCGACCGTGAATCGCGGAAGCGCCGTTTATCGTTGACGGACTTCAGCACTGGGCGATTTTGGTCCCCCGATAGCGCTCGCAAAATTGTAGATTCCGATGCGTTCCTGTCAACGTAAGCGATCCAGAATCTAAAAATAGACTCGGAAAAGCCCAAGCTTTCATGGGTATGGTCCGAGAATTTTCAAAATGGCGTCCCGGAATGGCAAACGACGATTTGATAAGGAATTAATGTTTTTCCCCAAATATACCTCGAAATATAAAATTTCGGAATAATTATGTTAAAGTAGAGGAGTTGAACTTTATTTTACTTTTTAGTTTGTAAAGAAAATCAATGAAGAACGCTACGAAATCAGTTTCGGAAACCACTGACCACGACGACGAGTTGGATTTTTGTAACGCGGTCGAGCGCGTGTCGGGATGGAGCAGCGATGAACTCGAGCTTCTGCTCTCAGAATATCGACTTCCATGTTAGTTTCTTGTTTTTAAGTGTGCAGTTACTTAAAGGGGGACTGACATCATTTATTGTGTGTGTACTTAAGGCGTTTTGTAATAAAATATTGTTTTTGAGACCCACCTGTGTCTATTTAATCATTGATTTCTGAGTACAAGTATTTTAAAACAATGTTTGAAGTGTTTGGGGAAGCTTCATTTGCATAAGATATGTGATGTAAGGTCGGGAGATCCGATGTGTACATGACGTACATGTACATACAAACGTTTCACACACGTAGTGTCGATTTAATTTCTTCCGTGATTGTTGTTTCCGGAACTAATAAAATGCCGGGAAGATGTGTTTCTGCAGGATGCAACAACACCACCAAATACGGTTTAGCCTTCATCTGTTCCCAAGTGACCCAAAAATCGCCGTATTTGGACGAGCAAAGTTCGACTGACAAGAGTAAAGTGGTCAGGTCCATCGGCTCACATAGTTTTGTGCAGCGATCATTTTGAGCCGAGTTTTGAGCCGAATTTCTCTTCCCGACATGACGTCACGAACAGCTCCTCCGTGCAGGGCGTAAAAGTGGGGGGCATTTTTACAATGGTAAAATAACACTCTCAAAAACAATAAAACACAAAACAAAAATTGTATTGATCTTTTACTGATATAAAAGAATAAAACGATCACATATTTAACTGTTTGATTTAAATCCATGTCAGTCCCCCTTTAATTACTTGCAATCTTGTAAAATATATCCTAGTTCAACACAGAAAATAAGATTAAACGAGGAAAAAGTAAGAAAAAAAATGTACGTTGTTTTTCATACTGCATGGGGGTCATGCACAATAAACGAAACGGCAATGTAAGGAGTCACGTGATATCTTGTAACTACAAACGCAATGCATACGTCACCGTCATTGATTTGTCGGCTGTTCTATCCTGTAGTGTTACTCCCGTAATTTTGATTTATTTTTATACTTGTTATTAAAATTTAATTTTAAAAAAGGCAGAATTTTTCATCATAAAATTAGCTTTATTTCCAACATGTACTGTTTAAAATTTAAAAGGAATTTTTCACTTATGGAAAAACGATATTTTCTTTTTCAATTACCTTGACTTATTAAAAAAAAATTGACTTTTATCATGGGAAACACGAATAAAGTTTATGAAGATTTAATTTAAAACAATTTTTCTTTATTTTTTTATTTTCAACAGATCACTGGCAAGGAGTTCCAAACTTAGCTTTTAGTACAAACAATACTTGTGCCAAATGTCAGGCTTGTCAGATGATCCGTTCTCAAGTTAGAGCATTTATGCATATTAATTAGTTGGACTTAGTCATTTTTCACGAAATCCATCTTGTCCCGTGATAGGACCATAGCATAATGGACCATATTTAACGAGCCCTATGTCCAAAACTAAAAAGAAATGTGGCATTATTTTTTGGGGGGGATTAATTTCCCTGCCCAAATATTGGTAAAATATAAAACTTGATTGACCAAATCTGCTAATTGATGTTGAAATATAAAAGTAAAAATGTAAAATATTCAAATTTCCTCTTTTTGACCAAAATGGCTAAAACCGCTATTTAAATTTGACCTCATTAATTTGCCATAACTCAAGAACGGTAGGTCCGATTTCAATTTTTTTTTCAGATTTGTATTTCTTTCATCAAGCCCTTCAAGTTGAGATCCATTTGAAATGATTTACGCACAATATTAAAATTTGTGTGACCTGCCTAATGCTAGCGTGCATAGCTGATGCGTAGCTGGTACAAAGCTTTGGAAGCTGTACATGTACATGTACATAGCTAATGCTGGCGTGCATTGCTGATGAGTACAAAGCTATACCAACTGTATACACGGCTAATGCTCAAGAGACTTCCAGTTGATTATAAATATCAAATAGATTCAACATTTATTCATTCATAAAAGCATTAAAGTATAAATATGTGTGCGTGTCTCCTTCTCAGTTAGTCCCCAACCGAAGAATGAAAATTTTTCTTTATTTTCTATATGAAAACAATATCCAAAACATTCTCATCACGCGGCATTGCGTCAGTTTCGTATGAAGTGTCGTGGCCGAGCGGTCTAGCTTACCGGACTCAAGTTCTGGTGTTAGCAGCAGAATGTGGGTTCGAATCCCGGCCGTGACACTTGTGTCCTTGAGCAAGACACTTAACCATAATTGCTTATAGGGGCAGAGGCAGTTTAATAACTGCCTTGTTCTGGACTACTGTTGTTCTGTTACCCCTCCCAGTCCTATTCGCACCGTGAAGAGGCTGGTTATTAACTTGTCTTGTTTCGGTGTGAGGGGCTGGTTTCTTCAGTGTGGAGTCGTTGTAACAACTCAATGACTTAGTAGCCCCCACCTTGGAGTGGCCATTGGCCTTGTGTGGGGCGAATTGCGTAAAAAAAAAAAAAAATAAATAAAAAAGTTTCAACACGCTGCACTTTGCAATGCGCACATGCTAAGGCTACGCTTATAATAGCATAATTATCGCATGCATGATAGGCTTGATCATGACAGACAATATAAGGGATTTTCATATCTACCAGTAAACTAGTTTGCAAAATATGATGCCAATCTACGTGTTTTGACAACGTATTCAATATTTTTCCCTTGGAATTCAGAAATTTGTTTCCATATTGGTGAACTTTCGGTAGTAAGCTATTTTGCTTTATACATCTTTGCACATAATCGAAGTCAAATGGCTGCACCCTTGCCTATTTGATCTGAGAACTGTATTTCATTACAATTATTCAAGTTTAAAATAATTTGTTCAGAAAATATGAATAAGTGAACAAATACATGTGTAATTTGTGTATGAATTATTCCATTTGTGTACTACCATCGTCACGATCAGAGAAGACTTTCAACAGGGCATGGAATCATGGACTGAAAATTACTGGTTATTATGCAGCAGTAATGGTAATAATGACCTTATCATGTGGGTATTATTTTTGGTCACCTAAGTTAATCTAAAACTATCACTGTTGATCGTGATGATACTGTCCCTTTAACTCTTAGATAAAATAATTATCATCATTCTCAGTTTCTTTGTGAGTAATTACACCCCCTTCAAGTTAATCATATAAGTGACATTCCAATCTGTTTTGCCAATTACTTAAATATTTTATTCAGACTTTATCCAATTTTAAAGTTTAATGTGGCTGTACTATTGCTAATTTGACAATTACATAAATACATCAACATCGCTTATGTTTTTATGAATAAAATCTTTTAAGGAAAATAAATAATAAACCTAGCATGGATAAATATAAGTGAGATTAATGAGAAGTGAAATATGTCCATATAATTCATGTTGTGCTATTCAGATAATTATTTCTATATTTGAGTTTCTAACATTTATAACATGTATGTTATAAATTTTCTTAACTTGCATTTATAATAAACTTTCCATGGCACAATACATTTACATGTATTAGGTTTAATATGGATGTGTGTGTGTTTAAAACAGTACACACCAAAAAGAATTATTCTTACAGAGAGTTACTGTATTAAATTTAAAGAAATTCTTAAATGTAGCTAGTCTTTAATAATTTGTTTTCAGTTACAAAGTCACCCCCACTTCATTTATAGAGTACCAAAGTGTGATGTCATATTCCCTTTACATACATCATGGCTGCTGGTTCTGTATTCTTTATTTTATTCAATGAACAACACTTACAAAATGGTTCAGTGTTTCCATTCACATGATGGCATTACTTTGGCTTATTTACTATACTACTCAAAACAATTTAGGGAACACAGGAATAATCTCAGTTAAAGCAAGATCATTTATTTCAGATAAACACAATGTTTCACAGAATTGATGAGAAACAACTGCACAATGAAACAGATGATAAAGGATGCATGTAGTGATTACACATTTCATGACATGACTACTGAAAGAGAGGGGGTTGCAAATGAAAATCCCGGTTCATGGAACATTTCAAACCTATTTGATGTTAAAAATCCGGTGTTCCCTAAATTGTTTTGAGTAGTATATAACAACTAGCTGTTATCATTGATTTTTATCTTTTTAGACAAAGAAAACTCATAACTCTACTCAAAGAAATATGACTAAGAAAAGCGGGGTACAACACACAAATGAAAATAAATCAGTCCTTGCTACTTGCCCAAGGTACAGAATAACTGATACTCTGGCAAATGGATACATGCCAGTGGCATGGCCAATTGTGTCTGTGGGTAAATTCACAAACTTGTTGGTATTTCTGAGTGACATAATTTGTTGGTTCATTTGAGTTTTGTGTCGGTAAATTACCCCCTAAAATGTCCCCCCAACTCTGAAAATCCTGGCTATGCCACTGATACACATGTACATAGTTGTCATTAGACCTTTATTTCACTGTCGACATCTTTGCCAGATTTCCTTTTCACATGAACTGTAGACTAGGAGTATAGAGTTAATTCGTAATGCATCCTTGGACAATACTAATATCCTTGGTTTTATAAATCTTCCTTGGCAATACCATCACGATCAACAGGGCATAGAATCAACAGGGCATAGAATCAACAGGGCATAGAATCAACAGGGCATAGAATCAACAGGGCATAGAATCAACAGGGCATAGAATCAACAGGGCATAGAATCAAAGTGCTATTTTTAGATTAACTCAGTGACTGAAAATAATACCCCACAAGATAAGATCATATAAATACCGTTGCTGCTGCATAAATAAGCCAGTAATTTACAGTCACTGTGTTCATCTTACGCTGGAAACCTGCTTCCATGCCCTGTTGAAAGTCTGCTCTGATACTGACCCTTTAACTCATACCAACATCTTATTTTACAACATTTAAAGTTGTTGCTAGTTGTGTCCCTAACTAGATGTGTCCTCTTTAAACAGAACGCTTCCCTCAAGCTTTTCTCTGCTTTCCTCTTCCCATCATTTCTTGGTTTCCTTCAGTCTCTCATCCCACTCTCACATCCCACTCTCACCCCATCCTTCAGCTTCAATTCCCTCCTCTCTCTCTCTCTCTGTAATTTAAATAGATTGAGAAACAAAAGTAAAAATAAACATAGAGTTCATGACATCAAACATTCAAGTCAAATTTTAGGCTATAATTATCAGTAAATTGCTAACCATTTGCAGCATTTGGCCTAGTTTGTAATTAAATAATGTGTCATCCATTAGCAGATCCAGGGGTGATATATCGCCATCAGTATATTGAATGTGCATTTTTTGTGTGGCCCCATTTTGTGCATGAGCCCTCCCCCAGCAGATTAAACGAACCACTATAATTGTAGTTCTTATAAACATAAGAACCAAGAATCTCTTGTTATATATTACCTCTTCTGACATGCCAGAGCTTTCTGTTGTTCACTTTGATTTCAGCAAAATCTTCTTGCAAAAAGAAGAAAAATATAAACAATTAAGCTAACTTATACTGGTACGAGTTGACTTGGGTACAAGTTCGACGAGTTGGTTCAATGGCAGGTCGGTCAACAGAAAAATTGACTGCACCCCAACAGTGTACTTGATGTATAATCCATTTTTTTTTAATTGTAAAACTCATTTGAAATTCACAGTACCATAAAACATTTTGGTCGAGAAATTTACAATACATTGTCTTCATTAACTGTTCAATCACAAGGCCAAAATTATAATTTTTATGGTAACACTTTTATTCACGTCATATTAAATGTCAGTAGGCAAGTATTTGTACAGTACTCAGTAGCCTATGCAAGATGTTAAATCAATCATGAGAGCGAATTATGTACATATCCGTAGGCTACTGTCTCCATGTACTTTTATGACTGATGTATATGTACATTTATTGTTAGCAAAAATCAACAAGTTGGGTTCCAAATATTTGCTTACATGGCTTATGCCATTCCCAAATGTTTGCCTGGCAGTGATGAAATCTTGAAACTGAAGCCTGTTTCACCTTGTAAAACAAACTAAAAGCTTTTCAACCCCAAACTAACGTTAGATTTTAAGTTTGACGAAAAATCTCTACAATCCTCGGTAGAATGGGCGCTGCAAATCTTCGATTCACGAACCGCTGCAGCCTCTGCTAGTGGCAGAATTCTTGGCAATATTACATGTACATCCACTAAAAATACATGAGTTAGGCGTACATGTACCTACTGTGTTTATTTGAAAATAATGTAAAAAACAGTACATTTCTATAGACACCTCAAGTAAACACACGTTAACACTTCCGGGTTCATAGTACACACGCCTCCCACTGAAGACGTCACAGGCATCCAGGAGTTTTTCGCTGGTTTTCTTGGCCGCTGGCGCTTCAGTATTGATTTTGTATTGCACATGCGATAGGGCTATAGGTGCCATGGAAGTGCACCGCCAATGGCGAGAGCGTTGAAAGGTTTTCAAAAACCGAAGAAGGGGCCATATTTTTTCAATTTCAATCAAAATTATGAAACGATCACGAGCACAATAACATTATATTTACAATGAAATAATACTGTACCTTAATATATTATAAACAAGGTTCAAAACTCCTCTTTATTTTAAACTTATCGTTGAAGTCTGGCTTTAAACATAATCATTGGGCATGTACACATGTATGGTGTTGCAATTCTCCATAATGTGAGAATGTTGGAAATATTTACATATGTACATGTACATGTACTTGACCTGTCTTTTGAATCTAGAATACTGATATGTTAGTTTAGTGTTGGTAAGTTCTTGCTCTCCAGTCCATAGTTCACGGAGAATTATCAGTGGGCCTCTGACCTGTCTACCATAGGAGCTCAAAGGGGAAGAACTCCAGACTTTCTTGTGGTGCTTCTCTTATCGTCCTTAGGGACGGTTCTTTGTCAAACATTGCAAGAACGGCAACAGCAAGTCAAGTCGGCTGTAATGCCAGGCCAAAAGAAATTAGTCAAAACCTTATCAATAGTCTTCTTGGGACCTTGATGTCTACCTTGTAATGTCTCATGAGCAATATGCATGACTTGATGTCGAAACTGTTTTGGGACTACAACCTGAATAAAGATATTTCCATATTCAACTTTCGGGGACTGAAACTTTCGAAACAATAGAACATTCTTATAAAAGAAACTTGATGTTGCCCGACTATGGCTAACCTTTTCAGACTTGGTTTCAGCAACTTCTCTAACCTGTTTGAGTGTTATATACATGTATCATCCTGTTGAGCCTTCATCAAATTCTCTGAACCTTGAGTGTTCGGAAGGGCTTGTCTTGGGATTTTACTTGTGATCTTGTCTGTACTGCACATGCTGGTGCCGGAGGAAGTGTCCAGGTCTTGTCTGGGTCATTGGGCACACGTACACCTGAAATATTGCCTAAGCTCATAGACTGGATTATTCATGCATAAAGCTTCTGTATCACCATATTTGAGAATTATATGATCACCATCTGTTTTTATACAAGGAGTACCTGTTATAGCAATTCTGTTAACAACCATACATACAACTGTCTTGGATTTATCAAATGACTCGACATGAGAGCAAGTACAACCCAAACAATGAGGAATGTCTGGTTGATGTTTAGATCTACCATTTGATTGCAAGGATGCAATGTTAGAATTATCACCACTAGTGTCAATCATTGCTGCAATTTTAGTTGGACAATCTCTGGCAAGATGGCCAGACTTGTGACAGAAACAATCACGTGATGTGACACTAAATGAAGAGGAATGATAGTTCTTTCGATGGCAAAAATAACAAGGTGGGATGGGTCTATCAGTGGGACTTTTGAAATCCTGAAATTTAGGTTTAGTGTCTGGTTTCTTCATAATGTTCTGATTGTACATTTTCGTTGAGCATTTTGGAACCCGCCTCGATTCCCAAACAAGCTTCCAAATACTGCTCAGCAATTGTTCTGTAAGAAAAAGGGCAAACTCATGGCTACACCCATGAAGTAGTAGATCTAAATGTACATGTATGATACCTTTGTACGTCTTTTCAGCCTCTGCAAGCTCTGTCCATCTAGTGAGGTATGCCCACTTTCCTCAGCTTCTGGTTTGGCCATTCTCAACTTGAGGTGGAACCCATCAGCGGTGAGTAGGAGGCGTTTCAACAAGGCCAACTTCAGTGTCTTGTAGTTATCGTCATCACCTGAGGAAAGTCTAGAATACACTTCAAGGGCTTTACAGGTTAATAAAGCACTTACATAAATTTATGGACCAATCATCATCATCCCAACCCTGACTGTGAGCGTACCTTTCAAATCTTTTCAGATAGGCATCTAAGTCATATTTTCATTGAAGGGAGGTAACTTTGGTGTTTTAGATTTATTTCTAGTAGCGGTACCTGAAGTCTTACCTACATAAGGCTCCTCTGAACTAGTATCTTTCTCTTCTGTCTACGAATTTCTAACTTATGAGCTCTTTCATCTCTTGTTTCTTTCTGCATCTTTCACTTTCTTATCCCTTCTCTTTCTCTAGCTTCAGTCTCACGTGATTCAACATACTTTTTTAGCTCTCTCCCACTCAACCCAAAACTCTTGCCAGCTTCTAAGAAAGTTAGTACATGTATATCCATCGCTAATAACATGCATGCAAGGGCCAAGAAAAGCGCAGCGTAATCAGACAGCCTCATCAATACAAACATTTAATATTAAAGGATCAGGAATTTACTTATTCCATCCAGTCAGTAAGATGTGTTCGAATTCCCGGACAAGCCCCCCAAAATTGTCACGTAGCCACTATGGGTGGCTCCCTCCTTGATAATATAGGATATGAACATGTTCAGCCGACTGAACACAATAAATAAAGATCTCTGTCAAACTTCTATGATTTTTGTGCAATGATTTAATTCTCACTTTACTTAAAATTCATAAATTCTACAAATACCGGAATACACAATTCCCAAATTCTATAAAGTAGCAAATGGCAGAATACACAATTCCCAAATTCTATAAAGTAGCAAATGGCAGAATACACAATTCCCAAATTCTATAAAGTAGCAAATGGCGGAATACACAAAATCCCAAATTCGATAAAGTCTCAAATGGCAGTGCAAAGTTCCATATATCTTGCAGAAAACACCACAAAAGTTTCGATTCTGGAATCGCGTTTAAAATAGATATACATGTAATAGTTCTGACTGCAGATGTGCGGTATGTTATTCGAACATGTCGTCGACCTCGGTGCTTTGGAAGACATGAAGGAGAAAGTGCATCTTCACATAGTACTATACATGTATGTACATGTAGGTAGTACCCAGGACGAACGCCATTGTTAGGAAATAGAAGTGTAGCATATATGAGCATTCACAAGGCTGCCTGGTTGCATGCGATGTGCCATGTGAACTGCATGAGGGTTCTGTGACAAGTGTGCCCTCCTGATAGCAAAGCCACTGCCCAGGGCCTGGTCCCACCCCAAAGGAATCTGGCAGGAATTTCTTTACATGCTCCCAATCATGGTGAAAAGGATAGATGCGCACACCCCCCCCACCACAGCCCCACCCCACCCCCCCACCACCCCCCACACACACACACACACACACACACACACACACACACGTGTGTAAACGCCTGCAATCGGGGACATCCTTTGTCAAATTCCTTTGTCCAAAAAAGCGGGGACATATTGTTCTCCATTGTGATAGCAACCGGGGACCATTGTCCCTTTTGTTATATGTCCCCGGTTTGAATGCGCTCACACACGCACACACACACACCCTCACGCACATTGATTTGTGGGGTATTCCTTTGTTCGTTCTATTATCCCTTTTCCTTATAATTCTCCTGTGGGGTACAAGATTTTCTATAGTTACCTTGTGGGGTCCAATTGTTCTATTGTGTTTTGGACCCCACAACGAATGGTGTGTACGTTCACACACACACACAATCCCGCACGGGGCGTTGTGGGGACAAAATACAAAGGATTTTGGGGATTAAAAACGTTGTGGGGACACACAAAATGTCCCCACAGCTAAGTAATTCCGGATCCCTCTTTTGTTCTCTGTCCCCATAACGCGGCCAGTGCTTGAACACACACACACACACACACCCTCACGCACATTGATTTGTGGGGTATTCCTTTGTTCGTTCTATTATCCCTTTTCCTTATAATTCTCCTGTGGGGTACAAGATTTTCTATAGTTACCTTGTGGGGTCCAATTGTTCTATTGTGTTTTGGACCCCACAACGAATGGTGTGTACGTTCACACCCTCACACACACACACACACACACAATCCCGCACGGGGCGTTGTGGGGACAAAATACAAAGGATTTTGGGGATTAAAAACGTTGTGGGGACAATGAAAATGTCCCCACAGCTAAGTAATTCCGGATCCCTCTTTTGTTCTCTGTCCCCATAACGCGGCCAGTGCTTGAACACACACACACACGTGTGTAAACACCTGCAATCGGGGACATCCTTTGTCAAATTTCTTTGTCCAAAAAAGCGGGGACATATTGTTCTCCATTGTGATAGCAACCGGGGACCATTGTCCCTTTTGTTATATGTCCCCGGTTTGAATGCGCTCACACACACACACACAATCCCGCACGGGGCGTTGTGGGGACAAAATACAAAGGATTTTGGGGATTAAAAACGTTGTGGGGACAATGAAAATGTCCCCACAGCTAAGTAATTCCGGATCCCTCTTTTGTTCTCTGTCCCCATAACGCGGCCAGTGCTTGAACACACACACACACGTGTGTAAACGCCTGCAATCGGGGACATCCTTTGTCAAATTCCTTTGTCCAAAAAAGCGGGGACATATTGTTCTCCATTGTGATAGCAACCGGGGACCATTGTCCCTTTTGTTATATGTCCCCGGTTTGAATGCGCTCACACACGCACACACACACACACGTGTGTAAACGCCTGCAATCGGGGACATCCTTTGTCAAATTTCTTTGTCCAAAAAAGCGGGGACATATTGTTCTCCATTGTGATAGCAACCGGGGACTATTGTCCCTTTTGTTATATGTCCCCGGTTTGAATGCGCTCACACACGCACACACACACGTGTGTAAACGCCTGCAATCGGGGACATCCTTTGTCAAATTCCTTTGTCCAAAAAAGCGGGGACATATTGTTCTCCATTGTGATAGCAACCGGGGACTATTGTCCCTTTTGTTATATGTCCCCAGTTTGAATGCGCTCACACACGCGCACACACACACCCTCACGCACATTGATTTGTGGGGTATTCCTTTGTTCGTTCTATTATCCCTTTTCCTTATAATTCTCCTGTGGGGTACAAGATTTTCTATAGTTACCTTGTGGGGTCCAATTGTTCTATTGTGTTTTGGACCCCACAACGAATGGTGTGTACGTTCACACACACACACACACACACACACGTGTAAACGCCTGCAATCGGGGACATCCTTTGTCAAATTCCTTTGTCCAAAAAAGCGGGGACATATTGTTCTCCATTGTGAGAGCAACCGGGGACTATTGTCCCTTTTGTTATATGTCCCCGGTTTGAATGCGCTCACACACGCACACACACACACAGTCGTGTATATGGTGTAAACCGAGGACACCCTATTGTTCCCCTCTTTTGTTCCCTTTGTTGTTGGACTTTAACTTTTTGAGGCTTCTCCCATTAGATTTGTACACGTTTACATACCGAGGACACCGTGCGCAAACTGAGGACATATTGTTCCCTTTTGTTATGTGTCCTCGGTTTACACCATAAACACGTACACACACACACACACACACACACAATCCCGCACGGGGCGTTGTGGGGACAAAATACAAAGGATTTTGGGGATTAAAAACGTTGTGGGGACACACAAAATGTCCCCACAGCTAAGTAATTCCGGATCCCTCTTTTGTTCTCTGTCCCCATACCGCGGCCAGTGCTTGAACACAATCCCGCACGGGGCGTTGTGGGGACAAAATACAAAGGATTTTGGGGATTAAAAACGTTGTGGGGACAATGAAAATGTCCCCACAGCTAAGTAATTCCGGATCCCTCTTTTGTTCTCTGTCCCCATAACGCGGCCAGTGCTTGAACACACACACACACACACAATCCCGCACGGGGCGTTGTGGGGACAAAATACAAAGGATTTTGGGGATTAAAAACGTTGTGGGGACACACAAAATGTCCCCACAGCTAAGTAATTCCGGATCCCTCTTTTGTTCTCTGTCCCCATAACGCGGCCAGTGCCTATACACACACACACACACACACGTGTGTAAACGCCTGCAATCGGGGACATCCTTTGTCAAATTTCTTTGTCCAAAAAAGCGGGGACATATTGTTCTCCATTGTGATAGCAACCGGGGACTATTGTCCCTTTTCTTATATGTCCCCGGTTTGAATGCGCTCACACACGCACACCCTCACACACATTGATTTGTGGGGTATTCCTTTGTTCGTTCTATTATCCCTTTTCCTTAGAATTCTCCTGTGGGGTACAAGATTTTCTATAGTTACCTTGTGGGGTCCAATTGTTCCATTGTGTTTTGGACCCCACAAGGAACCATGTACACGTTCACACACACACACACAATAGAACGCCACATACCATCTCAGTACTGGGCTACTTGATTACTTCCCTTGTGGGCCAAGACTTAGACTCTAATCCTATTAACTACTTATTTATTCAAAAATACTTTACGTCAATCAAAATAAAGGTACTGTAAGTAAAATAAACACACTCTGAGGCCTGGTCAGAAAACTATTATGTTTCTTGAAACTTTTGTAATCTATTTACACAGTTAAACTGTCAGTGGAACTGGAAGGTGAACACGGTGTGAAAAAAGCAGTCACTTTGTGACTTTTTGATATCAGAGAGGATGCACAGACAAAACGTTCATACGGTGAACGTGGATTTCTCATGATCAGTTTTGCTGCATCCAAAAATGTTGCAGATCTGGCAGTATCTCGCACATGACATGCATGGCAGCCATGTTTATCGCAACGAACATGTACTCAGTGCTGCACTGGTAGTCTTCAATTCGAGTCAGTAAACAGTCCTGTTTTGACCATTAGTGCGACTGTTTATCGGCACTGCGCTGCGCTGAGCGTGTCATCGCTCATCATCAAGGATCAGAATCCCGCTGACGTACCGCGTGGTACGTATCGGCCTGTGTTGTACTGACAAATCCCGACGAATTACTGAATTGAAATCAAGTGTACTTAACTGGTTACGCTAATAATGCTCAATCTCCCCATCTATCTACCGTTGGAATGAGGTAGACTATCCGGACAAGGTTGACTGACAATGGAATGGCACCGACAATTGGAAAGAGACCGCCGCACCAGATACTTTTTTTTAGATTTTTTGTTTTTTGTTTTTTAATTGAAATATAAATTTTGAATTTCAATTATTTTCTTTGACCCACCCAATTTTAAAACATTGATAATTCTCAGTGGCCCCTAAAACCAAAGAACACTTCCTAGCCTGGCACTTGCCTCTGATATTAAAAGGGACTTTCTTCCTCCATTCTTACATCAGAAAATTCATTTCGATTTCTACCTCATGGGTGACAACAAAGTAACTGATGAATGAAAAACACATGTTTTTGCTTTGTGAACTGTGGGCAGGTCGGTAGTGAACCTTACTGCTAGTTCTTTTAATATCATATCATATTCATAAATTACGTCATAAAGTAGCTGGCCATTCAGGGACTTTACTTCTTTTTATTATCAACATTATTATCCTTACATACAGATAGACTAGAATTGCAATTCCACATCGTTTATTAATTTCTTGTCATTGGAACTGTTGTCGTTCCTGTAACATGGTTATTGTCCTTGACGATTAATGATAACATCAATACTTATTATAAATATTATTCATTATTATCATTATTTTGTTATTATTTTGTGTTAGCACAGCCTGAAAAGAAAGATCTAGAAAGTAAGCAGGAGGTCGTGGGTTCGAATCCTGCCCGAGTCGCCTGTGAAGTTTTTTTCCCACAGACACTCGGAAAGTGCCGAGTATACAGTGCTATACACACGTCGGTGTAGGGCAAAATTAAATCAATTGTTTATCATCCGATGCAAAAATTTCATCAAACTATAAATATCGCGGCACCCGCTGCTCTATAGGATTCTAGCCAGCCAATCGACATTGGGCAAGCTCGGTGGTCGAGAGGTTAAGACGTCTGCACTAGTAAGCAGGAGGTCATGGGTTTGAATCCCGCCCGAGTCGCCTGTGAAGTTTTTTCCACAGACACTCGGAAAGCACTGAGTATGCAGTGCTATACACATGTTGGTGTAGGGCAAAATTAAATCAATTGTTTATCACCTGACTCAAGAATTTCACCAATCTATAAATATCGCGGCACCCGCTGCTATATAGGATTCTAGCCGGCCAATCGACATCGGGCAAGCTCGGTGGTCGATAGGTTAAGATGTATGCACTAGTAAGCAGGAGGTCGTGGGTTCGAATCCTGCCCGAGTCGCCTGTGAAGTTTTTTTCCACAGACACTCGGAAAGTGCTGAGTATACAGTGCTATACACATGTCGGTGTAGGGCAAAATTAAATCAATTGTTTATCATCCGACGCAAGAATTTCATCAAGAAAGATCTTGTTTTCCTTTCTGCCAGTGCCAGTTACACCTTAAGTCAAGGTACGTCCCATAGCCTTAGATCTCGAGTATCTTTTACAGAATCCTTGCTGTCCCTAAGAGTGCCGCCTTCTGTAGTAATATGTTCCTGGCTCATTCGTGTCTGCCTTTGTACCCCGTCTGAGCATGCACTCAAAAGATTTGGTTGGAAGTAGAGTTGATGTGGAGTCAAGTTTGAAAAATGCATTTCGGGCAATTTCAGTCTTCCATCTACCGTGCTTGGAAATAAAGAAAGTGGGAACATGTGCGTTGCATGCAGCAGATGTGCCTTCTGACCTCAGGCTGTGTAGGCCATAGATGGATATGTCGGGGACGATGAGTCGGAGAGCGTCCAAGACAATTTCACATGTATAGGTATAGCTCAGTGGATGGACAGAAGGCCCTTTTTTGGTGTTGACAAGTCGATGGAGCACAAGTAGGAGAGAGTCTACAGGATCACCTACAGCAGCAGAATACCATTCGGCTGCGATCACAGGACAAGTGGGTTTGAATCTGGAGAGATACATTGTAGATTGTCTGATGATCGGATGTGATTATACAATCTTTTCAGGTTATTCCAGATAAGTCATTAAAGCGCAGGAAACCTGCAATAAGACACAAAGCAAACAAATACAAGCCTTAAGTCAGCCAGCGTGGCGTTAGTGTGCCTGTGAGAGGCCATGATTTACATGTACATGTACATGTACCATCGTGTTGTCTGTCAGGGGAAGGTAAACTAGTTACGCTGTAGACCCACTTAACTGCTGCCACAACGGATTCGGCAATGAACTTGGGTCCTGTAGTTGCGAGGTGTGTGATGTATAGCAAGAAGTGAAATGGGTCGACAGGGAACACTGGAACTCCAGTTTTTGAGGATGCCCAGCTCTCCCACCTTGCCCAGTTTGCCAGGGATGGTAGGGATGGTAGACTGTCTCATAAAGTTGAGTCGCGAGGGGAAATTGCCAGTCCACTCCATACTTTTGTCAATTCAAAATATCAACCAAAAACGGCAACAATGGTTGGGTTCAACAGACGCACAAAAAAACATTAATTTTGATGCGAAAATGCATTCATAATCATAAAAATTTATCAGATGCACAATTGATGTTAAGATAACATAATATGTCATATAACTAGTGCATGTCCGGGGTTCTTAACAGGGTTTTTTATTTGTAAATTTTATTTTATTTTTTGAATAAACGTGTAATGATTCGGCGTTGAGCGCCAATCCAAGAAGATGTACATGTACTTGGTGCTTGGTGGCTATGAAAAACCCCCAGTGAAGGAAATGTGGGTGCATCCTGGACACTCAATGAAGATGCTCTCACCATAGATTGAATGCAGCAGTAATATTCAATTTTATTCTAACTTTATTGGTTTTTTTTGTTTGTTGTCTTTTTGGTGGGATGGGGTCAGGTGGGAATGTGATCTTATAGTAAGGTTGACTTGTAACAGATATGTTTGCCCATGATTCGAGCAAGCAATCTAGCTTGAATGGGCATGGAAAGGCGATGCTCGGACAAACCGTCATGAACGTATTGTACTAGTTTGTGAACTTTGGCAGTTGGCACTGAAAAAGTTAGATTGCACGAGTTAAGGCCAAGTTGAAAGCACGGCAGAATTTCAATCGATCCAGTAATCTTTTCATCATGTTCATAGCAAAAAAATAAATAAAATTAAAAATGCTGATGCGCAGGTCTGAGGCAATGCGTGCGGAGACCAGAAACCGGAGGCATTTCTTTGGCCTAATGAATTAGCCCAAGGAAATTGATGGTTGTTTTAGGGTGCCACATGCATTTCGTTTTGCTAGGAACAAAACCACTGAGTTTTTGACAATGGTTGCGTTACGCAGTGCGGAGTCCAGGTCGGGTGAAATAATTATGCTGTTGTCGAAGGGAGAAAACGAAGGGAGAAATGCCTTGTGCGCGCCAGTGGTAGACGAGGGGTCTTGTGAGCTTAGTAAATAAATAGCATGCCCTGGAAAGGCCAAAAGGTAAAACATGAAACACAAAGATTTTGACTAGGTTGACATCAAATTGCCAGGAAAACCCCAGGTATTTTTGGTGGGAAGGGAAGATGTCTACGTGATGGTAACCAGACTCTAGATCGAAACTAAAATAGTACTGATTACGATCAAGGACCTGTGAAATGTGCCTAAGGTCCTCATACTTGAACTTTGTCTTAAAAATGAATTGGTTTGGGTGGTGCAGATCAAGAACTAGTCTAAGTTTCTTCCCTTTGGCGATGGTTAAGGGGTTACAGCAATGGTGTGGTTTATTGACTTCTGTGATGCACTGTTTTGTCAAGAGTTCTGAAATAGCGGATTCAACAAAATCGGGATGGTCTAAACTTGACCTATTATTTTTGGCTATAAATGGGGGTGGCGTGGAAATGAAAAAAATCTTATCACCTCACCTCACCTCACCTTACCTCATCTATCCTCTTCGGGCCAAGTGGCCCATAAGGCTGCAGTGCACTCTCTCCAGTCTGCCCTTTTCTTGGCCACAGGCTTACCTTCATTCTAAGACCTTCATCCTAGCTGTGTCCTTTCCTTCTCGACAGTACACCTCCAAGTTGTTCTAGGGCGTCCCACTTTCCTCCTGCCCTCAGGAACCCATGTCATTGCTGTCCTGCAGTGACAGTTATCTTTCATTCGTAGAACATGACCAATCCACTTCCATCTTCTAGCCTGCAATTTCTCACTGATTCTCTTTAATTTGGTTTTATTGAGTATTTCTTGATTTGAAATGACATAAGGCCATCTGATTTTCAAAATTCTTCTGAGGCATTTGAATTGAAATGTGTCAAGCTTCTTGTTATCACTTTCATTGATCCTCCACGCTTCACATCCACATAGTAGTGCTGATCTAACGAGTGAGTTGAACAGCCTGATTAGCCTGATTTTGCCAGATTTACCCGGAGTCAATAACATCAACAAAATCACTGCCTCACAATGTGTTTTTCCAATAAGCTAAACAAGCTTTCAGTTTACCTTTAACTCCTTCGGGGAGAATGAGGTCGCCCTGGCGATATTCCCACTCTCTAGTTGTTCCTATCAGCTGGTCTAGGTCCCTGCTGTCCCTGCTGGCACTTGAGTGCTCAAAGGGAATGGCATGCTGACCAGATGTGACAGTGGCGTGAAGACAGTGGCATGATAGAGGTTGTTGCCACTGGTGGGCCACTTTTTGGAGACCGATTTCTTGGAAGCAGCGGCTTTCTCTGCTTTCTTAATCCGCTTCTCGTTGCCAGAATCGGAGCCAACACGTCAGTGACATACATGTACATGTATTCTTTTACCATGCCCCAACCAAGCACTGATCTGTCTGCAATTCAGACGAACTTTTGGCGATCTTTGATGGCCTTGATGGTGTAGTTCAGTGAGGCTTTTGCACATTCAGTATCCAGGGTGTCAATGCTCAGCAATGCTACATGTACATGTAGCTCCATGAAGGACAAGACCCAATTCCCGCAATGATTAAACTGTTGCTTGTTATGTAGGTACGGTATGTCTAGAGATGCCAGTCACTGCTATTTGCATGCCGACTCCACCATTGTACGCAGGCAATGTGTATAGAGAGGAATTAGCAAAATTGATCTTATACATGTAGTAAGGTTGACTGGGGACCAAGAATGAGATCAGAGGGAGTGGGTCTACTATATTTGGGTGCGATTACATAATCGACTATTGTGTGCTATAATGCACTTGCACCTGTCGTGTGAAAACGAATAGAAATTCTACATAAATAAAGGCTAACCTTGTCACCAGCATGTACTTACATGTATAAGGCCCCAGGGCCTAGAGTTAATTACTCTACCATAATATTAAAGGAATATGTCCACACAGGGGCTTTGTCTCTTAAGACCATGAGGCAGTGGTGCCCTATGCCTATAATGAAGCATGGGCGATACCAATTTTATTTTCATACACAGTATATCGTCAAACATATCACGAATTTTGATAGCACCACAATTATTTTTTTGTTCATTCACGCACGATTGCTTTAGGGTTGATAACCACAGGTATGGACCCAAATGTCACAATAAATCACCAGTGCTTAGCTGAGACACATGCAATAACGACATACGCGCTTGCACCGTGGACATTGGCAAATTCATGGGGCGGCTCCTTTGTGATCCGACACCTCACTGAAGTAGTTCGCTTTTGTTTCTCACTTCCGAAAGCTAAAAAGACTGGCATAATTTTGTTTCCATGGAATTTCTGACATGACTCACGATCACAATTTTTGTTTTTTAATCCCGATATATTTTTTTCATTGTGATATATATTTTTTTATCATGATTTACTGATATCTCGATTACTTGAAAAGTTCTTGATATCATAATCGAATAAAAAAAGGTATCGCGCATATTCGATATTATTGTACTATTGCCCAAGCTTACCTGTAATACATGTGAAAAGTTACGAAAAGTCAAGAAAATATAACCTTTAAAGTCTAAACCCGCAGGATCTTTAGTTACTTATTTGTAATATCCATGAGTTAAAGGGAAATTTAAAGAATACAAATCCAGAATACAGCCAGTTTTGGACCAGTGTGACCATTGTTTCACACAGAGGAAAAATAGTTAATTTAAATGTAACAAAATAAAATATTTCCTTAATCAAAGTAAGTCAAAAATTATATAAAAATAGTCTATACATTTCCTATTTCTGTGTGACTACAATACAAAACAACTTTTCCTACCTGAAAAGGATAGAGTGAACAGCGGTTAGGTACATTTGTACAGCACTGAGGAATGTTGACCACATAACCCAGACCACTGCACCCTCATGGCCCAGGGGTCGAAAAGGCTTTAAAACAAATGGCATCTTGGAGAAATAGGGCTGTTAAGAAAGTTTATAAGATATTAAAACAAATAAAAATTGGAGGTGGTGGGGAGGGGGTTAACATACTTGTAATAGCCTCAGCAAGGGGGCCCTATTTATACGTACATGTATGCTTATCATGCCTACTCCAACCAATGAAATCCATTGAGTGGTACAAACAGAACCTGTCTATATCCTAATCACGTCTACTCCAACCAATGAAATCCTTTAAGTAGTACAGCCAGAGTTTGTCTGTATGCTAATCACACCTCCACCATTGATATCCATTGTGTGGTCATGCTAATCACACAGGTCTGTACTCCAACCAATGAAATGTTACTGCTGAGTTTTAGCAGCTTCAAACAGGTAAACATTTAAAAATTCAGGAATGTCTGTTTTTTGCATTATAAGCATATACAAATGTATATTTGTTTATATCCTGGTGTCACCATAATACACCAAGGTGAAATACCAACCTGGGCTACCCCACCCCCTTTGACAGTAAATATACACCACTGCATTTCAAGGTTTATGTTCTTGTTTGATTTACAGTTTACGAGAATCCAACATTATTACTGGGAAACATGGCAGAGGAACAAACTGGGCCATGGGTAAGTGGAATTACGAAGTTCACCTCCTCCCTCCCTCCCTGTGAGGGATTTTATAAATGTTCAAATTTGGAGGTGGGAAGAATTGTTCAAGGCCACCTTTTCTGCCTAAAAAATTCCCCCTCCCTTGTTGAGTGCTTTTTAAGGTATTCAATTTTGGAAAAGATATTTTCGCCCCCTCCTATTTCATGTTAATATGCTTTGCATATACTTGCCTTTTAATGATTGTTCATTTGTTTTTTGGTCGGTAAAATTGTCCCCCATCAGTGCATAACGTAATGCTAAAGACAGCATTATAATTACTGTATTGACAAAGGATATAAATATGAAAATATGTACAACAACTACAGTGTACATGTATATAACTTAGTATTATACATTATAACTGCCGTTACCCAGGTTGTTTGCATCTGACCGGGGCTTGATCCCTGGCTACTCGGCAGATATACATGTACATGTACATGTAGTTTGGCCTCTGACCTGGCCCCATAGAGCAATAGATAATTGGCATAAGTGGACCGCCCACCAACATAGGTGCTGGTTAGCGCAGTTGGTAGAGCGCTTGTACGGTATTCGAGAGGTCGCGGGTTCGAGTCCGGCATCAGCCAAATTTTCTTTGCTTGCTTCCTGTTTATATTTATACACACACTTCAGTCCAAAGATTACGTAAATATTTACATACAATTACGAAATGTTGTGAGTTTTAGTCAAAGCATTGGTGAGTTGTAACACCAGCTTGGCAATGTGCTTTGTGCATTACCTGCTTGTGTTTAATGGGTAAAAGAATACAATGTAGGCCTATTCTTCATAATGATTGTCGGTGCATCAGGAAGTAATGACAACTACTTAAAAGAGTATTACTGAAACGACGCCTCCAAGATGTACATGTAGAGTACAACATTATACAAATGTATGTAATACCAGAGGAGGTATAGGGGCCTAACAATTCCAGATGGAGCTGGAATGCAATCCCTAAACATGGATGGGTACGAGAATTGACAGGGATGTACTCATACTCATAAACCCGTAATGGTGGGACACATGTCTACATATTAACTGTACACAACTGTTCGATGTCTGAAATACATGTACACGTATAGTGGCCTATTGCATCGCCCTATTACACAAATAAAACGTGACAGATGCTGACACATGAAAATGTGGATGCATGGGCCACTGGTGTACGTACATGTAGGTTCAGATAACTTAACGGTGATGGCAGTCACATGATAGAAATGATCAGGAAAGAAATTCAGAAATGAATTTTTCCTTCTTGCACGGAAATGATGCCACGGCAGACTAGACCTCTAATAGTATTTCTAGTCTTTGTTCATTCATTGATAATTGTTTTAATTGTATGAACTGTCATGTGTATTGTGCTATTTTATATATTAAAAAGTAGTGTAAATTTATTGAAAGGTCTCCTCAGGTGAAATAAGAAATTAATAAAAATAAATCTACATGTACTGTAAACATGTTTTTCTCTGTATTTTACATCAGGTTATCATGGATATGGTGCTTGTGGAAATGAGATATTAGCACAGACACTTGAGGTTCTACGGAGGGAAGTAGAGCGCTGTGATTGCTATTGTGGTGCTGTCATGATCCACAGTTTAAGTGGAGGGACTGGATCAGGTACATTTGGACTGAAGTGATGTTAAGTATTGTATTCAGTAATTGCTGTGGTCACAGATAATCAGAGGGCAACACAGAACTAATATTATTTTTTGAACTATTGCTTATTAATTGGCATGGATAAGATTTTCTATATTTTTGGTTAGGAAACAAACAAGTATTTGACCTAATTGACCTACATGTAAACGGCAGCGGACAGGTAAAAAATGTTTTTCAAAGTAGTCTTCAAAATCATAAATACTGTACTGAACCCTAGTTATTAGGTGTTCGGGTATGTACCCGAAACACCTATTGTTTTTTTTTTTTTTTTTTTTTCCCTTCTTCTTCTCCGGATCGATTGTCTACAAAAAAAACACATACTTGCAAACTTCACATGAACTTGAAACTTGGCATGTACATGTACTTAGAACTTAACAAGTAGATGAAACACGAGTTGTGACGTCATGATTAGGTCATCAGATA
This sequence comes from Zoroaster sp. YZ-2022, assembly GCA_029582265.1. Lineage (NCBI taxonomy): Eukaryota > Metazoa > Echinodermata > Asteroidea > Forcipulatida > Zoroasteridae > Zoroaster > Zoroaster sp. YZ-2022. Next base: position 12,852,075 of record CM055828.1, on the reverse strand, counting down.
TCGAATTTCGAGAAATGAAAGGTTCATAGCTAAAACGTTTCACTTACGTTACATGACCCGAGGAGATCGTTACAATCAAAGATCGTATAGTGGGAAACAGGTCAACTCGTACTCCAACCAACTCGTACTCCAACCAACTCGTGCTCATTTTGGTCAACTGCATCGTGCCAACCAGACTCGAACCAACTCGTACTTTCAACCAACTCAGTACTCCGACAAACTCAGCATACTCCGACCAGCTCGTACTCCAACCTACATCATACATGTACAATCGACGGTGTTTGCGTGTGGTGCCCACACACATTCTTTCTACGAAATTGAGGGAGTTTTGACACAGTCATAAAGGGTAGGTATCTTGAATTTAATTTTTAAGAGGATTTCCTGTATTTATCTTCGTGTTTTTATACAAGAAAAGCCATTTTTTAAGCGTGATCGGGTTGGCTGGTAACGTTAATGTAGTTGCATTGTGCCTGTTTAACTTAACGTTAACGTTAGTTACGTGAACATACTTTGGACAGTAAACAACTCGCCACTTTTCTAACAAAATATGAACAGATGTCACCAAAATGTATTTAGAATAAAAATAAGGATAGGAAAATTCAGTTATTAAGGTTATGGCAATTTTTCAGTTGAAATTTTATGCCATATTTTGTAATTTATGTTTTCTCCAAAAATCTTCAGCTTGTGCACAAGTAGTGATTGTTTACTGCACTTTCCCTGAATGTTTTACCCTTCTTAGATACAAATCAACTTACATAGACAATTATTTCACAGGAAAAATGCACAATATTCATGACACAATACATGTACTTGTATAAGTTGTAAGTCCTGCTCCCTGGGGAGGCCTCTCTCAGACATCTCTCACATGAAACTATGAGACTCGGCAATTTCCTTAAATACCTTTCTCTTTTGATGTGAGTTTCATGCAAGAACATTTCTTTAATTTATTACACATTGTCAAGAATAATTGTGTGCAATTTTGAAAACAACCAATGCCCTTTTCAATTTCAATGGTCCAGCTACTCCAAAATTATACACTATTTTCCCCATTCATATAAATTAGAACTTCTCTGAATTTTCAAATACTTTATTCTTGGTCCATGTACTTGTAAAACCTTCCGACTATTTTGTACAGTATGTTCACTGTGATGTATTATTTTCCTCATTCACATAAATTAGAACTTCTCTGAAATTTCAAATACTTTATTCTTGGTCCATGTACTTATAAAACTTTCCTATTATTTTTTACAGCATGTTGACTCCAATACATCATGGCTCAGACTAAGTTCCAGCCTACAGCACCCCGAGACAGCGTTGACACCACATCCAAATGCAGTATCGTAACTGTTCAAGTCATCAACAATCTTCAGTTTGTAGGCTACACGATGGTATGGTTTAACGTCTTACGTTAACAGATCATTTGAGAATCCGTGCACAATTAATGGAAGTGGTCTTCATTACTTGGTTTCGTTTGAAGGTATGTAAACTTTCACATTTTTTATAGATGTACATGTATGTTCGTTTTAGTATAATTTTTATAGATATTGACTACATAAAACCATGGTTAACGTTAAAAACCTTAGTGTGGCAATGGTATCACATGTGCCGCGCCTGGAGTGAAACAGGTCAACTCGTATGCGTGCCAACTCGTACTTTAATTTACCAATTCACACTTATTTTGGTCAACTCAGTCAACCCGGAAAAATATTTATTACTGAATATTTACTGGCATGCGTACGGGTTGACATCCGGTGGAGTACGCGTTGGTAGAAGTACAAGTTAATTTAGCTACACTATAGTGTCTGTAGTTCCTCATAATACTAGTAGTACTTATAAATGTGCTGTGTGGTGATGGCTGCATTGCAGTTTACTTTATATTGGCACTTAATTTTCTCACTAAAGTAGACCAGAAACAAATATCAGCACCTTTATTGAGATAATGAAACAGTCACATCATGGAGGAAGGAAGACGTCACATGTAGTTCTATTCCATTGTAAATCCTAACTTAAAGGCATTGTTCTGAAGGGATCATTTTTCTGAAGTTACATCAATCCATCAATCCATCATCCTGATAATAACCTATAAGGGCATTCTAAGTTATGTGTGTTTTGTTAGCATGACCCATTATTCTTCGTCCCTCTTTGAAAACATTTAATATTGTTTTTGTATGATTCGTTTATATTTCAGATCAACGATATCCATTTGTGCTACTGCTACAAGGTGTGTTAGAGTCTGTGTAACTTTGTGATCCAGTGGCCAGTATTTGAAGTTTATCCATTCATCAAAGGAGTTAACGTATTATTCAAATTATTTTATATGGACTTATCCTATCTGTGGCAGTCTTTACCCTCAAGGTAATTGGTTTTTCAGGACGTCAAGACACATCTAGGTCTTTCTAGGAATTTCTTTAACATGTTAGAACAAAAATAGTACTGAGGAATTCTTATATTTTTGACTGGACCCAAACATCCTCACAAATGTAGTTATTAAGCAATATCTGTTGATGATCTAGTAAAATGTATATTGCCGACAGTGAATCACTGGCAGTTGGGCCATATAAACATAGTAAACATACCCCCCCCCCCCCCAATCTTCATTGCATGGGTGTGTCAGCCTTGGAATACCTTTTGCCAGATCACCCAATTAAAGTTCCTATTTATTTGTATGCTCGCATTGGGTTAGTACTGACCATCAATCCCATAAACACAATTGGTTAAACAGACAGTATCGTCACGATCAGAGCAGACTTTCTACAAACGGGCCATGGAATTGGTGTCCTAGTTTAAGACGAACATAGTGACTGAAAATTACTGGCTCATTTATGCAGCAGCAACACGAATATGACCTTATCATGTGAGTATTATTTTCAGTCACTGAGTTAAAACTAGAACTTGAACTCTGATTCCATGGCCTGTTGATCGTGAAGATATTGCCACCTAACAATAACTTTAACATTACTATTTATGAAAATGTATTTTCAACAGTTAATGACACATAAATACATATACATGTAACAATCAGAAGATCATTTCAGTATTGTTTGTTTCTTTTTATTTTACAGTTATCCTTCAAATTACATTGTGCTGTCTCTTCCCTATAAGTATTGTTTTAAAAAACTGAACCAAACATTTAAATATTATAACACTTGATCGAATTTGTCATTGTATTGTACAAGACCTGCACACACCTCACCTCAGGGCCAAACATGTGTAATGATAAAGCTGTGATGATACAGTATTTAATTCCACCACAACGTAATTAGCGTAACAGCTCTGTATTCGTCCAAAGGACAAATACCTAATGTCGTACAGATCGTTAATTGTCAAAAAATATTTACAAAAAGGTGACCCCAATTTGATCTTTATGTCCTGTCCAAACCGGAAGTCAAAGTTTAATATTTAAAACAATCATATCTCAGCAACCACAAGAGGTAAATTCAATTTTTTATCCACCATTGTACTGATCGTTATTTGTCAAAAAATATTTACAAAAAGGTGACCCCAATTTGATCTTTACGTCCTGTCCAAACCGGAACTCAAAGTTTACTATTTAAAAAAAAACATATCTCAGCAACCACAAGAGGTAAATTTAAAAATTTTGCACCATTGTACTGATCGTTAATTGTCACAACATTTTTACAAAAAGGTGACCCCAATTTGACCATTACTTTCTGTCCAAACCAGACGTCAAAGTTTACTATTAAAACAAATCATCCACAAGAGGTAACTTCACAATCTTTGCACCATTGTACAGATCGTTAATTGTCAAAACAATTTCACACAAAGGTGACCCCAATTTGACCTTTACTTCCTGTCCACACCGGAAGTCAAAGTTTAATATTTAAAACAATCTACTTCCTCCCAAACACCTACAGTTTGTGTCAAGACAAACTCTGAATCTCTAGTTAGGTTTGAAATTGTTTGAATTATTTCTTTCCTTTTTCCCTCTAACTCACCTCTGGAGCTTTTAGCCTATTTGCAAAACACAAATTGAATTGATGCTTGACAACACCAAAAACCTTATCATGAAAATGTAGGAAATCATAATGTACTGACGTCATTGGGTGTCAAATTACACTACATCAAAGATTATTTTATCAAAAAATCATATCTCCTGAACCAAGAATGGAAAAATCATAATTTTGACACAATTGTAAAGAATTTGAATTATATAAAATTTTTCTCACAGACGTGTAATTCAAATTCAAATTAAAAAAATTCTAACGCACATTATGGTAAAGCATTCAAGAAAAAAAAAATCCAGGCGGTAGACTGAGTGAGGTCAGACCTTTTCAAAATTTTGTGGCATCATCGCAGCTCCGAGTGGCAGATTTTAAAAAGTCACTTTTCTCCAAAAACCATGAATCGGAATTACCCCAAATATGCTACAGTGAACAACAACATTCTGGAGTATAAACACAATCACATGATTGAAACGGAAGTTACAGTTGAAAGACTTTGAAAATACATGTTAATCAATCAAATATTATGAAAAATCGCATCTCCGGGTATATCCGTAACCAAAACCGATACATTCTTAATTTGTTCATGGTCGTAAAGAAGATGAATTATCTAACATTTCTTTCACAGACATGTACATGTAGCTTATCTGACCTTTACATGTACTTCTGGTCCAAACAGGAAGTTCAAGTTCATGCAAGAAAATCTAACCATTTTGCAACAAAAACTTGGAATGATGGTGAACTTGTTATTACAATATTGTCCTGTCAGAACAAGGTCGTATCTAAAAAATGCAACAAGGTTGTATGTGCAATAGTGCATAAATTTGTATACATTAAAACAGTTGATGTGCAACAACGTCATATCTTCTTACATACATGTAGGTTTTGCATGTTCATCCTGTAACTCTGTAAAAGGATACGACTTTGTTTCACTGAGCAATATTCATGTCTGCAACAAGGTCGTAACTAAGATATGACCTTGTTGCGCTGATACGATGATATGTATTGCTTGTTATTCTTAAAAACAGAATATTTGTTTTTGGCATGACAGTTTGGCAGCCGTCTTCAAGCTACATGTATAGGCATGTTGGTAAGGTGGTGTTGAAATATTGTTGAAGAAGCAGAACAAATACTGAATTGTATAATGCATTGACTGTGCCAAACTGGCATTATTTTTGGGGGTTAAACATTTTCCTATTGAAAATGGCGGCCATTTTGAATACCAAATTTTGGTGTAATTTTAATGTTTTTTGTGAGTTTTGGGCAAATAGTATATGATGCACTATGGTTAGGAGTGATTTGAATGCATGGTTTCAAAGAACAACTCTCATTCCATGCACATATAAAAAAAAAATCCAATTGTATTTATTTTTCATACTACACTGTATAATAGGCAAGAATAATAATGTAAATTTGGCATATTTTGGTGCAAATTTTGCAATAATGAGTCAGTTGTAAACACTGGAAATGTACATGTACATGTACATGTGTATTCATGCATTGCCACAACACAGAAAAAAAATTTGTAAAACTTAACATCAATTTCTAAGGAAAAAAATCTCTTCTTTTGATATGTCATCTGCATTTGACTTACACTTTCACACGGGCATTTTACTGGAATACGGCGGCAGGAATGTGACTCACGTCTACCGTTAACGTTAACGCGTGAAACACATGGGGGTCATGCCTATGTTCCCTCAGCCCTATGTTCCCTCAATGCCTAACATTTTTTTAAAATCCAAATTAGGCCCTATGTTCCCTCAACCCTATGTTCCTCATCCCAAAATAGACCTAGGGTCTATTTTGGGATGAGGGAACATAGGGCTGAGGGAACATAGGGTCTATTTTGGGATGAGGGAACATAGGGCTGAGGGAACATAAGGCTGAGGGAACTTGAGTACGGTCCCAACACATGTACCGAACATTCACGAAAAACATGCGGTCTGGTGTCCTTCGCGTATCACCCTCAAGACCCATTACGTTCAATCACAAAACAAACTTGATCATTGGAAAGCCAGACTAATAAGCTACACTGTACAAATTGGTATCAAACAAGCAAATAGAGGGTGGCAAACAAAAAATGCAAGCTTCCAAATTTATCGATCGCCGGCGATCTATTTTTACACAGGGCTGATAAAGGGTTAATGGGAAATTCTCTTACCCACCTTAGAATGGAGCTCAAACCATACAGTAGCATGATTTAAGCTTGTAGAATTAGCATATATACTTCCTTTAACAAACTATGGCGATTCCCTAAGTAAAAAGGCTGATACATCTTTGATATTGGCAATATTTTTGGAATCAGTGCAGCGATATTTTGATATCTCCAAAAACTTAATTGACTTAGCTGATGATTTATTGAATATCATATTGTGACGATATTATCATGACATCATCCAGGTCTACATGTATCATGCAGTATTTCAGCCTTGCTGTAAGCAAGACTGAGTCATTTTAGGGAATCGTGCAATATTTTGGTAACGGAATTACGGAGAGGCAAGCAGTTTTTAGTTCTTGCATAAATTGAATAAACCCTGTGAAGAGTAATATCAAGAAATAGTATTATTTGTAGCATTTCAGAATTTAGTTAGGATAACTACAATGCAAAATATAATTTCAAATCTTAATCCTTTCTTGAGAAAATTGCCCTTCAGTCATGATTTCAATCATGGTAGTGGAATTACATCTGGATGGTAATTGATTACATATTGTGCTTTAAAGGTTGTCTTCAATGGTGGAACAATGAATAATAAAAAAGTCTTTAATTTAAATTGCTAAATTAAGGCATAGACATTTTGTTTTTGTATGATATGCAATAATGTTCTCACAGTGTACAAGTATACCCTGTACATACATAAATCAATTGAATCATGCTAACTTAAGAGTTTCCGACAAAATTAATGAGCGTTTACTTCAAGTATTTCCTAGAACACTGTACAAAAACATGTACTTGTACAATAGCATACTTCTGCATTCCAACTAAACATTGTAAGGTCACAATATTAATAGTAAAAACTTGAAAATACGTGCAGTGCAAATCCGTTACCATGGATGTTATCATGAATAGATGTAGTAATGAAATTATTAATGATATACTAAACAAATGACCAAGACCAAAAATGAAAATATCTTTAAATGAAAATATCTTTTTTTATAACACTTTTTATAACATTTAAAAACAAAATAATTAGCCAAAAAAAAAAAACCTACTTAAAGTGCACCAGCCTATTTGAACCCACACCATGGTAATTTACTCTAAACACTCAATACGAGATATTTAGAAATGAATTTGGCTACTATGCTTGAAAGCATCATGGTAGTTCAAAATTTAAATGACGGGATGCAAGCTCTTGAAAATACAGGCTGTGCACATACAGTATGTAGAGAGTTGCATTATACTAAGTTTGTTAATGCGTTAACAGCGGTGAATCCAGGGAATGGGGGGGGGGGGAGGAGAATGTTCATTCCTTTTTTATCGCTGTGCATATAAATTTACCATACATTTTGTTTAGGTTCCCCCAGTTTTTGAGCCCCTACATGTAAAGTACTAGACTTGAGATTAAGTCTGTATATTAGCCATATCTGTCTGTGTACTGTGCGCAGTCTGCCATATAGCTATTTGTAGTGCCTCCAACATGTGGCATTGATCGCGTATGTTTGACTTAATATATAGATTTGAATAAGTGGTAAAGTATCGATTATATTCATTTTGAGTTGCGTTTGAGATGCCGTGGGGATGGCCAATGAGAGAGACCTCAAGACTTGGTTAGACGCTTCCATTTATTACTAGGTTAAAACTATCTATGACGAAATGCACAATTATCAACATTTTCAGTTAATCACACGAACACTACAATTACATTAGAATACTTAAAAAATTTACAAATATACTGCAAAATCTCCTGATATTAATGTATTAATTGCAAAAGAAACTGAACAAAATCCTTCATAATAAAAACCTACTGTATGGCTATACCTACAATCTGAATGGGAACAATCTGAATGGAAGGAGAAGAGCTCCTTTGTACACGTACATGTACCCATGCTATGCTGAACATACCATGTGTATATAGCAGTATATTCATGAACATTCATATATTTGGGGAATTTGGCCAATCAGATTGTTTCGCCGGTATTCTTGGCTGTGTACATACAAATGTCAAACCACTTATTCAAGTCGTTAGATTTGGATGCATCCTTATACTCATGGTGATTCACTGATGCCAATGGCAGGTATGTACAATGTAATACAATGGGATCGAGGTAATTGATACGCCATAATACACAGTGCACGCTATGAAACGGCGTGCATCCCCACAGACAAATATGGCTAATCTACAACTTGTTCTTAAGTCTTGTAAAGTACAGTTCTTGCACACACTGGAAAATCACCAAGAATGCATAGCTTCTTTTGAGTCATGAACAGACAAAATATATTGTGCTTTCGATCTACAATGCCTTGAATTAGGTTATTAGGCACTCTGTATACATTGTACAAGTAAACTTCTGGTTTTATTCAAGTTACAATTGAAGAGTTTCATAGCAAAATGCTATATATATCCATTTGGCTGAGAGGATATATTGTAGAGAAGCTGGCGTGGCGCTTCTCGCGGTTTGGAATAAAACATGTATAATGATTGAGTTTATGGTTTTATCGCGTTTTGCTAAAAACTGAGTTTGAACTTGTGTTTGCCTACCTGTGAACGATGTCTGAGTGGTGTTGGTGCAAAAGTTTTTAATATGGCGTTTATCGCATTTTGCTATGAAACTCTTCAATTAACATATGCATGTATGCTGTTTCTCTAACTACATTGAGTTGTCACTGACCAAATTTTGATATCTTAGAGTGCAAGGTCCCTTAATTGTTTGATTAAGCTGCCACCTGCTGCATCTAGTGGTACTAATTTTATAACAATGTACATGTACTTTTACTATGCTGACATTCACAGTTTTCTTATCTGTAGAAGATTAACAATGCGTTAATTGCATACATTTAGCATACACCTTTCTTTATATTTAATTGGTATTTTCTGTTGGCAGGTTTAGGTTCCCATCTTTGTGAGAGTATTAGGGATGAGTATCCGATGGATTACATTATGTCTGCAGTAATTGGACCTCATGTTTCAGGAGAAAGTCCTTTACAGCATTACAACACCCTGCTGTCTCTTAGTTGGTTGCAGAGGTAAGTCCTTATGTTAGTCCATGTGCAAAATTTCCAATGGTAATCACCCTCCCCACTACCACTCTTACTAACACCCCCCACACACACACACACACACACATACATGTACTTGTAATGACCTGCAAACACATATACATTTTTTACCATACAAAAACGAGGACAGCAGTATTTTAAGGGTTACGTACCCTGTTTTTACAGATAATTAAGGCTAGGACCATGGACACCTTATAAATGTGAGATTAAAAGTTGTTCAAGCATGGTTCAAGCTTTCTGGCTTGACCAGGTTTTCACATTCAAACCGTGGACGTCGATATACACACAGAAACGTGGACCTACCTGTGAATTGGACTATGCCACCGTGGACTTACACCCACTGATTCAAAAAAGTTTGGACATGTGCTTTCCACGCATGCCCCGTAAACGTCTTAGTTATTCATCCAAACGAGCACATGCTATTTTACAACAGGACATCCATGGTGGTATGATCGAATAAACAGGTCCACGCTTGCACGTCCAGTACAAAAGGTAATGTACACAAGACGTCCACGGTGGTATATTCAAATAACAGGTCCATGCTTGCACGTCAAGTACAAAGGGTAATGTACACAAGACGTCCACGGTGGTATAATCAAATAACAGGTCCACGCTTCCACACCCAATACAAAGGGTAATGTACATGTACACAAGACGTCCACAGTGGTATAATCAAATAACAGGTCCACGCTTCCACACCCAGTACAAAGGGTAATGTACACAAGACGTCCACGGTGGTATAATCGAATAACAGGTCCACGCTTGCACGTCCAGTACAAAGGGTAATGTACACAAGACGTCCACGGTGGTACATGTATAGTCGAATAACAGGTCCACGCTTGCACATCAAGTACAAAGGGTAATGTACACAAGACATCCACGGGGGTATAGTCGAATAACAGGTCCACGCTTGCACATCAAGTACAAAGGGTAATGTACACAAGACGTCCACGGTGGTATAGTCGAATAACAGGTCCACGCTCGCACATCAAGTACAAAGGGTAATGTACACAAGACATCCACGGGGGTATAGTCGAATAACAGGTCCACGCTCGCACGTCCAGTACAAAGGGTAATGTACACAAGACGTCCACGGGGGTATAATAAAAAAACAGGTCCACGCTTCCACACCCAGTACAAAGGGTAATGTACACAAGACGTCCACGGTGGTATAATCAAATAACAGGTCCACGCTTCCACATCCAGTACAAAGGGTAATGTACACAAGACGTCCACGGGGGTATAGTCGAATAACAGGTCCACGCTTGCTGTACTCTACGAAGGATATTATCAAAATAAGTTAAATAGGCAAAATAAACAAGACAAAAATGAGTGTTTTGGCAAACTGTGTCTGTTCCCCCTTGTTACAAACGTACTGTTAAGATTGGGACCATACAGCATTCTTCCTACATGTACTTGATCTGTCAACCACACAAATAGTTGTCAACTTCCTTTCAACTTCTATGTGATCACTACTTTGGTTCGAATAAATAAATTAAAGGAAAATTAAAACTTCTTTTTATTTGGAAACAAAAATAAAAGTTTGAAGTAAACCAACTACAAAATAAAATTTCAGTTTTTAACTCAATTGCAAGCAACTATAGTACTTGTTACTGTACATATATAGATTTTTCATCACAACTTAATCTGTCATCTTGGCAAGAAAAATATGAAATGAATATAATAATTACTCAAAATTCTGCAGTCCTGCAGCATACGAAACTCAATTGAAATTAATAGAATAAAACATATTAAAAAAATAAAAGCGTTAAACTTTGTCTCAAGTTCACACTACTTATGGTCACGTTGTGTACATGTGTAAGTGCACAGCCACAATCATACATGTAGGTACACTTTTTGTATAATTATAAAGATAGAAATTTAGGGTAACTCTTTGCAGATCTTTTATCTGACAAACTTGGGTGCTTTTTATTCTTCATTTACAAAGTGTTTGATAATTGATTTGTAAATAATATTCAAATAACTGTTACATCAGTGGTTTTCAATCTATTGTTCATAACAGGGACACCAACAAAATGTGAACCATGATTGTGGCTGTGCACATAAAAACTGTACATTTGTATCCTTTTGTCCACCAGTCATCACAACAAAATCCCAACTTGGGACTGGAAACGAAACAACAGAATAAACTACATGTACTCACTCAATCTTCTGGAGGTCACAGATAACACTTGTGGGGCTTTTTAAAAAGTAAGATGCAATAGACCGTGCAAGTCTCGTATATATTCAAACTTCTTGGAACCTTTTCGTAACCTATGGGTTTTCGTGGAAAGGAAACAACGCTTTAACATGTCCAAATGCTTCAATACCGACAAAACTTGCACAGTCCATAGGCTACATAAAATATTAAAAACTCATTTAACAAGGCAAAACATTTTCAAATGCCACTTTGGCATTTGAAAATAATGTTCACCTCTGCTGTTACTATCATTTTACTGTTCTGGGAGACATTTGTGGACACTACAGTAGGTGGCCACACACTTACCAGGTCAACCGACTGTTCTACATACTGTATAAAGTTTGCATAATGCTTGTAATTGTTCTATAATGAATGTACAACAAAAAAATAATTAAAATGGAAACAGGTTAAATAATAGTACTACAGTTATCTGTGATGAATTCCAATGTGGCAAAATAAACAAGACAAAAATGAGTGTTTTGGCAAACTGTGTCTGTTCCCCCTTGTTACAAACATGTACTGTTAAGATTGGGACCACAGCATTCTTCCCACATGTACTTGATCTGTCAACCACACAAATAGTTGTCAACTTCCTTTCAACTTCTATGTGATCACTGCTTTGGTTTGAATAAATAAACTAAAGGAAAATTTAAATTTAAATTTCTTTTGAAAACAAAAATAAATATTTGAAGTAAATCAAAAACAAAATAACATTTCAGTTTTTTTTAAAACTTATTTGCAAGCAACTACATGTACTTGTTACTGCACATTTGTTACCTTCATCACAACTTAGTCTCTCGTCTTGGCAAGAAAAATACGAAATGAATATAATAATTTAATCCTCAAAATACTTAAGTCCTTCAGCACAAGAAACTCAAAATGAAATTAAGAGAATAAAACATTAACAAAATAAAAGCGTTAAACTTTTTTGTATAAACACTGTACATTTGTATCCTTTTGTCCACCAGTCATCACAACAAAATCCCAACTTGGGACAAAAATGAAACAAAAGAATAATCTACTCACTCATTATTCCAGAGGTCACAAATAACACTTTTGGGGCTTTTAAAAAAATAAACCGCAGTAGCCCATGTAAAAAAGGACTACCTCCTGTAACATGGCAAAACATTTTCAAATGCCACTTCATCAACGGAGGTATAATCGAATAACAGGTCCATGCTTGCACATCCAGTACAAAGGGCAATGTACACAAGACGTCCACGGTGATATAATCAAATAACAGGTCCACGCTTCCACATCCAGTACAAAGGGTAATGTACATTACACAAGACGTCCACGGTGGTATAATCAAAAACAGGTCCATGCTTGCACATCCAGTACAAAGGGTAATGTGCACAAGACATCCACGGTGGTATAATCAAATAACAGGTCCACGCTTCCACATCCAGTACAAAGGGTAATGTACATTGCACAAGACGTCCACGGTGGTATAATCAAAAACAGGTCCATGCTTGCACATCCAGTACAAAGGGTAATGTACACAAGACGTCCACGGTGGTATAATCAAATAACAGGTCCACGCTTGCACATCCAGTACAAAGGGTAATGTACATTACACAAGACGTCCACGGTGGTATAATCAAATAACAGGACCACACTTGCACATCCAGTACAATGTACACAAGACGTTCAAGGTGGTATAATCAAATAACAGGTCCACACTTGCACATCTAGTCCAAAGGGTAATTAATGTACACAAGACGTTCAAGGTGGTATAATCAAATAACAGGTCCACACGTAATTGATTTAATTTTGCCCTACACCGACGTGTGTATAGTACTGTATGCTCAGTGCTTTCCGAGTGTCTGTGAAAAAACTACACAGGCGACTCGGGCGGGATTCGAACCCACGACTTCCTGCTTACTAGTGCAGACGTCTTAACCTCTCGACCACCGAGCTTGCCCGATGACGATTGGCCGGCTAGAATCCTATATAGCAGCGGGTTCCGCACTTAACAAAATAAAAGCGTTAAACTTTGTCTCAGGTACACACTGCTTATGGTCACTTTGTATAAACAGTGTACATTTGTATCCTATTGGCCACCAGTCATCCCAACAAAATCCCAACTTGGGACAGGAAAGTATAAAACTACTCACTCAATCTTCTGGAGGTCACAAATAAACATTTTAGGACTTAAAAAAAAACAAGAACTGCAGTAGCCCATAAAACAAAGGACTAAATCCTGTAACAAGGCAAAACATTTTCAAATGCCACTTTTGCAGTTTGAAATAATGTTCACCTCTGCTGTTACTAATAATTTTACTGTTCTGGGAGACATTTGGAGACACTATACAGTAGTTGGCCACACACTTACCAGGTCAACCGACTGTTCTATAAAGTGTGCATAATGCTTGTAATTATGTCAACAATGGAAATTTTACAGGTTTGAGTGATGCCATCTCGCGTCCCAAAGCCTCCCATTGACACACCTGTGCAATTTGAGAACAAAGGGTCTTTATGTCTTCAAACTTTATGTTACTTTCTTATTTTACAGGTTCTTAAGAAAGATAAGTGGGTCTTTTTTCTGATTTTGTTCCTGACAAAGTCTTTCACATTTCTCCAGGTACGTTTATTGAAGAGATGGGATTCAGCCTTCATTAGTGCAGTGATTGGTCCCTTCCTGGGAACTTTCTGCATCCTCAGGAAACTCCCAAGATGTTTCATGACCGCTTGTTTTTCAGCACAAGTCCAGGTTTTCTTTGTTTGCTGTTGTACAACGCTTGTTTCAGCTGCATCTGTATTAAAATTGCAAACAAATATAAAACAATAATAATAATAATAAAATAATACCAGACTTGACACTTTTTAAGAACAATTCTTCAGTGACAATGCTGCCTCTCAACGAGTGATGGCAAAGTCCCCACAGCAAGCTGCTGACTGATCATATGACTACTAGAGAATGCTGCTTGCCTACTAGTTTGTTTGTTTTATTGAGAGTGCTAATGGTGCCCAGGGTGGGACCAGGGGTGAGACCAGGAAAAGGAAAAACATTGTGCATCTGGCAACTGCAAAATTGGTTCCATCTTTGTTTTGTTGGGTGGGGCTCAGGGAGAACAGTGGGTAAACTAAATACATGTACATTAAATGCAATTTTAAAATTAACAATTTTTAATCGTTTATATATTATGACCAAAGTTTGTGCCACATTTCAAGTCAGTACGTGGTTACATTAAGGTTATAGGTTTATGATTGGCATGGTCAACAGAACTCACCAGTGACAGAGCTGCCAACTCTTCCGGATTCTGCAGAAGACTTCTGTATTTGACAGTAATCTTCCGTCATCCTGTAAAGCAGTCAAAATCTTCCGGATCCCCAACCCTCTGAATGGAAAAATAAAAAGTAGCCTCTGTTCCAAGTCCTCAATTTGTTTGTGTGTCTTATTTTACATACAGTAAATGCATGCGTAATACTCAATAAGATACGAGATAAATGCGACACAGCCTAAGCGTGTGTGTAGTCATTTTATTATACAGTCTATCTAATGCAATAGATGCGTGCGTAATAAAGGTTCTGGTCGGGGATTGAGTTGCGAAATTGACACTTGGCAGCGTGGAAAAAACAAAATGGCATCACCGGAGAGAGTCTTGGCAACCGGGAAGCAGAAAAAGACGAATTATGCGCGAAGATACAGGGATGAATACCAAAAAGAATGGCCTTGTATTAGAAAATCAACGAAGGGACAAAATCATGCGTTCTGCACCGTTTGTAGTTGTGATATTAGCGTGAAATACGGCGGACGAAATGACATATTGCGACACATCAAATCGGATAAACATTGCACCACTGCGAAAGCACGATCGAGCATGCCAGGAATTGCTGGATTTTTTTGAAAATCGGGCGCTGATGACGGTGTAATAAAGGCGGAAATGTTGTTCACAGGCTTTTAAAGCAACAAACAATTAATTATCATGTACTCCCATTTTTAGTAAATTAAAAATACATTTACTTACTTAAAATATATGCAAGGAGGCCTCTCCTTTTGGTGCCAAAAAGCCAGGAGCTTACGGGGGCGCTGCACCCTGGACCCCCGCAGGGGCTTCGTCCCTTGACCCCACCTGGGGCCCTAAGGCAGGCCCCTGGACCCCACCTGCAAGGGCTCGCTCGCTTTGATTGAGCCTTCCTGATTAGAAAATTAAATCTTCCTCATTTTCAAAATCATATGTTGGCAGCTCTGCAGTGAAAGGGGATTTTAGATTACATTAAATAATTCCATTATATAATGATAAAACTGCTAGACTGAGTGTGGCTCTTCAAAATCCAGAGGGCAATATTGCACACTGTAAAACTAACACATTTCTATACAATAAGAAAATGGTTGGAATATGAGTGGCATGGTAAAGGACTCACTTGGGGCTTTCAAATAATATCCAAAAAACATAGATTTACAAGCTCAGTGCTAAAACTTAAAAACTAAATGTGAATGCAGACAGCCGAACAGACAGACCGAAATTGGTATTACATGTACATGTACATAGGCTCACATCTGCTACGAAGCAGCTAGCCAAGAACATGCAAACATGCCCAAAAAGTGGCAATTAGTTTCGCTTTAAATAAAATTTATATATATAAAGCATGCATTTCGCATACAATGCTTTCCTGACAATGATGTTTGGACGATTCACATATAGTTGCATTTAAGTTAGTGAAAGCTCTGTCTTTCTCTACCCTCATCAGTTCAGACATATGTGTATTAGATACTCTTATAGCTGCACTGACAAATCTGCTTTTCTCAGGTACTTGTTAGCCTTTGATGATACACTTGCATAAGCCAACAAGGACAAAGGTTGCACCAATCGTCCTTTGACTCTATCATGTTGCATGGCTATGTCTTTAACATTAAGTGTCCCAAGTTTGAAAGTGTGTTAAATATTTAACATCAGGTTTTGCTGGGCAGCTGTAAAAGTATCTCAAGTATCATAGTTTTTGGCAGCCCCAACTAGAATGTCTTTCTGTTTGATCCTATAATCCAATTTTTTTAAATTTTTTTTTTTTTATGCAAGTTCGCCCCAAACAAGGTTAAAAGCCACTCTAGGTAAGGGGCTACAAGAAGAAATCATAGAAGATGAAAATAACTCAGGAGGACTGAAGGTAGGAATTGATATTCCTCTTAAAACTGTCTAGATTATAGGATGTAGGGAAACATGCACCAGGCAAGGAGTTCCAAAGAGATGCAGTACGTGGAAAAAAGCTGCTGGCATAGCTCATTGTTCTACATCTCGGCAAAGCTAGAGTGTACGGGTGAGAACAAGCAGAAAGCCTGGTCTCACGCTTAAACACCCTGATAGGAGGAACCAGATTGGACACACTGGTGGCACATTTGCCATGAAAATATCTGTAGAAAAGACAGAAGCTGGCTACAAACCTTGTGTTTCCTCAGGCTCTGAATCACTGTCAACAATCGACATCTCATCCATATCGTATTCTAAGAAAAACAAAACAAACAAAACATTAAGTTTAAAATTTTAAATTAGAGCTGGTTCTTTCAATTCAAGTAATAGCCTCTCTCAAAAGGATCCGTACTTAACTATACTACATTTGTATAATACATATCTGCCAAAAAAGATTTGTAAATGTGACTGGATCCTACAAAATGAGTCTTAAGGGTGTGTTTTCACATTTGGAATTTTTTAGCTCAGATTTACAAGTAAATAACCATCTTTAATTTGCTACCAAACACATGTCAATGTCAGGTGACAGAAGAATTGTATGTGGTGAAATTCATTTACTCTTTCCATTGATTTGTATAAAGCAATGTCATCTTGAAAGGCATGTACATGTATCACAAAAGCAACTCTTGCGACCAGGGTTGTAGCTACGCCGGTCGGCGCCGGTCGGGTCTAACCGGCACTCCCGCTGGCCGACCGGCACCAAACGCAAATTGATGTCTTACCGACCGGCACAAAAATTGTGTGAATATTTCATTAAGCAGTAATAAAAGTAAAAAATGTTCATGTATTCTTAATTTCTTTGAGTTATTTGCCACTATTTTGAGGACTTTAGTCTATAGATCAATTAAAACATCGTACGATATTATAAAATAAATCTCAGTTTGTAGCGGTACAAACAAAATAATTAGCATTTATTTATGACGTCAGGGAAAAGATCTGGGAATCCCCATTATGATTGGTTGTTTGCGCCTGCACGATGAGCTAATGCCACTAGTCTCTACCGCGTGCAAATGATGCGACGTGCTTCGTAATGTCGATGTATGTAAATTTCAGGTTGGTTAAGTGTGACTCAGAACGCGTCTAGCTTTCCCAGCGATGTGCTCAGCATAGGAAAATTATTCACGTCGGCCCCTCCGCCCATTCATGAAAAGTTTTGTGAACCTTTTTGGAAGTGTTTTGATCAAAATAATTATGTCGCACTTTTCGCAGAAAAGTATCACCAACTTTTTCTCTTCGGCCACTAAACGCAAGGGGCCGGCAGTGATAGACACGGCAGCCGGGTCAAGCGAGAAGCCGGCAAATTCGAGACATTCTTCTGCGACCACATCTTCGTGTTCGAGTACAACTGACCCGGGAACTGATCACGCTACCGGTCTTCGCCACTGTGGATTTAGGCCAAAAACTCGGAGCTGCTATGCCTGACGACCCTAGTTGCTCAAGTGTTACCACCTCATCAAAAAATCAGAAGCTGGCATCTAAGTTTAATAGCGAAAAGTGGACACCTGGTAGGCCATACAGAAGTTCCAGTTTTTCTGAGCCAACATTGTTGTCAATTGCATTGGAGGGCACTCCTTCACATCATAAATTCTTGTATAATACTGTGAAAATATCATACTATTATACAACAAATTATGTGAAAGGTGAGCCCACCAAATCCATTCTTAAAAGCTAAAACCCAGGAGCTTCGGGGTGCTTCGCCCCCTCAACCCCCACCGAGGCGTTGCCCCTGGACCCCACCTGGGGCCCTTAAGCAGGCCCCTGGACCCCCGGCCGTGAGGAGCTTCGCTCCGCTCACTACGCTCGCAATTGACAAAATTAGCCGGCACTCAATTTGGTCTGGTGACAACCCTGCTTGCGACTTCAGACTCAATTTGTAAGATTGGGTCACAAATATACCTTGACATTCAAATCTTTCAAATAAGCAATTTAAGAAGAGACAATTCAAGTTCCAGGCTCAATAACCTTTGGTCTGCTTCAGCTAATGGATCGAACCAACTGTTGTAAATTTTGAGTAGGGGTCTAAAAATCATACCTTCACTAGGATCCAGCTCAACATCTTTTAGGCTTTTTCCTGCTAATCCATGTACATCACCCTTCTCCATTTTTAGAAGGACCTTTGAAATGTTGGCAACTTGAAGTGTTGACTCTGGCATGCGATAGAACTCGCGGTGAGTTCTTACATTGTGTCCAAAGAAGCTTGCCAGCAAGTCTAGCTCATTGTCCTGAAGGTTCATCACTTGAGATACCGTAGCTACAATGTATGTGCTTTCTCAGTCTCGTTCACAAAGGAATTCGGGATTCTTTGCTCTGCACTTTGAAGCATGTTCCCGAAGTGTGTCAGTTCCCCTTATATGCCCTATCCCTCTCTGATTCCCGAACAGGTAGAGATTGTTGTCATCAATGCCTGCATCCTTCTTTCTGTTCTCCAATGTGTCTAGGGCTGTTTTAATCTGGGCAGTGAACAGTACCACAACAGTACGTGAACGCTTTCCATTGATTTCCACTCGCCACAGCACTTTACACAGTACATTGTACCTAAGCTTCTCCAGTGCTGACATGGCCCCATCAACAACACAGGTTTCCCCACTGGCACACTTGCTATAATCACTCAAAGTCATTTTGGATACCTCTCCAGGCCTTTTACAGTTGAACACAATGATTTGTGTCAGTAGAAGCTCAGCTAAGTTTGTCCAAGCTTTTGGTACATCTTTGTCAGCCTTCTGCAGCTCTTCATGTCTTACTTAGTTACCTCGGTTAAAGGCAATATCTTTGGATTGTTCCTCTTGGCTTCCTGCAATGTTCTCAGCGTATGATGGCTCACTTCGCCCTCCCAATTCAAGTTGTACAATGCTATTACAGCTTTGCAATTCTATTCAAGAACTGTGTCCCTGGACAAAAGTGCATCTCCTCTCAGAATTTCTGCACATGACTTCAGGCTGTGCCCTATTTTCAGTGCCAGGCTTGGAGTTGTGTACAGATTGGTTTCCTCTTTAAATCCAGCTGTCCGTCTAGTTGCTTCGACGACTTCATTAAATTTCTCTGGACATGTGAGATCAGCTAACTGGGCTTCGGATTGTTCGCTTAGTATTCTGTACTCCAACACCATTCTGGCCACCTCACGTAACCGCTGTCTTATGTATCCTTCGTGATCTTTTGCATGGCCATGTTTTTTTGTCAGCTTCTCTGCAAACATGCTTATAAGTCGGTCTGATCGGACAAGTCTACTTATTTTGTCACATTTATGTTTCCACGGGTCATTTTGTGCAAAGTAGCCAAAGCAGTTGGTGCAAGGCAAATAGTCGGTGGGATTAACTTTATATGCAGGCCTATAGACTACGATAAGACTACCTTTTCCCTCGTCAAGTACTTTTGCATTATGAAGAAAGTTACCATAGTTTCTCATAAGTGTAAGTTGCTTTGACCGTTCCCTGGGGTCTTTTGTGGTGAGCCACTGCTGAACTTGTAGTTCTTCTTTGTGCTCCTTAGTAGCTAAATGGCGCGGCAACTTCTTTTGTGGGGTCATACAGAATGGACAATATTGAGGCTTATCCCAACTGCGTGTACCCCTAACATTTGAAGTGGTTAGTACTTCAATGTCCGATGTATGACATGAAGTTGAGGTGGAGACCACAGGAACTTGATGGCCAGATGAACCTGAATATAGTCTTATGAACTTTGCTACTATTCACCACTCTCAGTTTGCCTGAAGCTTCATTATCAAAGTTACTATCAGGAAAGTTCTCATTCTCATATAGCACACCTGATTCATCTTCATCCAGATGGATACTTGGATGTTCAGTTTGGTATGAGGTAATGATTTTTTTTCTACCCCTAGTGACTGGAATCAGAGTGGAGCTAGCAGAAGATGCAGCTTCATTATCACTTTCATCGGTGGATTCAGGAAGAAAATCCGAGTCCAAATCATCAAGATCATTATCACTGACATCAGAATCACAGGAAGAATCCTCATGGGGTATTAGATGATTACCTGGCCAAACATTCAAAACGTTGCTCTGTATACCATCCCTTCTTCTGCCTGGAAGTGGTAAAAGGTCATCTTCATGTGCTTCACCTGATGATTCTGGAACATAGAAGTCAGATTCAAAAATCTTTGTGGGCTTTGACAAAAACACTGCTCTTTTGAGTAGATGTGTGATGATCATCTGACTTTGAGTTACTGTCTCTTTATCTTTTATGACTTGGATCAATTGAGGACTGGGTGCATTGTTAAATGTGCCTGAAGATTCTGCAATAAAGCCACCAGCGGTATCATTCGAATCAACATCTCTGGGAGAATGATAGGAATTGCTGGCATCTATATGAGGACTTAAATACTCGGCTGACTTTGACAAGTTCCAAAGAATTGTAGCGCTATGAACAGGGAAAGTGGAACAAGCTGTGTTGTCTGCTCTGCCACTGGATTCTGCAATAAAGACAGACATATATTTACTTTGTTCAACATCCCAGGGAGCTTGGGAGGTGTTGCTTGCATCTTCATTGGGATTTGAATGATTAGTCTGGAAACTTTGGTCGCCCTTCAAAGGGATCAGAATGGTGCTTGGTGCATTGTCTACTCCACGTGTTGATTCTGCAATGAAGCCGGGATCACAAGACATATATTTACTTTGTTCAACATCCCAGGGAGCTTGGGAGGTGTTGCTTGCATCTTCATTGGGATTTGAATGATTAGTCTGGAAACTTTGTTCGCCCTTCAAAGGGATCAGAATGGTGCTTGGTGCATTGTCTACTCCACGTGTTGATTCTGCAATGAAGCCGGGATCACAAGACATTTTTTTATTTTGTTCAACATCCCAGGGAGCTTGGGAGGTATTGCTTGCATCTTCATTGGGATTTGAATGATTAGTCTGGAAACTTTGGTCGCCCTTCAAAGGGATCAGAATGGTGCTTGGTGCATTGTCTACTCCATGTGTTGATTCTGCAATGAAGCCGGGATCACAAGACATATATTTACTTTGTTCAACATCCCAGGGAGCTTGGGAGGTGTTGCTTGCATCTTCATTGGGATTTGAATGATTAGTCTGGAAACTTTGGCCCCCTTCAAAGGGATCAGAATGGTGCTTGGTGCATTGTCTACTCCATGTGTTGATTCTGCAATGAAGCCGGGATCACAAGACATATATTTACTTTGTTCAACATCCCAGGGAGCTTGGGAGGTGTTGCTTGCATCTTCATTGGGATTTGAATGATTAGTCTGGAAACTTTGGTCGCCCTTCAAAGGGATCAAAGTGGTGCTTGGTGTATTGTCTACTCCACGTGTTGATTCTGCAATGAAGCCGGGATCACAAGACGCATCATCTTTATTGCAAAGTTTCTGTGTATCCAAACCATGGTTGGCCTAAAAAAAAAGAACAAGGAAAGACATGACAATTGATATATACAATTTGAAAATTTGCAAGGCAGAAATATAATCCATGTACATGTATGTAGATAGGTTTCTGGTAGAACTATGGAAATACCTGTTATGAAAATGTGGGTTCCAATCGTCTGCAAGAAACATTTTACTCTGATGTTGTAGATGAGCAGGTGTGGTTTAACTGAATATTGTATGTGGGTGTGCCATACATAACGCGTACCTGGCCTCATGTATGTATATACAAAACATGAGACATGAGGGTACAAGTATCAAGCCAACCAATGATCAGCGGGCTGTGATTGGCAATAAATATAAATAATCACAGGAACCATAGGCAGAATATTAGTGGCAGGTGATTAATTTAAAATATTCATTGTCTAGGAAGATATATCCACGAGAAAAACCTTGAAGACCTTTAAAAAACAGTATCCTCAAGGCTGAGGTGCGTGCTGCAGTGACATGTACATGTACATGTAGTTTGCACTCACTGTATACAGCTGTCTTTGGATTCAGTGAATTGGGGTTGTGTACACAGGCTTCACTGGTACAAAACAGTACACATGCCAATAAACCAGTCTTGTAAAAAAGGCTAATGATAGGGTTGCTTGTGGGATTCAATTAAATTCAACCCTTTAATATATGTATTTTTTTGAGGTTTCAAAGGATCATACTCCACAAGTAAAAGATCCCATATCCAGTGCTTAAGGAAGCAAAACGAAACCAATAAAGAGGATATGGGTTGATTTCAAGTCAAAATAACTTTGATTTGTTTCTTTTTTTAAATTACCACAAAAGTAAAAAGATTCTCTACTGTGATCTGTGTTAACTGATTTTTTTCCAAACAGTAGAAAACAAATCACTTCATACCTTTCACCATGGGTAGTCTTCTTGTCCATAATCGTACCATAGTTCTTGATTCACATCGATGTCATGAAGTGCAAATAAGCAGAGATGAGGACTATTGTCGATTAAATTTTTTTTCATTTTACAGTTAGGTCGTTTTGGCTCGTCATTGATGTAGCGGGCCTGACAAGAATCAGGATTTGATGCATCAACCCTGTTTGAGAAAAAATTAAACTACTTCAAAAAATAATTATGCATTGTAGGTAAAATAATCATTTATTTAAGAGTCACTGCATGCAAACAATTATTATTTCTTTTTTTGGGGTAGAGGGGATTGATCCATACGTTCTTAGATCATCTTCTAAAAAACAATAGTGGTACATTATTCAAAGCTAATAAATCCAACATTCTGGCGCCCCAAAACCACTAGTAAAATGACTAGTACACATTCCCAGTATACGTAAAAATGTGCACCTGGCTTGTCCCCACAAAATTAAAATATTTTGTTGAACCTCTTGTTGGGTACGAAAAAAAGGTGAACAAAACAAAGCAAATTGGGATCTCCTTGGTGCGTCATGTGAAACTGACCTAAAGTAAACTGATAATGAACAGCACCCTTTTATGCCAATTTCAAGACCTCATAACTTGATGTGCCAACAAGATCCCAGGAAATAAACAAGTTCACATGAAAGGACTCAAAGCCCTAAAACAAATTCATGTGCAAAGTTAGTGGGATCGTGTTGCTGCACAGAGAGTGTACAGGTTAAAGGTAAATTTTACCAATTTCACTGTAATATTTAGGAGATGATCTGGGAATCTATGAATCACCACAGGGGTACATTCTTAGGGGTACTGACTCTTAAGCAAAACAATTAATTGATTTACAGTTTAAGTAAGATTTTAATCTATGAGTAAGGTAAAAGATCTGCAGTAACACCAGGAGCATAAGACTAACTACTTTTGGATAGTCTTGGCTCAGAAAAGTGCTTGAGAAATTGTTACTTTCTTAAAGTTGTGATCAGTATACTGACAATCAAAAAATTGAGTGGATAACAATCCCGCCGGCTCTTAGAGTCAAGACTATCCAAAAGTGATTCATGCACAAAGTGTTACTGCAAGTTTTATACCTTGACTGGCAGTTTACAAGAATATATTAAAAACAAATTATTAAAAAACAAGTCGGAAATCAAGTCGGAAGAATATCATGCCTGCTACATGTATGCAAGTGAGCGACCAGCAGGGTGGATATGTGCGCACTACATGTAACTGTGTTAATCATGTTGTTGAAGTCCTATGTACATAATTTAGTTTGGTTGGTAAGCAGTTTGCAACAGCTTAATTCTTTTTTTCATAATTTATAACAATTGCATGCATATTGTTCAAGAATTTTTAAAAACTTTTTCAGAGTGGAAGGGAGAATTACCATGTGAGCAGATGAGTCCAGTTCATGCTACTGCATGGTTTGCAGACTTCAACATATCTGACATCACATAGAAAATTTACAAATTCATCATAACTTGGCAAAAAATTATTTGTCAAGTACTATATGTGCTTACCGGTAGTCAACACCATTGTGTTGATAGATGAACTCATACATGTAGCAGATATCGCTGCCCCCCTCATTGTTTTCAACCCTACTAATATCACCCCTGTACTCCAACAGGAAATTCCCTTTTTCAAATCGTTTCGTCGTGAAAAGGCCATACCCTGAAAAAACAACAAGCAATTCATAAGTCAGAAGAACTTTATAACTGATGTAATGTCAGCTACAAAACCTACATGTATAAAATGCCCATAATTGATTTTATTTGTAATATACAAGTGTAATCTCTTCTGAGGTTGTGACTTTATTATCTTACCTATAATGTCATTGACATATTTTCGTTGAAACCCATCTTGATCCGTTCCTGATGTGCAGAACCTTTGGGCTTCGGTGATCGGGGATATCCTTTTCCTGAGAAAAGGCATATTCTGTAAATGGAAAAAAGAGTCACCCTAGTGTAAGCTTTAAAGCCAACAAAATTCATCAGAGCTGGAATCAACTCCTGAAATACATATTGTTGCATTCCCCACTTTCGTGGGTCAACAAATAATAGTCGAACACAAACTTTGTTGTGACAATCTCAATCAATGGGGTTGGTTTATTATTAACATCACTATTTAACAATAATAACAGGCACTAGTAACATGTATGACAGGAGTGGTAGCGTATAGGTACATGTCAATAGTTAAACTTGTGCTAAGTTCCGAATAGGGTGTACGAATACCAACTATTGGGTACAGCCAGTGGGGACCATCGTTCGTTCATGCGGCTGTCAACTCGGCATACGGTACGGGCACTGCTATACCGAGAGACGGGCGGCTGGTCGGTCTCTACGACGGGGACCACCGGGGCTTGACTACACGGGGTGTCTGGACGTACGGGGCCAGAGTGTGTATCGGACCGTATTAGCTACATGTAGGCGAACCAATGGCCATATCGACGCCCTGCACCATTGGTTTAACGAACGAGGCTCTGGACCGTAATAGTTCGGTATATCGCACTGTCATAGATCGGATCGAGTCGCATAGATTTCATTCGGAACCGCACTTCTCCGAGATCAGGAAATCTTGGGGATTATATAGAAATCTGGGGCCTAGGAATAAATAAAACATAAGCCTAATTTAGCGTCTTAGCCAATGAGAAGCTTGGCTTCCGCGTCTAAGGGTAGAAACGTGTGCAAAATCATGACATACAACAGGTCCTTGTTCCATATAAGGTAAGGTATTTGACGAAAGTGAAGTGATCGACAACTTAGAAAGGAGGGCGTGTTCAAGGGGAAAATGCTTACTGGGCATGTTAAGCTATTTGCTTGGATGCTAAGCTATTACTGCATGAGAGGAACAGCGGCTGTGCTTGGGTTAGGGAGCACTACACGCGGGCCACGGCTAATGACTGAGCGGGTCATCACGGTGACTGTTTGGCCGTGGTTCACCCACGAACCGTGTTCGGTGTGAAGGGGTGGACTCCAAGGAAAGTATTTGGAAAATAGACTAAGTCCAAAGGACGGCTCCAAGCCACGTGGCGGGAGGGTGTGGCACGCACGCAAGGCTCTCGCTGGTGTTGCATTATGCATTGCGTTGGCGCTGGATATGCATGAGCAAAAGTAGCGTCCTTGTATGGATTGCATATTCATAGCGGACAATCGAGGGTCCGGGGAAACAACCCTGGGACTTAGACTGCTTGAAATTGCATCGTCAGCAAAATATTGGAAGTGGAAGAAGTGAACTATAAGGGGTGCTAATATTTATCAAAATCAAAGGGTAAGATTCGTAACAATATCATACATGTACATGTAGTAAGCCTTGGATGAAAAAAAGTCTCAGATACCTAATGATCAGAGCACAGGCAAAGCTTATAACAAGTTAGGAATTACACATTATGATACAAAATACAGGCAGGTTGCAGTACTTTACTCCTAGAACTATGAGGTTGTTTACGTTATCGGCTCCACTACAAACCTCATACATGTATCGTCTCATAGTAACTGCAGGAAAAAAATATCTGTCACAAATGCATGCAGGCCTAGGGTGTCCTTGGGAAAAAACAAAATTTTCCAACATCAACCTTTACATGTACTCTGTATTATCATTGATTTAGGGGCTATGATAAAATAAAAATCGACCTGCAAATCTTTATTTTGATTTTTTTTGGATAATTCTCACAATCTTTTTGACTCCAAGCATGGCTGTTGAAAATACACGGCGCATTGCATGCAACTTGCAAGTATGCATCGCATGCCATTTCTGTATCATGTGACTGATACAATCTTGCATGCAATGCGTCGTGTGGGTTTCGATAGCCGTACAGAGAGTAAAAAAGATAGTGAAAATCATCAAATTTGTTTCAATATTAAGAATTGCTGGTAATTTGTTTTTTATCATAGCCCAAGCTACATGAAGCTCAATGACAATACAGATTAGTAGAGATTGATTTTGGCGAAATGTTTTTTCAAAAAAGACACCCTTGGTGTGCATTTGTGATGGACATAAATTTACTCCCGCAGTTACAATAATGGGACTACCTGTGACTAAACCTCATAGTTCTAGGAGTAGCATTTACTTGTCACACATGTCACACATGTATGTAGGTTTTTTTTGTCAGTTTTTAGTTTGTATATTACAAACAAAAAACATAAATGTACAGCAAACTATCTGAACAAAAACAATCAGATTAAAATAAAAAGACATAAATTGTGACTTTCATATAATCTTCTTGAGTAATGAGTTTAGTTATTAGACGATTTATTGAGGAAGGCACTTGGATAGCTGTGATAATTGTAGCCCTTGGTCAAGTCCCTTAGACGTAAGAGCTACGACGGACCATGTATTACAATTTTTTGGACGTTTTTTTCAACATTTTAAATGTACCCAATTGCACCGTAATTATCACACAAGTGGTCTTTCGGCAATAGAACCCAATTTAAATATCAAAAAATTAAAACCAAATTTTTGGCTCAATTAAGTCATGTGACCTTAGTTTTTTTAAATTAACCACGAAACGGGCCAAATTTGGGGGTCATTGTAGTGGATGTTTAGATTCTACTTTTGGAACATATTTCTAATCATGTTTGAGTCATTGCTAAATATATTACCGCCAAAATTTTAACAAACATAAGGCTTCTCTGTATAATAATAATAATAATAATAATAACTAGCATTTAAATACGCTCTTATTAGTATAACTAAATCACAGCGCTTACAATTAATTAAATACACAATGAATTAAATACAATGAATTAAATACACAACACAAAAAATAACTGTACAGCCATGGGGTGTTAATGTTGCACCAGTGATATTCAAAATGAGCGAGAGGTAGCAATATTGTAAACTCCAACACCCCAGCTTAGGCATGAAAAATAAATAACTGCTGATGGTATACTCACCACACATGAAAAGGAAACTGACTAACTGTTAACACGTTGACTGAACATGACATTGAAGTTTACATACTGGAAATGCGTATACGTGACCTTTGACCTTATTGTTGTTTTTTGGGGACATTTCTAGGTAATTACATGAACCGGATTTTGTTTTTTGAAGAAAACCTTCCAAAAAGGATTATCTATCATTCTATCAATTTTTTGCACTTTTAGGGCGGTGTGTACCGTTAAGCTTTATATTTAAGTGCAGTCTTAAGAACTGCTAAGTTACATACATGTACATGTACGGTATTAAGTATCATGAATACTGCCCCTGGTGGTGAGCAGTCAATATGTTGGGATTTGATGCTGCTCAATAGTACTGGGAAAAAATGGTCCAGTGATACAAAATATTTCGGCTCACATTAAAATTTGATCTGAATTACAATCGTACAGTACTGCCAACAATTCTTGATTGTTCTGCAGTTTTGTTGTCTGGGCGCATCAAACAAGTGGTCAGAGATAAAGCGATAAGCTTAAATAAACAAGTTTCAGTGCATGTTGTTTTCCCTTAAAAAACATGGACACCCATGCATGTGATCGGTTCAGTGATTTTCATGTAAATAATGCCAGAAAAAACATCTGAAAATATATTTAGTCTACAAGCTAGGAAAATATTTGATTGTTTTAATGCAAACCAAAGCCAAAGGCAAGGTAAATTTCAATGCTGAGACCGAAAATGAGCTTTGGAAAAGTTGCCGGGTCTAACTCAACTACTTTTATTTGCTTGCACAATAAGGAATGTAAAAACTTTTTTCTGCACTCTCAACAATGGAAACACCACTGAAATGAAATGACTCGGGAAGCCAAATTGCTCAGGTTGCGTGTAAGAGGTTCGAGTTTAATAATACTCCTGATGATTAACAATTACATGTAGTATTAATAGGCTTGTGGACACACAAAATCAGGGACAGCCGACAGAGCTCATGAATATTCAGTATCACTTTCGGTTGTGTACTGTGGCATAGAGCACCTTCGGTGGTCGGCTATACTGTCATCAGTAATTCGTCTGAAAAATATAACAATACATGAGATGTAAACGGTGTATGCAATCGTTTAAATGACAGGACGTCTATTTCTGATACCTAATCGGACATAGGATGCTTAGGGTTTTCTTCGCCCTGGAAAATATCAAAAGGTATCGGAACTACTTGCTTCATGATCAGAAAGAATCAATAGTCATTATCTAAACAATATTCATCATTAGAACTATCAAAGAGTATACGATAACACGAAAGATTAAGGAAATCATAACACTTACCATCCGAACACAGCCTAGCTTTTAGCAGCCTAGCTATTGCTCGCTTTGCCGCTTGCCACACAAACCCGCGGTGGCGCACTTCAAGAATCGCGTATTCGCAACAACCACCAAGGATGCACATTGCTTTTGTCAACAAAGGACCAGTGGACAACACTACCCTTCTTTTGTTTGCACCCGAGCTTTGCACCCAGGCTTTGCATCCAGGCTTTGCATTATATTGGCAACTTCTCCAATGTCTGCACAACCACGGCTTAATGGCCAACAACAACTGTACTGATCACACAGTTTCATAATCCGCCATGACAACCCAGACTCGGGGTAAAAAGCTGAAGATGGACACAAACAGCTTACAGCTTTATACTCAATCTCAACCACAACCACTTATCTTTTTCAAGACAACCAATGCTCCCAAATGGGATAACCCAGCCTGTCATCAAACCTAGTAATATACTACAAAAACAAAAGTATATATTATTAAATATAAATAAATCAACTGACAGTGGTAAACCAAACATTATGTGAAATGAGCCAATCTATCACAGCCATAATGGAAAGGTAATAAATTTTCCAGTGAAACTCAATACAACCCAGCCTACTGACTATTTTAGCAGAACGATGTGAACCCAACGATGGAGAACCAAATCACAACTCTAAAAAACACCCACAGGCTTGCTAATAACAGGCCTGCAAAAACCACAAGACAGGAGAAACTATGATTCATTTGAATACTTGCAACTGAAGATTGCCTGCAATTTGAGGCATGAAAGCCTGCTATTGCTACCCAAGGATCTGAAAAAATATCCTTAGTCTCTCAACCTATTCCACACTCTGACCCATTGGTCAAATTGGAATAACATGTGTAACATCAACTTTTTCCACGTCAACATTCTTGTCAAACTGACAAACTGCAGAAATAGTCAGACACAGACTCACCTCATTTTGTACCAAAAATACAATTTGAAACCCCCCCCCAAAAAAAACCCCAAGTCAACAGAGATGAAGTGTCACTGAATTCTATTGTACTCATTTTGAAGCAAAGGTGCAATGGCAAAACTAGAGTGGATGACACAAGACATCTGGGTGTGTGTGTGTGTGTGTGTGTGTGTGAGAGTAGGCAGAGCATTCACTCTGTGGACCTGAGAACAAAAGATGTCCACAGAACGCCGGATAAAAAAACCTTCTGTGGACTTACACACGTCCACAGAAGGATTTTTGACTTTTTAAAAGTAGAATATCTCTGAAATTAGTGATTTGTCTAGGCAGGTTCTTTGACTTAAATCGAAGGATATTATTAAAAGGGAAAAATAGAACGAAAACCTCTCTCAAAACACTCTTCTGTGTGAAATGGGAACGATTTTAAGAATTCCTATCCTTAAGTACAGGAGAACAAAGGAATGTCCACAGAGTGAACGGGCCGCTAAGCTGTGTGTGTGTGTGTGTGTTCGAGCACTGGCCGCGTTATGGGGACAGAGAACAAAAGAGGGATCCGGAATTACTTAGCTGTGGGGACATTTTGTGTGTCCCCACAACGTTTTTAATCCCCAAAATCCTTTGTATTTTGTCCCCACAACGCCCCGTGCGGGAATGTGTGTGAGTAAGCGTACCATTCATTGTGTGGACCTGAGAACAAAAGAGGTCCACACAACGTATGGAGTGCTTGCGCTGTGTGGACTCGCACACGTCCACACAACGTTTTTGGACTTTGGAAAAGTACGAATATCTCGGAAATTAGAGATTTGTCTAGGCAGGTTCTTTGACTTAAATCGAAGGATATTATTAAAAGGGAAAAATAGAACGAAAACCGCTCTCAAAACACTCTTCTGTGTGAAATGGGAACGATTTTAAGAAGTTCCTATCCTTAAGTACACGAGAACAAAGGAATGTCCACATAACGATAGCTACGCTTACCTGTGTGTGTGTGTGTGTGTGTGTGTGTACTTACACGCC
Source organism: Zoroaster sp. YZ-2022 (assembly GCA_029582265.1). Lineage (NCBI taxonomy): Eukaryota > Metazoa > Echinodermata > Asteroidea > Forcipulatida > Zoroasteridae > Zoroaster > Zoroaster sp. YZ-2022. The sequence goes on along the minus strand of CM055828.1, from coordinate 12,821,120 downwards.
ATTCGTTGTGGGGTACCAAACACAATGGAACAATGGTACCCCACAGAGAATCTTTAGAAATGCTGGTACCCCACAGGGGAATTCAATAGAAAAGGGATAATAGAACGAAAAAAGGGATAATAGAACGAAACAAAGGAATACCCCACAAGTGGGCATATGTGAGAGTGTGTGTGTGTGTGCGTGTGTGAGCGCATTCAAACCGGGGACATATAACAAAAGGGACAATAGTCCCCGGTTGCTCTCACAATGGAGAACAATATGTCCCCGCTTTTTTGGACAAAGGAATTTGACAAAGGATGTCCCCGATTGCAGGTGTTTACACACGTGTGTGTGTGTGTGTGTTCGAGCACTGGCCGCGTTATGGGGACAGAGAACAAAAGAGGGATCCGGAATTACTTAGCTGTGGGGACATTTTGTGTGTCCCCACAACGTTTTTAATCCCCAAAATCCTTTGTATTTTGTCCCCACAACGCCCCGTGCGGGAATGCGTGTGTGTGTGTGTGTGTTATATAAAATTCAATGTTTTGAGCAACTTTGCCAAGTCATTGAGAAATTGTTGGTATTAATATTAATTTTGTTTCAGGTTTTTATATAGGTTTTAAATTTTTATGAAAAAATGGACTCTACTTTTCACTAATGATCAAGTACACTGTGCAAAAGTTACTGTAACTAGAGATTCACATATTTATCCATAGGTTTTCTGATGGAGTTTTTCTCTTCCAAAATGATGAAGTTCTACACCGAGTAATGGGGGTCAACACTGCCAAAAAGACAAGAGATTCAAAAGACATATCTTTGGTCAATATGAACAGCTACATAAGTGATTGCCTTGCTGGTATGTTGCTTCCTATTGGAAAGAATACACAACACAAGAAAGAAAACAGGTATTCAGCCTACATTATATGACAATTTTGTGGTATCCCTAGTGAAAGTCAAAAGATGTGTTTAGGGTGTATGGAAGATAAAAATTGTACATGCTAGAGAAATAGTCCACTGTTAATATACCATATGCTAGAAGTATTTTTTGTAATATCAAGATGAGCTAATAAACAATCAATAATAATAACACTAATTATAATAATATAATACATTTCTTGTTTTGCAATGATAGTGTTTCACCAGGGAATGAACCATGGGAGATATTGCACTCTGTATGTCCAATGCCAGCTTACAAATTTGTTCACACCAGCTGCTTTCATAAAAGGTACTGTCTTTTATCATCCTTTTAATAACAGTTTCTTTTAATTTAAAAATGATTGGATGAGAGGTAAGTCATGAGAGGTAAGTCACAGCTAAGTCAGACACTATGCACAACATGTACATGTACATGTATATCAGCCAGTGTTGTGGTCACCTCACCCAAGTCCAAGTCCAAGTCTGAGTCTGGACAGTCGAGTCTAAGTCCAAGTGTGTGCATGGTGAAAACAATAAAGCAAACTGCCACTAATATAACAAGCACAAAACAAGCACTCCACACTCAGTGCAAGTGTCCTCAATATTTCATGAACTATAAACAAAAAATGTCTTTATTAATATTATACTTTAACCCTAACCCCCTAGGTATTCTGGCTAGGAACCTTCCTGAATCCTCCAAAATCCATCAGTGCACTTTTGGAAACATGCCCTTATCTTCAAAATGCACCATGCATTTACGTTGATCTTTCATATTCAGCACTTATGGCCTGTACTTCTTGCCAGGTAGTAATTTTGTCCCAAGGGCAGTCGTCTCAACCCCGACATGTACAGGGGTCTCAGCATTGGTTCAAGTGTTTGCAAGGTTCTAATCCAGATCATTCTTAAACGGCTTCAGAAATGGTACAACGCTCAAATCTCAGAATTCCAGAACGGTTTCGTGACTGGTCGTGGATGCACGGACGGCGCATTCATTGCAAAACGTGCTCAACAGATTTCAATCAGCCGTCAGCAAAAAATACACCTCCTTTTCATCGATTTGTCAGCGGCATTCGATGGACTGGTACGCAAATGGATGTTCGAGACTGTTCGTCTCCGTTTCCGTAGCACCGACAATGCACTCATCGATATCCTGGAAAGCTTGTACACGTCGACATCGCTCTACCACCACAGCACTGACGCAACATTTCCGACAACAGCAGGGGTTCGACAGGGAGGATCCGAGAGCCCCTGCCTGTTTAACTTGTTCTTAGATTGGGTGATGCGTGTCTTCCTCCTCCAAGCAGCCCAACAAAAAATAGAATTTTTTCAGCACAAGTACGATACCGGCACATTCTGCAATCGCAGTCAACGGAGAAATTACCCACCTAGAGGCGACAATTGGTGCCCTTGGAGTGGTTACGCAGACGACATTATCCTGTTTTGCACTGAACTAGGTCACATGCAATCAGCTGCTGAACTCATCGATGATATTTTCAAAAAGTACCGACTACAGATTAATAAATCGAAAACGGAACTTATGACCATTGATCCGACTGGTGAAGATGAAAACAAAGACAGCAAAATATGTATAAAAAATTTACCGATTGTGTCGTGCCAGACATTTCGCTACCTAGGCTCGTTGATAAACCACCGCGAGTGCACCACTGGAGCCATCGAAATTAACGCACGCATCGACTGTGCTGATATCAAATTCAATTCCATGAAAAACCTTTTCCTGAACCGAAAGATACACCTGTGGATTCGCATCCAATTTCTTAACTCTTTTGTTCGTTCAAGACTCTGCTACAACTGTGCCAACTGGTCACTCACCAAAGCGCAACAAACGAAACTGAACGCTTGTTATCAAATCATGTTACGCAAGATGATTCGTAACGGCTTTTGCAGACATCCAGATCACGACGGCGGTGAGCTAGATTTTCGATATTGGTACACTACCGCCGATCTCTACCGCTTCTGCAAAGTACCATCAATTTCAGATTTTGTTTCTAAACAACAGGAAAAGTACGTTGCTCACCTCATTCGTGCGGAAAATGATCTCATCATGAAACGCATGATGCTAAGCGCCGACAAAAACAAAAAACGTGGTAAAATGATCAACACTACGTTCAAACAAGTTCAATCCCGGTATGAAAACGAATACGAACTGTTTAAAGCCGCGGAACTGTGTAAAGTTTAGATCAGTGGAAACACTCTGCAACTCTTCAGTAACTGAAGAAGCAGTAAAACTTATGTATGTATGTATGCATTTGAAGAGGTGAAAGTACCAGTTTCCAACAGTGCTGAATTTTTCCAAAAAGTGCCACTTGGAGGATTTTGGAGGATATGGGGTGGTTAGGGTTAATGTGAAGGTACAATATTGGATAAAGGATATGTACAAGTAATTGCATAAAATATGATAGGGTGAATCACCAAATTGGCATTTCAAATCTTACTTGGATGAAAGATCGTAATGGTTCCGCCTCATGTTTTCATTTTTGAGAAAAAGTCAAATGTGTGTACAATGTAATGTTATCGGAAAGCGTTTGAGAAACATTGCAAATTGATAGCCAAAATAAAAGCAAGCTTTTTCCTACATGTAGTGGCCATTTCTGGATCGTGTATTGATTTTTTATTGATTTTTTTTTTATGAATGAACTATGGTTCACACCAAAGTGCACCAAATGGGGCCATTTGTGTATGTGCCAGATTTTATTTCTTTTACATTTGTTTGGTTGCTAAGACCCCCTAAGGCAATTTTATATACAATTTAAACTCCAATAATATTTAATGACTGTATAACCACCTTAATCTCCAAAAACTGAAAATAATTGTAATAAAAGCCGGTTACTGGTAATAAATTTAAAATTGCCATGGTGGGTTTTTGACAGAAGCTATCGTCATGTCAATTGAAGTAAACCTAGTGCATGATCTAAAAAAGTAGAAAAACCGAGGAATTTGGTTTAAAAAATGTTTTTAAATATAGATTTTTTGTTCAACTATGGTGAAACTTTAAATTCCTGCCAATTCCCGCCTAATTTCTCATATTTTGATACCAAAATTAGCTGCGACCATCTGCAACCTGTGATTTTGTAGCTATTTTTGTAAACCCCATCTCAACAAATTTGAACCTTTTTTCGAGTGTGAGCAGCGTGCTACAGTAACACAGTGAAATTGACAGAACTTAATTATTCCCTTGCGAAATGATAGCGATGAGAAAACGATTGTGCAGTTGAAATTGTCATCAGTGGCTTGATTGTCTCGGGAAAGCAAAATGTATCTAAAATGTAGTATTCAGTCAGTAAGCCCCTAAATTGGTAAATTCGCTAAACAAAAATGATCACAGGTCTACATGAAACTTATTGGTGTTAAATTGATCATGGTATCAAACAGGGATGAAATAAATTGGTCTCAAAAAAATGTGCCAAAATTAATTGCTGTCCCTCCGGAAAGAAAAATAAATCAACGTATGAATGAATGCAAAACATCTGAATGCATTTTCATTTTCTCGGATAATGCAGGCGCGGATCCAGGTGGGGTCCACGGGGGCACGTGCCCCCCGGGTAAATTAAGTTTTAAAAAAAAAGCAAAAAAACAACAACATTTCGTTTGCAATCGGTAGTCTGTGATCGGGTGCAAAGCAAGCTAGTCTGGTTTCTTGACCCGATTCCTCCACGTCTATAAATGGTTCCGTTTCGTGTGAAGAAGGGTCGGGGTACCGTGTGGAAATTACAATCGCCGATGTCAATTTACTGTCGGATTCTACGCCAGTACGCATAGGCCTGCGAAGTACGATGAGTCTTGCAGCTGATCTGCAGATGGTTTTAACACAGGGCAAGGAACAGTATGAAATCAAGCCCTTTTCTTGAAAATTTCAACTGGACTGAAGAAAAATTCCGGATAAATTAAAACTGAAGTCAAAAACTGCAAATTAAATGCCAAAAATCGGGGAGGGAGAAACTTATATTATTGTAGTCATGACCGCTAAAATAATGGCTAAAAATAATGGCTAAAAATAATGATATATATATATATATATTCTCCATATAATCTTGAAAACTTTTGCAAAAAAAGTCAGGTGAAACTGGCCAGGAATCGCCTCAGATTGCACCACAGAGCATCCAGAATCCAAAAGGGCTTCGCGCTCGCATTTAATAAAAATAATAATAATAATAATAAAGATTTGTAGCGCGCACATATCCACCCTGCTGGGCGCTTAAGGCGTCTAACAAATTCCTGGATCCGCACCTGTAATGACACATAATAAACTGAAACTTTCACAGGTTGGTTGTTTAATGTATACCTTGATTCAAAGAAAGTAAGGATACAAACATTACCAATAGTGTATAATGGATTTAAATCACAAACTTCCTCAAATTTTATCATTAAAATAATTGACAGCCGTAACACACTTGATTAGTGTAATTTAAAACAAGCAAAAATGCAATTGAGGGTATAAAATGTGAACTACATGTATCTGCGGTCAAATCAGAAACCAGTTTTTTGATAAAATTCTAAATCTTTTATACCAAAATCATACTTTCATACTTATAGCCAATTCTAAATTATGTGTACAATTAAAGAGATATATAGACCAACACGATCTGTCTTATAAAGATATCCCCACTTTTCAATAGATAAGGTCCTCATCAGGAATCTCAATAAAATACTCATGTTTACTGAAGCTCACGCTGAAATACTGTAAAAAGCCTTTTCCTCTGAACCCCTTTTTCCTCGAAATCGGAAAAGCCTGTTTGTGTACATCGAGGCGTGACGTCATTGGTTGCACGGGAATCTCAGAGATTGTGTGGTCATGTACATTTCCTGTGATCGATACACATGAACAAACTTTCAGAATTTTCAATCAATATGGCAGTGAATGTGTGACCATTCAATTAATGGTTAATCGTGTCAGATTACCAGGAAGGCGATTTTTCAAAGTTGTATTGCCCCCTCTGTTTGCGGTTTCATTCAGAGAGATTTTTTTCAGGACGACTTTTATTTGGGGGCAAAGTGGTCAGGCAGTGTGATTCGGTCCAGCATAGCAAGTGTAAATAATCGTGACATAGACCCGGCCTGAGCTGCACCCAGTCCTCATGCACGCACGCAATGCATGCACCATGTACATGTACGTTACGACAACTGCGTATTGAACTCTTGGTTGAATTCATTTCAAGTAAAGCAAAGGTCAAGAAACGAATATAATATCACCATGACAGAATCTGATTCTAGTGATGGCTCTTGGGAAGATCATAGTATTATATTAGAGGATTTTCAAGAAGTTTCTAGTGACAGTTGAAACTCCAGTAACTTTGATGGCTGTGAAGCCAGCCTGAATAGTGGATATCGATCTAGAACTGCAGTCGGGCCCGCAGTGTCTGTCCGTGGAGCTGCGCCGCATACCGGTTTGAGCCACTGGCGATGCCTCCCAACGTAAATGTGGATCGTCTACCCAACATTGACTGGTAACTATTAAAACTGTTATTACTGTAAAAATAATTTTTTTGTTTCCAAACGAAACTAATGAAATGAAATTAAAAGGCTTTCAAAAAAAATCTGTTCATGATCCATGCATGGACCTAATGTAATATGCAGTTAGGGGGGGGGGGGAGGGAGGGGAGGGAGGGGGGAGGGAGGGTACTATAGTTTATTGGTTTGAAAGCTGTCGCTCAAATTTTTACTTTGATTGGCCTTGTTTTCATCAAACAAACTGTAAAAAATGATGAAGAGTAATAATGTGCTCAAAATTTTATTTATTTATTGTTTTTGTTATCATTTTTTCAAATATTTACATAGAACATAATAGTACGCAATTTTCCATGAAATAACCACAAAACTGTTTTTGGTGACAATTCAGTTGACCTGTGATTTTTTTATCAAATGTTGAGTGCTTTATAAGAACAACAAGTGATGCAAATGCTTTGCAAAAAGATATTTGAGAAATGCGCTTGCCTATTTTGATTTGTTATCTATGAAATTGTACTCTAACATTTTTTCATATATTTATTATAATTCATTGTTAAATATGATAAATTACAACTTACTCAAGTGCTCCTGTGGGAAATGCACCATCATGGATGATGTAATCAACTAGTGCAAGTGCTGTGCCAAGATCCCGCAACTCATGAATAAGCTTGATGAAACTGGTGTGGATCATGAAGTCATCAAATGTACACCGATCATCACTTACCTCAATCCAGACAGCATACTGTGGGTATGTCCAACATTATGGTATTCAAGCAGTTGAAGGAGACAGAGACAGGTATGTTCCTCCCCAGTTCATTTTTATGTTTACTTACTAACTCCGTCAAGAAATAGCACAGCAGGCAGTTCTTCAGACATCATGTGTTGTGTTTTAATCTCTTCTCCGAATGTTTCATGCAGTAAATTATTTGATTCATTGTATTTTATTGTCCTCAACCAACAGCGTAAAACTGAATACATCTAAAATCTAAAAAATTGCCAAAAATAGCAATATTAAAAAAAATATCAGTATAAAATTGAAAAAAATTAAATAAGTGTTGTACATTCCAAATGCAGCCCCCCCCCCCCCCCCTCCAGTGGGAATTTTAGGGGCTCCTTTGCACATGTATATTTGTACATGTAGTTGTGGATTTTTTTGTACAAACTACATGTATTAACCCTCATAGGTTTAACAATCAAAGACACTCAAAATTTGTATGTCACTCCCAACCCATTGACTTTGTGCAGTGCACTCAAATAAATGCAAGGACATGTGGCTCTGGTAGGAGGTCAAACCAAAACCACTCGACTGTAACTTATGCAGTACATACACAGCTCTGTGTGACTCTGCATATAACTTGTAAGACATACACAAGTGTGTTTGACTTTGCCACTAACTCCAGCACTCTTATACACATGTATGAACAATTGGCAATGCAACCAAAAATACTCGAGTGATCGACTGTCTGTGGGTTCGGTGCTTACTGGGCCAAATTTCAGCCTAGGCATAGGAGGGTTAATTAATAATAATAATAATAATAATGTAGACTTATGTAGTGCACGTATCCACCAAACTGGTGCTCAAGGCGCATTACATTATTACCCCTGCTCATCAGGCTCATAAATCATTCCTGAAACCATCTCAGCTCCCTGGTGAGAAAACAGCTCAATTGCTGCCATTTCAGCGCATATGGGCTAATAAACAACCAACTCTGCCCTCACAGGTACCCATTCACCCCTGGGTGGAGAGAAGCAATTATGGTAAAGTGTCTTGCTCAAGGACACAATTACCCCGGTCGCGGTTGGGATTTGAACCCACATTCTGACGACTCGGCCATCAGAACACAAATCCGATGCACTAAACCGCTCGACCATGGCACTCTCATATATACTGTACATGTAATACTACATGGTGTATTAAATTTTGTTTTATTTTTCTTCATCAAATGTTCTTACAGAAAACTCAGACAAGTAGTGCGCTGGTGCAGGGGGCTGTTAGGACGTCATAATCGTGTGTCACTTCCATCATTTGTAATGGACAAGATAAAACAGACGAACCCAGATGCGGATGAAGAAAAAAACAAGAAAAACTAGAGCTCAATTGTATTCGTGAACGAATACCCAGCTGTTTCGCTATTTTTTATCATATTAACTTCCACTTTGAGCCGTGAGGACTTTTGAAATGTTATGACATCATTGAATGGATTGTGATACAAATAATTAGCTACAAGATGACACAAAGATTGTTAGTTAATGTCATATAGTTCACACTGAAATGGTATCTAATATAATGGCATTTTCCCCTTGTATCGCACAAAAAGGTGCTACACAAAATGTAGCATTTGGTATTCAAAATCACCATTTGCTACCCATGGAAAAATTAGTGCATGACAGAACTGAAATTGAACTTAGAGCCCCTCTTTAAGAAAAGAAAAAGGACATGCATTCGTGAAACATGTTTACATGTATGCATGATCACACAAAAATAAGTAGTGCGTTGCCTTTTTACCAATAAAGAGCTTTAAGGACAATGAGCTTGCATCATCTTGTTAACATTTACAATACAAGATGCTACATATAAGACCTAATACATGTACGTGCTGTGAGATATTTGAAAGTTGTGATAAAGGTCAATAAACAAAATTATGCTTCAGCTTTTGTCTTTTATTAGCTAGTGTTATGATTACTTGCTTATGATTATTTTATGGTCCTCCTTTTCTTTCTTTTTTTTTCGATAAAAAGGTTGCTCATGACACTCTGAAGGACCATTCTTACACTGCAGAGTTGTACGTGTGTATGATCATTTTCAACAATTTTTTTTCATTTCATTTTTCATTTTCATTTATTAACACTGGATTAGTTCCTGACTGTTTGAAGATTTACACTGCAGAGGTGTACATGTGTATCATCATTTTCAACAATAAACACTGGATTTAACCCCGGTTTTAACAATTTTAGCACAACGATTTTCTTGTAAAATTAGCAATTACAACTTTCAGTTCTTTATTTTAATTGAAAAAATAACCCCATGCTGCCGTTAAAGTCGTGCATTCTTGGCTATACCTTGTGATGTAGTCCAGTCATTGTATGTCGATTTGTATTGTCTGAACCCGGCATTCTCGGTGATGCTACATTCAACCGTTTTAACGGTTCTTGCTTGTAACACAATGACACACCCTCTCGACTAATGCCAAAGGGATTAATTCTCCCAAGAATAATCATACTGTGATAAGGGGTCTTGTCATTTCATTCATCATCCAAGACAGCAAAGTTAATGGTGTGCATTCTTGGCTATACCTTGTGTTGTAGGACGGCTTTTTCTGAAATTTGCTGCTTGCGCACAGTGAAATGGTGACCAAAATTGATGTTTTTAATACTATAAACAATTTTAAACTACTTTCAGCGACAAATAGGTAATCACTAGTCACACAGTAATTGAATTTCAGCAGCAATCGCAATTTCAAAAGTAGATTTTACGTACTCTTTAAAGGCCTTTAAATGTAAGCATTCAGTTAATATCATCAGCTTGATAAGCATTAGTTGTAAAGCTCAAATAAATGTCAAATTTTGAAGCATGTACTATCATTTACATGCACTGCTTACTTCTGGTGACAGTGCATGTTTTGTTTGTATCCCTATAATGTCACCATTCAACACCGGATGCAAAATATATACAACTGATGAATTGTTTAGTTGCATAATACATATGCAGGTTAACTAAAATGTAATGTCCAGTAGGTTTATTACTTCAATGTTACAGACTTCCACAAAATACCATACTTTCTAGAGTACCTTCTTTTTATATTTGTACAGTTGGGATTATGGAGACTGTCAGTTTTAGTCGAAAGAGCCAGTTGGGCATGAGAGTGCACTGCCTACATGAGGGTTAACATGTTTTGCATCATGTGCGAGTAGTTCTCAGTGACAGTATAGACAATGTGCCCTCTGACGTCACACCTAAACCAAAACATTATGTTTCTGCCCTGCGGTATACGCGCGCATCATGTTTTTGAATAAATTTGGTTTGGGAGTGAAGTCGCAGGTCATGTTGCATTGCTATATTTGAACTTCTGGTTTCGACCGGAAGCAAACGTCACAATAAGGTCATATTTGCACGAATTGTCAAGTGGGTAACGACCTACAATATGGCTCAAAGATCATAATTATAGCTATTGTGGTTCAAAAGTTATAAATTTTTTAATAGTTTTTCAATATTAATCTTTAACTTAGTGTAACTTGACACCTGATGACGTCATAATGACGTAATTTATTTTGATATTTAAGTTGATTCATAAGCTACAATATGACATATCATTTGTGGTAATGTGACATTGGCAAGTGTACAAGTGAAAATAACTTCTTTTTAAACCTGTCGCTAGAGGGCGCTCTTGCATATGATGACATCATCAAACCTACTATCCAAAAGAGTACACCCTACTGATGATTACATACACAGAAATCATAGCATTATTTTTTATCATATTGGCTGTAGAGCTCTTTAAACTTGAACTTCCGGTTTGGACCGGAAGCTAAGGTCAAAATGGGGTCATATCTGTGCACGAAATACGGAGTGGGTAACGACCTACAATATGCCACATAGATGAAATTGATAGCATATGTGGTTCAGGAGTTATTAATTTTTTAATGTTTTTCATTATTAATCTTTGATTTAGTGTAACTTGACACCTGATGATGTCATTATGACGTCATTGCAATATGCACACTATTGCACTATTGCCTTTGGTCCCCTTAAGTTTCATTGCAATCGCATTTATGGAACACTGCAAAAAGGCGTTCAGAATGAAACATGTGTTATTGCAATGCACTTCCGGTACGGAAAGCGCTGAAAAATTAAAAAAAAACGAAAAAAAAAAACTTTAACAAAAACAACAGCTGTTTCGCTGCGCTTCGCTGCGAAACAGCTAAAAACAACATAAATCCAGATTGAGCTATGTACATCATCTCATTTATTGAATAAAGTACATGTACATTGATATTGTGTAATTTTAATGTCCCTTTATGGCTGAATAAAAAAGCAAGGACATGTAAAATTGTTGATGTTAACAAGTTTTTGTAAAAGAAGCTTCTTATTTCCTAAAATGCATAAATGTTGAATACCGAGTCTTTTGAGCTTTTTACATGGAGTTTACTATGCTACATTTCAGAAGCATTTTTTAAAGGGACAATATATTCACGATCAACAGGACATGGAATCGGAGTGCTTATTTTAGATGAAACTCAGTGACTGATAATAATTCCCTACATGATAAGGTCATATTACCGTTGCTGCTGTATAAATGAGTGAGCAATTTTCAATCACTGTGTACATTTTAAACCAGGACATTGATTCCATGCCCTGTTAAAGTCTACTCTGATCATGGCAATACTTCCCCTTTAAGGTTCAAAGGACTATACAACATACATGTTATGTAAAGATAATTAATTTATTTTAATGCTTTTTTGTGATATAATTATCATTGTTTTCTTGCATATTAACTTATGTGATCAAAAGTACATGGACATAGTAAAGGCCATGTGTCGTCGTTCACTTTAGAGTTTCCAAAAATCATTGCTGGACAAAATACAACACAACATCCTGAATTGATACTATTCTTAAACTACCAAAATCAAAGGATAATTGTACAAATTGCAAGAACAAGTAAACAATGTATATTCTAATATGTTAGCATATGTCTATAAATTGCAAACTGTAAATTATAACAAACTGCCAAAATGTCACAGTAACTGTCTTTCATTATTCTCAGTACTAAATAAAAAAAATTACACTAATACAAATTTAAAATGTATTTTTGTGGCATTTTGCTTTTTAATCAAAACATTGATACTTATGAAAGAAAGAGATATATGTTAAGAGGCACGGTTAATTAATAAGTCTCATAATGATTGTGAATTCTGTCATAACTTTAGTTGCTCAATTAATAATATTTATCTAAATGGAAATTAACAATATTCCATTTACAATCAAATTAATGAAAAAGGAAAATAATGAAAAAGTTAATTGCAGGCTTGCTACAACAACCCCAACCACTTTGCATGTACAACATGGAACTACCATAAATATGCATGTACACAATTGGCCCATTTAATAATCACTGCTCCTGTTCAAAATTCAGTACTTTGAAATTCTTCCCATAATTGGTTACCAAATTAATTGATGCTAAGAGTAAACTGCATGTTTACATTGTTTTTACAGCCGTTCTTCATGGGAAACTATTGCAGGTGGTTTCATCAACTCACTGAACAGATATGATCAGTATGGAAATGCAGTATCCTTTTTATTTGCTTTTGCAAAATAAAACTATGTATATTTTTGTAATTTGTTTTTGTACAGTATGTTCCATGTCTGAAGTATTTAAATTTTATTAAATGTACATTTCTGGTGTACAGTATAATAAATTTACATTTTTCTTAGATGCATTTTAACTCATTGCTTTACATAAAACATTTTTGTTGGCAATCCAAACCTACAGTAGGCCTGTAGTAAATAATGTACAAAGTTTAATATCATATACATTCTTAACATGTTTTCTCAGTTTTCATCATTAGCTAACTTAGCTGTGATTCGAGGTGATGCAAATCATACATTTCCGTGCTCACTTAAGGCTGTTGAGCACAAATTGAAGGTAGCCTACAATTGTGTCAGATGGAATCCATTTCCTATTGATTTCTGTATTGGTGGGTATTAAAACAAATTATTAGGCTTACATTGTAAATAGAATGCAAGTGTAATTTGTTGTTTTTGTTTAAATTGTTAAACTTTTGAATGTCGCTCATCTATAAGTGGATGAATTTTTGTAAGGCAATTGGTTTGATTTAGATTTTCATTTTTCTAGGGGTGTTTGCCATAGTTTTGTCATTATTGGCAAGCTGCTTCAGCAGAATGCAAACCTAATTTCTGTCAATCTGTATAGGCATCACTTGATCTGGTCGCCCTCTTTCTGTCAATCTGTATAGGCATCACTTGATCTGGTCGCCCTCACAGAGATGTTTGTTTGTATGTGGAAATATAAGTTTCCATAAACAACAGCTTCCAGCCAATTTCATTAAGCCTTGAAAGCATGTTTAGGGGGGTTTCAGTGAAAAAACAGCTTTACCAGCTGTCAGAAGAGTGTTCTGCATCTTGGTATTGTAACAAACATTTATTTTATTAGAGTTGATTTTAGAACCGGTATATTAACTCTTTGACCAAGACAATTATATGAAATTAAACAGACTGAAATACATACATATACATGTATATTAACTAGATCTACAGACATGGTCAGAACTATTGGCATAGCTAACTGGTACATTGCACCACCTAATGTTTCGAAGGAAATATTTGTTTTAATTCAACATGTCTAACACAGAATTGTCTGGATTTTGAGTTTGTACACATGCAGAGATTTAGTTTTTTCTCTTCTTGGAGTTTTTTTTATTACCTCCGCCACTGAAGGTGTCCGGAGGTAATGTAATCAACAGTGTGCGTGCGTGCGTGCGTGCGGCCGCACAGGAGGCCACTTGTGGGGTACTTTCTGAATGGGGATAATGGTACCCCACAAGTCGGTCTTTGTTTCCGTGTACCCCACAAGAGAAATTCTAAAGAAAAGGGATAATAAGAGGACAATGGTGGTACCCTACAAACTCCATCCATAAGGTTGTGTGTGTGTGTGTGAGTAAGCGTTACATACTCTATGTGGAACAGAGAACAAAAGATGTCCACACAATGTAGGTTCTTGAGACGTTACGTGGACTTACACCTGTAAACACAAGATTTTCACGAATTAGAAAATCTCAACTTTCTCAAAAAGGATGCATTTTAATATATGTCATTATTTGTCGCAAAATGGAGTAGATTATTCAAGGGAAAGACTGAGACAAAATTCACTCCATAAAGAATCTTCAGTGCAAATAGCAAGTTATTTTGCATGTCTTTTTTTGGTAATATATCTTTTTGTACTACATGTATGGTTGTTTTAGGGATGGAAAACTTCATTGGCTCAGCGGAGGAAAGTTCTCTGACTGTATGTGCTAACAGCAACAGTTTTTCAGAGTTTGCCCAGAATGTAATTGCAAAAGCAAAAGGGATGTTTAATTCAAGAGCATATCTACACTGGTACCAACGATGGGGATGTGATGAGGTATGTATTTTTGGTTGTTTTTATTGGCGAGCTGCGTAGCAGAATGTGAGCCTATGTAATACCAATTTCCGTCTGTTCGTTCCTCACCAATATTGTTTTTAGAAATGTTAAAGTTTTTGGAATTATGGGCACAGTGGTTTAAGACCCAGACATTTCATAAATTTTTTTTTTCAAGATTTTGCTTCTAACCCGTTCAGCTGTATCTATGGAGATAGTTTCCAATCCCTCTCCCCCAAAATAATAATAAATTGTATATATTGTTTGGTACATTTTACTCGGCACATAATAAATCAATAAAGTTAGATCTGATTGAAACTGGTTCATTTCAAGTAACAATAAAGATGCTTATATGCAAAATATATATGCAAAAATATCTGTAGTCTTGTAGCCTAGTTTGTGCTCTTTCTAATGATATAAATGTTGATTTGGAAAACAATTCATAAAGTACAGTAATTACAGAATGATTACTCCAACTAAAATTGACCTTCTCCCCCTAAAAACCAAAACATTTTTGGCTACACATTTTCAAATCGGCCATTAACGGCCTGGGTGAAACTTGCTATTTTATTCATAAATGGTAGATTAATTGGAAAGAATATCATATCCAACCGCCACTTTTTAAGGTTTTCTTTTTGGAATTTTTTTGCAACCACCAACCAGTTAAAAAATGCTTCTTTCGATTTTTGGGGGTACAGAAAGTGAACAATATTTTTAAAATCCACTTTTATGATGGTTTTTGGGCTTTATTTCCCTTCTAAAAAAAACCTTCAGAAAATAGAAGGATAGTTGCCACTGTGCATGTACAATGACTGTGTAGGTCAAAGATCAGACTGGTATGACTGAGGAAGTCATTGTATACCAAAAATGTCTGATTTTTCATGAAATAAATATCCTGGAATAATTTGAAGTATATGTCCACCTTACTAGGTAGGTAAGATTACATTATTGGTTATATTGAATGAGAAAAAGTGGCGGTCAGATATGACATTATACCAGATTAATTACTTGATTAAGAAATTACCTGATTAAGAAATCGCCTCAAAATTGCGGCCATGCCTCCTTGCCTCGGAAAAATGCATTTCAGCGACGCCGTCTTCAGAAACGACATACATGTAAACGAGAGAGTAATTAGTGCCCTGTGTTGACCAACACGTCCAGTCTGTGTTGTATACATTGTACGTTCAGCAAATTCATGTCGTCACCAGAATTCAGGTACTTAACCCTTGTTTTCTTTCTCTAATCATGAACTCCAAATGAAATTCAATGTCTAATTATGTTTTATGAACAATGTGGGGGTGGGTTCAATGATGTTTTTAAACAGGGTTTTTTTGTTTGTTTTTTATTAAATCATATAAAACTATGGGATTTAGCTTATCCTGAATAGATTGAGCAGAATACTAACTATCCCATACAAATGTAGAACATAGGAGAAATCACTTTCGTAACATCAAAAGAGAGCAGTGTTTTATTTCGACATTCAACTGTGGCACACATGCTGTAGAGACTGATAATTTTTAATATAGAACACTGAATAGTGCATAGTGCTTAGTACATCCACACAAAACATGTAATGCAAAATGGAATAACCCTTGATCTGTCTTACAGACAGTAGGGGTGCTATAACAATTTCATAGTCCACCACAAGAGCCCCCCTCAGTGAGCAAGTTATGAGCGAACGATAACAGTCAAAAACTTCTGGGGCCAATGCACCCGACAACCAGAGCGAGTCTTCCGAATGACTGGTCCATCCTGTGGCAGGTCGTGTGGCACCGGTGTAGTAGTTGGTGTAGGGGGATGCAGGGCTTCAATTTATAGAGATGGATACAGGGCTTCAAGTGGCAGGGCTTCAAGTGTCCCTATATTTCCTATATTTTTTTAATTTCCCATACGGAAAATGGTGTTAAAAATCGAATGAGCACTGTTGTTGCACAGCTGTTGTATTTGTAAAATTCCTATATTTTTCCTATAATTTTCTTGTGAAGCCCTATATTTTAGAAAAAAAGCCCTATATTAATTATCCCTATAAATTGAAGCCCATGGGGATGTGGCATTACAGTCAAAGGAGGTGCAGAGGGTCGTGGCGACAAACAATTGTTATCGAGATGTGTGACCTTCAAAGAGTCAACACTGATGGTGTCTCTATGTAAGCTTTAATATCAATGACAAAGTGTTTGTCTGTACAGCTGATCACTTTGTATGAGATGCTGTAGAGACTGATATAGAACACTGATGAGTAGTGAATAGTGCATAGTGCACTATGTAATACATTTATGCAAAATGGAATAACCCTTGACCTGTCTGTAGTACAGACAGGAGGGGGTGCTACAACAGTTTCATAGTCCACCACAAAACCTGATGTTTTAGAAAATTAAGCAATAAAATGTTGACACAATAATTATATAATACATTATACAATAATTATATAACCTTCGGAGGAAAAACCAACACCATCCAGAGATTTATTAATGTGGAACCTGAGTGATTTCACTTTTCCTTGTAAGGTGGAAAGATGATGTCGGGCTGCCTGTCTCTCTGACTGTCTGAATTCTGGTTTACTTCTCTAATACTTTACAATGAAACAAATATTTTGCAAAATCCTCTCAGTCGCAAAATAAGTGAGTCATGTTTTGATGGTCCAACTTTATCTTCATATAGGCCGTTATATGCACCCACTGGACAGTAATAGTCAACAGAGGGCGCAATTAAAAATAATTATTTCTTCAAGGTATTTGCAGTTTCTTTTAACAAAATAATTTTTTATAGACCGTCAAGCTGTAAGTGAATGCCAAGTGGTTTCATTAAGGCTTGTACTATTATTTTGATGAACATTGCTGAAGTCTGAGTCAAATAGTGTTTTAAACCACTGTTATGTTTTAAAACAAATTATTTTAACCTTGTGTTGATGACATTGATGTGTGTCTTTTATCATTTAAAGTTTTACCTTGATTTTGATGAAATTTAGTCACTGATAGAGATAGATTTAGAGATATACATGTACCACATGTCCCCCTCACAATACCCCTACCCCACCCCAACCTCAACCTAAGCCCTGCCCCTCCCCATTAAACATCTTTATACAGCAAACGGATGCATACATTCATGTATTTCTGGAGACGTTACCCCTCCCCATCCCTAACCTGTGCTTGTCTCCCTCTACATTTCTGTCATGCTTCCTAGTCTGTCCCCTAGCCCTTGCCCACCCTGAGCCCCACAGTCGCCCTCATTTAAAAAAAGGGCAGTTATCCAGATGCACACATATTCCCTCCTCACCATACTCTCCCCAACCCATTTGTATTTTTAATATTTTCCCCATTTTATTCACACACACATTTCTGTTCCTGCATATTGTACTTTGCTGATGTCAAATTTATAAAAATCCATAATATAGGGCGATTGTGCATCAAAACGGACACTGCTCCAAAAAATCTACATGGAATTCGATGCTGAACTGTCTTTTCACTTTTTAGTTATTGTTAATACATGTACATGTAAGGATCATGATTAAACTTTTTCTTAATCAGTAACTTATCTCTACATTAAAACAAATTACGTTACCCAAATTTTTCAATTTGATTGAAAACGAAATTAATTAATAGGGGATATTTAATAATTATGACTTAAGTCAAGTATTTTTTTTTTTACTATGCCACTTTAACGCTTCCATAATAAACACCAATGTTGGCATCTGTAACATTACAATTTAAAGGTTTTTTCCAAAAACAAAATGAAGGCAAGCAATTATCAGATTGAATCAAATGGATCTAATTACATGTAATTTGATTGGAGTTGTCAATTGGCTAAGTACAAATTGTGGCCTTACATTTTGAGAATTATTGACTTTCCAACCATAATTATATGAAAAACAACAAAATATCGAGGGGCATTTTTTATCAACCAATTTCGTGCGACAAAGGCAGTGTGTACCTTTAACTTGTTTTATTTTCAATATTTACATTCCTTTTATGCAGAGTTACTTTGTAGAATCTTTGGAAAACATGAAGAAAGTAATTGAAGATTACTCAGCTGCGACAGCATGATGGTAGGTGTTTTCGTAATCAAATAGCTAATCTATGCACTATACCATATTAAAAAGACTGGTGTTCACACTCAATTGAGTTATGATGTGAATGGCTTGGGCAGTTTTAAATTTGTGGTTAGCTGCATTCACCTTTTTCAAATTCTTTTAACGTTGCAGTTTTATCCAGAAAAAAGAACACACATTCAGTTGGTAAATTGTTTTACTAATTTTACTTAAATAATAGAACCTCAGACATAATGTTTTCTATTTGATACCATCATCCACCTCTTAGTAATAAGTTTCATGTAAAACTGTGATCATTTTTGTTTCATTTGATGATATAAATTAAACTTACCAATTTTTTGGTTTGCAATTTCAGATTCAGATGCTTCATAAGGGAATTAATAGAAATAAGGTACCTGCTGCTGGTGTGCATATCCCCATTCACAATCAACTGGAGGTGTGTAGCCAAGTTGAGTCTACCAGGATTAAAGTTAGAACCAACATGCTTTATAATTAGATACATTTAACCGAAGACTATTTTTTTTACTGTGGACTTTGTTTATTGGGAAAACAGAGACCATCGTTTAAAGACAAATGTTTATTGCCTGGTTCATCCAAGTCTTAGTAAACTGATAAGCATTAGTTGTGGAATTAGTTTATACCAGCCTACCCATGGTCAGTTTACTAAAGCCCTCAGATGTGGTGTTAGTTTAACCAGCCTAAGATTGGCCAGCTCAGTTAACTAACCCTCAGCTGTGGTGTTAGTTTAACTAACCTACTGGGTAGACTGAACATATAAATGTTGCTGCATTCCACCAGTGGGAACATTCCTGTGGGAACACACTCCCATGGGAATTTGATACAACAATCATAAACATGTAGACATAGGATTAAGCATATGTAACGTTTAATAATTTTCACTTGAATATGACTCAATAGTCGATTGGTCGAGTAATACATGGTATTTTCATAATTTCAAGACAATTTCATACCCCTTCCAAAACAGCGGAGGTTATTCTCGCTCGGTACAGTCCTGAAGGCCAATAGACATTTTACCAAAAGCAAATTTTGGCTTAAAATCCAGAAATTCTGGCTATAAGAAAGAAAACAATTTTGGCGAACTGTTTCAGTAGAAAGGTTTCTTTCCAATTAAAGAGCAATATTTATTGACTTAAAGATACAATTCTGTCATAAATAACTTGGGAGTTTATGATGCATTTGTGTTGGCGGATTAGGACTACCCCTTCCATTTCTTAAGGTTGTCCACACTTCTTCCATTAACCCTAACTCCCTAGGCCCAATTTGCTTACACATAACCTGAATCCTCCAAAATCCTTCAGTAGTAAAGCAAGCACATGACATGTATGCACACATGTGTTTCTAATCTGTGATACATGTACATGGCCAGGGACCCTCCCTGCATGCATGGAGCAATAAACAGTGTTCACTGACCCAAGCACTGACCTTGCAATCACTACAACAAACATGGATGTACATGTACCATGGAAAGGCAAGTATGCCTAATAACCTCAATCCTCCATAATCCTTCACTTTTGCAAAGAGAATGTAGTATGTAACCTCAATCCTTCAAAATCCTTCACTTTAGCAAAGAGGATTTTGGAGGATTTTGGTTAAACCATGTATATATGTACAATATATATAGCTCGCACACAGATCAAATAATTCATGTGTCATCACCTGTTTTTCCCATTTTCACCACTTGCACTCTAAAAAGTATAAGAAGTATCAGAAGTCTATGGAATACAACGTCATGAATGGCCCAAATCCATTGTGGACTAGGTTTATAACACAACTGGCACACTTTGTATATATAATAGACTTCTTATACTATTTACTTTCAACAAGTGATGTCACAAAGATAGTTATGATGTAAAAATGAGTACCAATATCACTTCCACTGTAATCTTCAGTGCTTGAAAGATAACTATTTAGTTTGGACCAATCAGCATTGAGCTTAGCTGCCGCTGCAAAAATAAAAATAAAAGTGGACACTTGAAATACTCTTTTACAGGTTAAAAACTGGTACTTTTTGAGCAAGCTGGAAGGGCCAATAAACTTCTACAAAGTACCTACATTGTAGTACAGAAAATGTACCGGTTTTGCATCAGTTTTGGACATCAAATCACAAGGATCTCAATTGTACGAGTTAAATAATTATATAATGCATGAATGCTGAGTACATATTTACTGCAGAACCATATTTCTCACGATTATTGTAATAAAGGTTTTCCCAGGTAAATTCATGCATTTGTATTAAAGCGATTTTGCTAATCCGGTTGCTACCATGGTTCAAATTCAGGCATTCAAATTTCATTTTCAGACATGGAAATTGTAATGCTGTTTTAGGGAAGAAGCTATCCAAATGGAACTTACTCTTGATTTTGGGGAGTCAAAGAAAGTGAGTGGCATGAGAGAAATCCCTGCGCTTAGGTACTAGGTCATGTAGCTCAGCAGAACAATCCCTGTAGTAATAACGGTAGAAGAGTGAAAGGCTGGCTACATTCTTACAATGTGAGAGAGGTTGAAGGGAGGAAAAAAGCTCTTCACCAACTAGTCCCTTGATGTGGTGTTGCAATCTATCAAGAACAGATAGTGATGCTTTGGAGGCACCTGTCCAGATGTGGGCACAATATTCCATCTTGGGCCTGACTCAACTTTTGTAGAGGTAGAGGATGTCCTCAGGGGTCAGCATTTCACCCTTCATGAAGATGCTTGGACAGATCGATGGTGATTAACAGACAGAAGTTTAGTCTTGGTGGTATTGAAATTAACCAGCCAACATTCACCCCATAACGTGATTTGAGATAGATCAGAACTCAGATTAGTAGCCAGGTCCACATGAGAAAGGTTTTTGCATGTGTGGTTGAATACTGTCGTGTCATCTGCAAATATGTCAATGAATGACAACACCACATGATCTGGTAGGTCATTAATGAATAACAGAAACAGTGTCAGACCAAGTACAAACCCTGGGGGACACCAGCATTTAAAGTGTGTGTCAGATGATTGACCATTCAGAACGACCTTCATGGACCGACCCTGCCAGCAATTCCATAGGCGCAGAGTTTTCGCAGGAGTCCTTTATGCCAGACTCTGTCAAATGCCTTGGAGATGTCCAGAGCAATGAGTCGTGTAGGAAATGACTGATCAAGAGCTCTACTAATGCGATCTGTAATAACTGTCAGGACATCGGCCGTAGACCTGGGTGATCGAAAACCATACTGCTTATCACTGAGTAACTCAGTCATCAAGATGTTTTTAATCCATTTATTCACAAGTGACTCAAAAACCTTGCTTATGATAGGCACCAGGCTTATCGGTCTGTACTTGCCAGGATCGCAATGCTGTCTGGCATTTTTGTAAACTGGACAAACAGATGACTTCTTCCAGGAAGAGGGGAAGCACTTTTCCTTAATGCAGAGATGGGTGATAACTCATGCAAAAGGTTTTTTAACACAGATAATGCAGAGACTACTGAAATTAACTGTGGAGCAAGTAAAATCATCTGAGATAGAACAACTTCTGTCCGAGAGAGAAACTTGGGTAATGGGTGATTGGAATCATCCATGTTAGAATTGTCGGCAAATAACTTGGCGAACAGAGAAGCTTTGTCAGAGGAAAATGTGAGAATTTCTGGTCTATTGACAAGAGTTGGAATTGGAGACTTGTTAGTGATTCTTCAACTTTGTTTTCAGGCAATCAATTTCACACAGTGGGAATTCAAAAAAGTAATTTCTTTAATCTTGTGTTTTTCTAATGAATTTTTTTGTTAATGTTTCTACATTCTTATTTATTTTTTTACTTTTTTATCCCTCACATATTTCTTAATGTATTTTTGGGGGCATTCCTGAGCATTTCCCTCAAAAGCCTCAATCAAGCGTGCTCGGTTTACGTCAGATATTCTCGTGTCATGAACGTTTTGTTATCTTTATCTGTCAACGTAATAAGTTTTAAAAATGGAACCTTATCCTTTGATGAACATTAATGAAGTGGCAGGTTCTTACCAATTGCTACTTTGAATTCAAACATGGAAAAACAAGTTTAACAGTGAATTTCATTGCACAAATGCTTGCCCAATAACAAATTTGAATGCTGTTGGTGAGTATTTTTAAATTGGATGCAAATTTTTTATTAATTGCATAAGACATTAAATGAAATTAAATGATGATTTGAGCAGCAATCTACGAAAGACCATTAGTGCCACTCTAAGTATATATTACTAATCCGTAATAACGGATTAGTTATTACGATTACTAATCCGTTATTACGGATTTTTTCTAACGCGGACACACAGCCCTCACGTGCATCAGGTGTGAAAAGTTATATTACTTTTATTTTCTGAAATTTAATAGTAAAACGGCTGTGACAGATGCAGAGCTGCCAACTCTTCCGGATTCTGCGGAAGACTTCGCGTATTTGACGGTAATTTACTTAGTTAAAATATATGCAAGGAGGCCTCTCCTTTTGACACCAAAAGGAGAGGCCTCCTTGCATATATTTTAAGTAAGTAAATTACCGTCAAATACGCGAAGTCTTCCGCAGAATCCGGAAGAGTTGGCAGCTCTGCAGATGAAATATTATGCCAAGTTTGGTCCAGATTTTTGGTATTTTTGGTATTTTTTTCTTTATTTATTCGTTCCATGTTATATACACTGCAAATTTGTTGGTCACAAATTGTGTTGGTTAAACGCATTACTAACTTGTTGGTTAAAAATATTGGCAGTTGGTTAAACGAAATCATTGCCCAACACGTTTGGGCAGACTTGACCAAATTGTTGGTTAACTGAATGGTCCAATGTTTATATCAAGTGGTTGTGCAAAGAGTTGCCGATAAGTTGGTCAAAATTATCACTCGACCTCACTTTTTAAAGGGATTTTTTATTAACCAATGGTGTTGGGCACACACTGCAGCAGGGTGTGTTGGGCAAAGTTCCCGGGATTCGCATAACGCGCGCGCGAGAAACACATTCTGCACTATCACCGTACGTACGCGTACACCACACACCATGGCGGACGATCAAGGTCGGCAGCAGGTCGCAGATCTCCTTCGAGATTGGGGCATGGAATGCATCATTGAAACTTTCTCAGGTAAGATATTAACAGCAAAACCAATATATAATACCCATAGAATCTACTGAGCCATAAGTGACACACCGTTTTGTTTTCAGTACAAAAGAATAAGTAGGCACGGGATTCCGCCGTGCGTGGTTCATGTACACACCACCGTTCGTACCCATTGAAACTTGTGCTGAACATCGGTCCGTAAAATCGATAGCTATCTGCAACGGATTCCATGTAGATTATAATCCGCTGCAATCTTTGCCATCGCTTGCGATAATGCAAAAAGGTATATTTTATCAAATAACTTCAAAACGAAGGCATAGAGGAGTAAAAAAGAGGTGTAGTTAGCTGTCTTTAGACATAGTTACAGGCTCTGCATGCAAGCCTGTGCTATAAATAGACAGGGGAGGTCATGACCTTTCTATTGGTGTGTTTATACGCGCTGCGATACGGCAATGCATTTTGGGCAGCGATGGCGGTTCAAAAAGGGCATGTTTATCGGTCTTTTGTGAGTTGTTGACAAATATTCTGCGGTAAATAGGATACAAACACGCTTCAGAAATTGTCTTTATTTTAAACAGCAAGAAAGATTTAGGCAACCTAAAAATCCTGAAATCCAAAAATCGTTTTTTCATTATGTTTGAGCTTCGGTATCAAATTACAGGTACATGTAAAACTCCTTTGGGGGACATTCATCATCTGGAGCGGTCACATTTATTTTTCTCTTACCCCTCATATGGGCTTTAAATAGTTTCAACTGTAAAAAAAATAGAAGATGCCCACCTCACATGCGCATCAAATATGAACTCTTCCATTTTGTTGGACAGGGATTTTGTTATTCTACAAAGGAGGGATGCATTGGAGCTATACTAAAGTGGTACATGACAATTTAATTTTGGTAATTATTATTTATGTGTAATATTATAGCATGTGTGATGTCGTCAACTTGGTCAAAATCCACACATCTTGCATCCAAGCATCAGAGCATGCAGAGCACCCACAGCCAAGCTGCAAAACTTGAAGAATCATGTGAAGAATAAAGTGACTGAAATATGTTCATGGTTCCTACAGACTCACCTTAAAAGTTATGTTAATTAAAAAATCACAAGGCATTTTAAAGACATTGAAAGTTCCTTAAAAGTACTTAAAAAAGGTAAAAAGATGTGTTTACATGTTTAAAAATGTCAACATTGTTTTGAACTTTTGCAACAGGGTCATTCCATGCCAACTCAACAAATGGAGTTCACTGTCAAATCTTAGATTTGAAAGATACTTATGAGAAAAGCAAATCCTGAAAATTTCAGGTCTCTACTTTTTTTGTTCTAGCGCACCATCATTTTTGAAATATGAGGGGGTGTCAGCGAAAAAATGTTTAAAAAAATGTGTAACGTGACAAAAACCATGGCATGGAATGACCTAACATGTATTTTTATGTATTTGTATTTGTATGTGCAGCTGTTGATATTTCGTAGCCAAGCTGTATAGCTTGAGAATTACATGAGAAGAATAAAGGTTTGTTCATGGTTCGTACATAATCACCTTAAAAGTTCTGTAAGAAATTTTAATTATTTCAAAAAGTATTTTAAAGTCTTCCTTTGAAAGTTCTCTTGAAAGTGTTTGAAAATGTAAAAAAATATATATATATAAAGATGTACACTTGAAAGAATGATAGCAATACATCAGAATGCACAAAAAACTTGACATTGTTTGAACTTTTGCAGCTGTTTAAATTTCCCAGCCAAGCTAGTTCTATTATTTAATGTTGAGAAAAGGGCCGAAAGGTCAAAAGTGCATTTTTGGTAATCCTCAGATATTATTCTTATTTATTGGTGTCTACTTTACATAAATAACACACTTGGCTAACTTGTACTTGCGGGCCAGCTCCTCACAAAGCCTTAAACATGATTGGGGTCTACAGTAGGCCACAGAAGTATGAGAAGTGATTTTAGTCAATGCTGATTATGATCCTTATGCGTAAAATTATAAACAAATTGGGTCAAAGGTCATACAAAGGTCAAACATTAAGACATTTGAAAAGCATGTCAAATTGTTTGTCTTCGCATAATGATTCACAATATAGTTTTTGCTATGTCTGATGTACTATTTTGGATTTTAGAGTAAAAATAGCCAAAATGGTAAAAAAGTATTTTCGGGTTGAACAGCGGGTAAACAATTTCAATCTCCTGTTAAATCTTGTAAAAACATCAAATTGTTTGTCTCGGCGAAAGGCCATAATTGTAGGTCTACAAATCAATTAAATTATTTAAAAGAAATTTATTAAAGGGTATGAAACTTGCTAATATGAGTTGTGAATTTAAAACTTTGAATTGTTGTATATAGAGTTACTTGTATTGTACTATATTGTATTGTATTGTATTCTTTACATGTTGAATTTATGCTGAATAAATTGAATTTACAAACTCCAAGATGTTGTTTGCAGCTGTTTAATTATTATTAACAAATTGATGGTCATATTATGCCCAACAATTGGATTAAAGGAGTAACCAACAGATAATCAGTTGCTACTTTTGTTGGGTAACAACCTTTGCCCAACACCTTTGCCCAACGTTGGTTCAAATATCAACTGTCTAAATTATTGGGTAAAATTTTAACCAACATTTTGGTAAACAAACTTGCCCAACTCTTAGTCAATTGTCATCACCCAAACGTTGGGTAAAATGATTTGACCAACTTGTTTTGTCAAAGTGTTCACCCAACTATTGGATAAAAGTTATTGCCCAACAACAGTTGGTTAAGCTATGCCCAATAATTTAGACAGTTGATATTTGAACCAACATTGGGCAAAAATGTTGGGCAAATTTTGACCAACAAGATTTGCAGTGTAGGACTGGCTGTTGTAATTACATACTGTGACAAAGTGGCACATTATATTTTTGGACGATTGCAGTATATGGGTTTATCTCTTAAAAGAAAATGAGATGAAATCAAATTAGCACCTGCAGTAGGCCAAGTCCTCTTTGAAGATTTACATTTTTCTACTGTTTTCAGTTATTTTTTGGCTAATAACTAACGAACACCAGTAATTAAGGACCTTACAATTTAATCTTATTTTGCAGGTTGAAGAACGTTTTTGATGTAAATGTATGACAATTTAAAATTTGTTTGTTTACTAGAGTTATCAGTTTACAGCAACAGTTGTGATAGGTTGTTTTGTATTGTAACCAAAACAAGGTTTCATTGTTTACTGTAGTTTAGTTTTTACTACTGCATTCTCAAAAGCTAGAAAAAAGTGGTTGAATATGTTTTCTTTTATTTGTTTAATAATCTTCACACCAATTAACAAGACTTCTGAAATTGAATCTTTCAAAACCTAATAATAATTTCACATCAAAATTACTTTGTAAAAAGTTGCTGATACATGTAATAAGTAATAAAAATTAAACTGATGTTATGATTTGAAAACTTAAATTCCAAGTAAAATGAACCAGTTTGTACTTTGTATTTATACCTTGTTTTTTTTAACAACAATGAAACAATAGTCAACATGCATTGTTTGTATTTATCAATTGTTTGGAATTTCGGGAGGGTATCCATCAAAGATTCAAAATGATTCAACTATTTTACACCCCGTTGCTACGGAGCTCTTGAAGTGTCATCCAAATTCTTGAGATCCTGAGTTAATTTATCTCGTAATTTTATGATCCTGACATAAATTAGCTTGGGAAGTCGGCACCCGGATGGCATCTCGGGAGCTCCATACATTGCAAAGAAAAGCACTGATAACTACATGTAGGGAAAGTTGATGCACCTACTTATTAAGTATTACATTGTGGATGTTAACCGGTGATGTAACTTATAAATGCACACTATCTTTTGCCACCGATGAGTGTACATTGTAAGTACTAGCCAGATTATCAAATAATATGCATGTATGGTATTTTCTTTCATATCTGAAGTCATTGATTTTTAATGGAGGAGCCCTTATTAAAACAGTTTACAAAAAAAACACCATTATATTTGTACAACCTTTTACTTTTTGTTAAAGTACTGAAAAGAAAGAGACAGTTTGAAGTTTAAAGCTTAGAGAACAAATATTATTTTGTGTCTGCTGTTCCATATCAACTTAAGATCTACACTTAAATGCAAGTAATGTATGCCATCATTTTCCATTCTAAAGTTGTGCACTGCCCTCCCTTTGACCCCCCCCCCCCCCAACAAAAACTTAAAACCAACCATAATGACATTATGACTCGCACATCCATGATAAACAGAATGGACAAGGATATTCGACCCGCTGCGGGTTGAATAAGTTCAAAACAATTTCCTTATGCGACCCGCCGCGTGACCAATCCCGAATTAAGTTGGCATAGTGACCAATGCGGTATTGGTCACTTTGCCAAATTACAAAAATAGCCAGTTAATTAGAGCATTCGTCATTTGAATGCATGCTCTATCTCCAAAACTATAAGGAATACATGCATGTGGATTAGAAACAATGGTAGGTCTCTTCCTGAATGTACTAATGGGCGGGAAAACTTAAAATTGAACAAATTACTAATAATATTACTAACTCGTAATAACGGATTACTAATCCGTTATTACAATCCGTAAAATACATTTTTGTAAATAGCCAAAACCACGGGTGATAATCTTTAATTGGCATGCAATGGTCAAAATATATCTCAAGCAATTAAAACATTGCAGATTTTACCATTCAAATTTTTACTACTGAATCAACATCAAAAGGTCATTCCTTAAAATGCAATAGTTGACTTGCGACTTCTACCAATGATGAATAAAAAGATGTCATATTGAGTACCTTTAATACATGTACATGTATATCACTTGATAATATATTTACTTGAGAAATTTTTAATACTTTCATTTTATGGAATGGTTAAGCTGGAAAAGTCTTTAAAGATATTGTCACTCTGAAAGATTTAGCTAAAGGGGAGCTCATTTTATGTTGGTTTCTCACCCTGGTTATGAAGACACTTTAAATGTAATTCATAAGTGTGTTGCTTCCCCTCCCCCACCAATAAAAAAGAAGAAGCTACCCTCTTGATTTGTAATATTGCAAACCTTTTGCTCAAATTGTAGCTTCTTGGGTTAGACAATTTCTGATTAAAGGGGATATTGTCACGATCAGAGCAGGTTTGCAGCTTGACATTGAATCTGAACTAATAGTCTCAGATGAACCCAGTGACTGAAAATAATACCCCACGAGCACGCGCTGGCCTAGTAATCTGGCGCGCCCTGTTATCTAAGCCAATGCATGCTCGTGGGGTATTATTTTCAGTCACTGGGTTCAACTGAGTTCATCTAAAACTATTAGTTCAGGATTCAATGTCAAACCACAAGCCTGCATATATCGTGATGATATACCCCCTTTAAGTTAGCAATATGGTTGATAAAAACTTATGGACATAGAAAACTGATCTGTTTCATTTAAATTAGTCCTTCAAATATTTCTGAGAAATTAATTTCAAATTAATTAACTCAAGTCAAACTTTGCAAGTGCAATTTTGCAAATAGATTCCCCCCCCCCCCACAGCATTACATTATTACCACTGTAAGGACCAATACTAATAAGGTTACTCTGTACTGACAGAGTAACCACTTTCAGAGTAATGTGTATCTTCAAATGAAAATATTGTGATACCATGGATATTATAACAATAACAGAAATGCTTTTAAATTGCATTTAACATTTTAAGTAACTAAGACAGCAATGACCCTGTCACCACAAATATCTGTTAAACTCTACTACGATTATGTAAGGGAACATACTTTGGAAAAAGTGGCTCTAAAACGAGTTGTTACGATATCTAATTATCAATAGGTGGAACATTTGTGGAATTTAAGTTCCATACCATTGCTAATATACCACCAGAAAAAAATGATAATCATCACTACCTACCTACGTTGACATTTAATTTCCACATGTTACAATGTAGGTACCATGAAACAAGTTTGCATGTATTTAACTGCAAGTATTTAACTGTGGGACAAAATAATGGTAACTGAAAAGTACCCGTTTTAGAAGCTAACATTAAATCTGTTCAGCTATCTATACATCAAAAACTTATTTGGAGTAAAACATGTACACTGTGATGAAAGTTTTTTAAATATGCTTATTCTGAAGTTTTACAAGTTTTGGTTTACATGAATACTACATATGGACTTTGTGTACATATTTGTATATAGCTTGAAACATTTCCAATATTCACAAGAACTATAATGTTCATATACTTCATAATCTACCAAAAAAAGGTTAAAGCCCTATTTGTACTCTAAGATAAATTGGAAAAATTTAATAAAGATCAAATGACAAGTTTAAAATATGAAATGACAATGCAACTTGTTAAATTTGCCAAAACATTAAATATTCTGGGCTTAATGCTTATTTTAATTTGATTATCTAGTTCACTGTCTCGGACTAATTCAAAGAATTATGTAGTTGTGTCATAAATTCATACTTATTATTAATTTTATTATTTAAAAAAAAAATCTTTTAAATTGATTCATTTTTGTTTCTTTCAAAATCACATTTAAGATCTTTGGTGCCCCAACCAAAATAATGTTGTTTTAAGGAAACAGTAGCTTTGCCATGAAATATATATCCTTAAATTGTCTTGACCAATTAAAACCGACTGGTACTAAATTGGTGGATTTTCTGCATAGCAACGTGATGCACATTCAATCAAATGGTTGAAACTGTTGAACTTACACAGGGAGATGCGATGCTTGGAAAATGCACTCATTGACATTTCAAACTTAGGCCAAACAAAATATTCTGTATGTATGCAGCATGCACAAAAGCAATATTCATGTTCCATCTTTATTGATTGAGAGAGCATATATTACATTGCAAACGTTAATCTCTGAAGTGATTTCTTGTTTGGTTCCATTGCCATACAAATTACATCAGGCATCACAACAGTACTGACCTGATATTTCCTTCTGCCCATGTTTTTTTTTTTTTTAAATATTTGTTTAATTATTATTTTGTTTTAAATACTACACCTTTGAATAATTAAATAAGACTTAAGACTAGCATGGTGGGAATAGATTTAGTAAGATTTGCAGTGACACTATGTATTGAAATAAACTATTTTGAGTAGTGAGGGACCAAAGGTTCTTCTCAGAATCCTTACTACTCAAAAGAGGTTATTTCAATACAGGGATACATGGTTTCACCGCAAATGTTACGGATAGATTGTATTTTTGGAGGTCAAACCTTTTAGTGGAATTCTGCTATAATTACCATCATGGGGTGCACACAAAATGTTGAGTGTATTGGTTGTTCAGTACAGTAATTCATGGCTGTCATGCTAATCAAATGGAAGGCAAATGTTGGTTATAGTATCGTTGCACTGTAATACATGTTTTTCATCTGGTCATGTGATGCTCGGCTGAATATCTTATTTGAAAGGGATTAACGTCCCTTTTACAAGGAAATAGAAGTGTACCAATTGCTGCTGAAAAAGAGGGGGGTTCAACCTTTTTTTGGTCAACATTGTATTTGGGTTATTTCTTTTGAAACTAATTTGAGCTCTGAATCATATTTTTAACACCACAAATTGCCAAGCTTCAGGGTGCATCACTGCTTTTGTATTCACTGGTGAAAACAACCTTAAAACATAATCATACATGTAAGTATACAACACATGTAAATTAATCAAAGATACTTTATCTTAATAAATTATCTATAAATCCATGATATTAATATTTCAAAGTACATGTAGCTGATATTAGAAGCCTTTCTCTCTTTAGAAGAGACAACTCATGCAGAAAGTCTTTCTGCTATTATGTTATCAAACCTGTGCTCTTATCTTGAATGCATTCAATGTCCTTGTAATTGTGTAGCTGATTACATGTTGTGCAGCATTCACAAATCATTCTAACCTGTAAGCAGATGTACAAAACAAAATTAAATTTAATAAACACATTTTGTTCAATGGAAACATATGGACTGTTCCATTTTCCATTGGCTTCGCCTTGTGAAAATGGATGTTACCTTGTGATAAAATAAATGCTCCCACTGGACTCTAAGGTACCCAATATTTGTATACTTTGTTGAAAAATGTTAAACAAATTTTATGTCAAATTACGATACCCTGGTGTATCTTAATTCATAATATGTTGCCTTTTTCCCCAGCACTGTATTTCAAACCTTCATCATGCTTGTTTCTTTACTTGGCAAACTAATGTTTGGTTTTCAAAGTTATCATCAGCACCATGAAGTTGTCCGAATAACAACCGCTTGCACATGTACACGTATACATGACACACACTATATACACAGCCCACACTGTATAACAAGATTCCAATCCATTTGGATCTATGCCAAAGACTCAGTTCATGCAAACTTTACCTTACAGCTAGTTCATCATGATTACAAACCCCTTACAGTACATAAGTTTAATGAGCTGTCAGGGGTGTTCATACGCTCAGCATCACAGCCAGTGGTGTTGAGGCCGGCTAGTCCTTATTTGGGCGAAAAGCGAAAAGTAGTAGCCTGCCGGTGAACCGTAGAGCACTCAAGCCAACCTCCCCTCCACGTGGTGCACCCTGAAAACTAATTACCTTGCGGTGTTAGGCCAACGAGGCTCTGTCTGAGGGAAGGAAAACCCCGAAAACAAACCTACTGCAGGGGGCCAACAACCCACCCAGTTCAAACAAATGTTACGGAAACTACAATGAACTATAATCGTACTATGGTCCTTGCAGTGGACTCGAGCCAATCTCTTGGCAGTATGACTGCTTCTGATGAAAGCCCTCTTCGGGAAGTCAGGAGTGCGAAAGGGAGTCTGCTTGGGCCTAAAACTAAGATCAGCCTGGCAACCTGGAATGTCCGCACCATGTGTGAAACATCGAAGACAGCCCAAGTCACCAGCGAGATGAAGAGATACCATCTTGACATTCTGGGCATTAGTGAATGCCGCTGGACTGGCTCAGGACGCTAAGTGACAAACGATGGATCAGTCATCCTGTATTCAGGTCATAAGGACACCCACATGTATGGTGTAGCCGTTATAATTTCGAAGAACATTGCCAAAACCCTGCTTGAGTGGGAGCCTATTACTGAGAGGCTAAACAGAGCACGCTTCAATTCAAAGAACTGTAAACTTACAATCTTGCAATGCTATGCACCAACAAATGAGGCTGATGCAGAGGTTAAAGACGAATGGTATGAGCAGTTACAACTTGACAATACTGACTTTGAAAGAGTGATGGGGACACATGGCTGTGGAGAAATAAATGAAAATGGTGAACGCCTAGTTGACTTCTGTATGAATAACAACTGTGTCATTGGTGGTACCATAAGCTCACCTGGAAATCGCCTAATGGTAGAACGATCAACCAGATTGATCACATTATTATCAATGGCAAATGGCACAGGTCTCTTCAGGATGTCAGGGCATACCGTGGAGCTGATGTACACAGTGATCATTATCTACTTGCTGCCAACATCAACTAATCAAGCTTAAACTTCTTAAGGTAATGACACAGGGTCAACGAAGGAAACAAGTTGACATCGCCAAATTGAAATGCCCAAACACCAACAATGACTTCGTTTTGGAGCTGAAGAACCATTTCAGTGCACTGTCTGATGAAGCCAAGGATGATGACATTGATATTGACAAAAAATGGGATAATATCAAGAACACCTATTGTGAAGTAGCAAAGAAAGTTTTGGGCTACAGACAGAGAAGAAGTAAAGAATGATTGACACCTGGTACATGGCAGAAAATCGAAGAGAGGAAACAATTGAAGAAGCTACTGAGCACGAAATCACCAAGGCTCCAAGAGCAGGCCCAAACAGCTTATAAGAACAAGGATAAAGAGGTGAAAAGGAGTGCTAGGAGTGATAAGAGAACCTTTGTGGAGGAGCTAGCCAATGAAGCGGAGCAAGCTGCAGCGAAGGGAGACATGGGTGCTGTTTATAACCCACTAAGCGCCTATGTGGAACTAACACCAACCAATCTGCCCATTAAAGATAAGAATGGCAACGTTATTACAACAGAGCGTGAGCAAGCTGCAAGATGGGTTCAGCATTTCCAAAAAGTACTCAACCACCCGGAACCAGATGAGCCAGCAAATCCACTACCAGCAGATACTGTCCTCAACATCGACACAAGCCCACCCACTGAAGTAGAAATCAGAAACGCCATCAAAACAATGAAGAGTGGGAAAGCCTGTGGCACAGATTCCATCCATGCGGATATGTTAACAGCTGATATCACCACAGCAACAAATGTTCTGACAGGTCTATTCAAGATCATCTGGATTAAAGACACCATCCCCGAAGACTGGTCAAAGGGACTAATTGTCAAACTCCAGAAAAAAGGCAACCTCCAAAACTGTGACAACTGGTGAGGGATTACTTTACTATCAATTCCCAGCAAAGTCTTCTGTAGAGTGCTGCTGAAGAGGATCAAAACAGCTATTGACACCAAGCTGAGGCAAGAGCAAGCAGGATTCAGGAAAGGAAGAGGGTGTATCGAACAAATCTTTGCAATACGAAATATCATAGAGCAGTGCCCCAGAAATTCTACGACCACTTTGAATGCAGTGTCATCTTGGACAACACACTCTCCGAGTGGTTCCCTGTGGAGTCTGGAGTAAGACAGGGGTGCATCATCTCTCCCATCCTCTTTCTTGTTACCATCGACTGGATCATGAGAAGAACAACCTCAGACAAACCCAGAGGCATCCAGTGGATCCTATTCTCCCAACTGGAAGATCTAGACTTTGCCGATGACCTTGCTGTTCTCTCCACTAATTATTCCAACTTACAGGAGAACACTGATAGACTGAATAGCTTTGCTAAGCAGACAGGCCTCAACATCAGCGAATCCAAACTCAAGTGATGTGTGTTAATACCATCCCAAGTGCACCAATCACCGTAAATGGTGATCCACTGGAGTTTGTGGAGGACTTCACCTATCTGGACAGTCTTATCAGTAAGGACAATGGGGCACAAAAAGACATCAAGGCAAGGCTTGGGAAAGCTCATGGTGCTTTTGCTAGACTATGCACCATCTGGAAGTCAAAGCACTACAGTCTAAAAACCAAGATCCGCCTCTACAACAGTAATGTGAAGTCTGTGCTGTTGTATGGATCAGAATGTTGGCGAGTCAAGACTGACATGAGGAAAATAGAGTCTTTTCACAATGGTTGCCTTCGGAGAATCTGCCGCATCTTCTGGCCAAATAAGATCTCAAACAGAGAACTCTATAAGAAGACTGGTTGTCAGAGTGTTGTGCAAGAAATCAAATGCCGATGTATCCGATGGCTAGGCCATGTGCTTAGGATGGACCAGGATCGTATCCCTAAAATAGCATTGCGATGGACACCACCTGGAAGGAGAAAACCAGGAAGACCAAAAACTACCTGGCGAAGAACAGTTATGGCAGAGCTTGCTGAGATGAATTTTACTTGGGGAGAGGCACAGTACATCGCAAAGGACGGGACCAAATGGAGAGAGATCATTGTAGCCTTATGTCCCACTAGGGACAAATGTACCATCATCAAAGCTTAGTTCAAGCCAGTGGCGTAGCTAGCGGGGGGCAGCCGCCCGCCCGCCCGCCCTGCCCCTTCCCCGGCTCCAGTTCCAGAATAAGTGGGCCCCCCCCCTAACACATGCAAATTTTTTTCACATGCTTATGAGACTGACTGACGGGCCCACCAGCAGGCAGGACTATACAGGCAGGGCCGGATTTAGACCTTGAGGGGCCCAGGGCACTTCAGGTTCGGGGGCCCCTCGACATAAAAATTAAATTACATGACAAATAAAAAATAAACTAAAATGAATGATAAACCGCATTTCTTCGAAAAAAATATAAAACTAATTTTATAATTATTACATTTTTTTATAAAGGAAGTCCTTAGTCTGGGGGCCCTCTGGCAGGGGCCTGGGCACTGCCCTTGCCCCCTTATAAATCCGGCCCTGTATACAGGGCCGCTTTTATATAAGGGCAAAAGGGTAGTTGCCCACGGCCCCAGGTAAAGAGGGGGCCCTATAAATCTGTAGTCATTTTTTTATAACCCGCGATTAATCAAAATCCAATGGCTTAATATGCATGTAGAAGGTATATAGCAGCACTAACACTTTTTCCGGATAACAATTAAGAAAATGGCTTTTCCGAATGTATGTACTCTTTACAGACTATTCGTGACCATACCAGTAAGCTCTGCGCAAGCAGAACGCACATTCAGTCGATTAAAGCTCATCAAAAATTATCTCAGGAGCACCATGTCTGAGGAGCGGTTGAATTGTTTGGCTATGATGTGTATAGAACGAGAAATAGCAGAAAACGTAGACTTTGGCATAGTGATTGATAAGTTTTCCAAAATTAAAAAGCGCAGAATGGAACTCGATTGATCATATCATTGACATTTATGTTGATACTTTGAAGAATATGATATGCTTCGATATTACCTGAAGTCGGTGTCATTGATTGCTGGGCCCCCTGGGATCCGATTCTTGTCAACCCATTTGTGCTGGTCAATACTTTACCCACTAGACCCATAATTTAAGTATGTAGATGACTTAACACTAGTTAAATATACAAAATCAAACCAGCTATCCATATGCAACTAGCATTTAATAATTTTGTTGAATGGTCAGCTATTAAAGTACAAAATGATAATAAACCCTGCGAAATGTGCTAGAATGGAAATTACATTTATGCATAACCCTCCTGTTCCACTACCCATTCTGATTAATGATAGTAATCTTGCCTCTGTGAACTTCTCAAAAGTCTTAATTTTTTTAAAATTCAAAACAACTTAAATGGGAAATATGCCAATGGCAATCTCTACATGCTACGTCACTTGAAAAGTTTTAATAACTCTAGGATTTGATTACTGTTGAAAGATAATAATAATGTGGACTTATATAGCGCATTTATCCACCAAACTGGTGCTCAAGGCGCATTACATTATCACCCCTGCTCATCAGGCGCAAATCAACCTTGTTTGCATGGTTGTGTATGCAGGGTTTTTCGTCTTTGCCTAGCATATTCTGACCAGGGCCAGTCAGCCTTTTTACAATCATTGTTCCTTGTAATTTTATATTGCATTGTTCTTACCATGTATTTTGTTTTATTGTTTACACTGATGTGTCACTGCGCCATGAGCGTCTCTTTTGACGGATACCGGCGCATTACAAATGTTCATTATTATTATTATTATTATTAAATCATTCCTGAAACCATCTCAGCTCCCTGGGGAGTATACAGTTCAATTGCTGCCATTTCGGCACATATGGGCTAATCAAACACAACAACCAACTCTGCCCTCACAGGTAACCATTTACCCTTGGCTGGAGCGAAGCAATTATGGTAAAGTGTCTTGCTCAAGGACACAAGTACCATGGTCATGGTTGGGATTCAAACCCACATTCTGATGAATCAGCCATCAGAACACAAATCCGACGCACTAAACCACTCGACCATAGCACACCACAAGGCGACTGTCAAATGCTTGCTCTCTGTATAGTGTTTGGTAAAAATTACTTAACTTACCAAGATGCCCTAAATCAGTGGAAGACCATAGGCAGCCACTCTGTTGTTCGTAATGAAAAAAAAAACTCTTGCCAACTAAACTCAATTTTGTAATTACTTACCCGACAGTAAAAACACCAGAACTCTTAGACATACAGTAACAATTCCTTAATAGTTCCATTGCAAAACCAACCAAATGAAAAGTAGTCCCTTGTTCAAACCTTGAATGCTAATTTATATTTTTATATATTTTTCACTTTCTTAAACACTGTTTTAATTAATTTTAATGTTTTGGCATTTTTGCTTTAATTAATTTTAATGTTTTACTGTTTTTAACCTGTAATATTTTGTATGGGTATCTTGCACAAATTTATGTGCAATTCAGTGATTTGCCGCAACATATGATATTTTTAATCAAACCATTTAATAATATATGGTTGTTATCAGAACCACAATCTCACTTCAAGATAGTTGAGATTCAAATCACATGTTGTTACCGCAAACCTATGAAACAATACTCCAACATGCAAATCTTTAATAATAATTATATTACTAACAGTAGTAATAATAATAAACTGTGTATTTAGAATTAAAAGTCCCATCAATAGGAATCATCAACAATTTGTACATCTTTTTACTATATTTAAGGTAATGTTTCGCGGGAACAGAGTCTTTGGCATATATCCAAAGGATTGGAAGTTCTGGAGGCAAGTCTAACTTGAACCATGTAAGTGTCATGTACATGTATGTACGATGTACAATGTACATGTAGTGTCGTGGCCGAGCGGTGGAGTGTCGTGGCCGAGCGGTCTAGCGCACCGAACTCAAGTTCTGGTGTTGCCAGCAGCAGGGTGTGGGTTCGAGCCCCGGTCGTGACACTTGTGTCCTTGAGCAAGGTACTTAACCGTAAAGCCGTAGGTCCCGTGTGTTGTATAATGCACGTAAAGTGGATTGTCGTGCGGTCTAGCGCACTGAACTCAAGTTCTGGTGTTGCCAGCAGCAGAGTGTGGGTTCGAGCCCCGGCCGTGACAACTGTGTCCTTGAGCAAGACACTTAACCATAATTGCTTCTCTCCACCCAGGGGTTAAATGGGTACCTGTGAAGGCAGAGATGGTTTGCTCTATATGCGCTAGAAATGGCAGCAATTGAGCTGTATACTCCCCAGGGAGCTGAGATGGTTTCAGGAATGATTTATGAGCCTTATGAGCAGGGATAATAATATAATGCGCCTTGAGCGCCACTTAGTTGGTGGATACGTGCGCTATATAAATCTATACATTATTATTATTATTATGTACGTGTACATGTGCAAGCGGTTGTTATTCGGATAACTTCATGGTGCTGATAACTTTGAAAACCAAACATTAGTTTGCCATGTAAAGAAACAAGCATGATGAAGGTTTGAAATACAGTACCGGGGAAAAAAGCAACATATTATGCATTAAGATATACCGGGGCATCATAATTTGACATAAAATTGGAATAAAATGTTTTCAATTAATTGTATCTTACCCTGCCTCTTCCTCCAATAAACAACGAAGTTTTGGTATACGGTATCCCTCATCAGTTTGTCTCACAAGCTCAAGCAAAACAAGCATTTTTTTAATTCCAATGCACAGCCTGTTAAATGAAACATACAAGTCATGTTCATGTCACACAACAATAACAAATTCAGTCTTAAAGGGAAGGTACAACATTGGTTTTGATAAACAGGTTATGTTCCTTTCAGCCCTCAATATAGCATTGAACTAACCTTTGGAAATTTCATCACAATGGGTGATTACATTCACTGATATCTTCCCCCAACCGATAAATCCCTACACTTGTTTTCTTTTCTTTTAGTTTGAATACTTTTTCCCCTAACACACACAAATTAAACGAGAATTTCAATTTTTTTTGTTTCAATGTCAGGGGTATCTTGGCACAAGAAGATTTTAACAACCTGGGGGTCACATGCCCCCCCACAAATTTCCAGTGCCCCCCCCCCCACAAAAAATCCTCATAGTGCCCCAAAAAACAGAAAAGAAAAAGAAAAGGGAAAAAACCCATACCCCCTGGGTCCCCCCACTGAAAAGCAATGCCCCCCTATGTCCCCCTCCCTCCACCCCCCAACTGAAAAAGTCCTGGCTACGCCGCTGTCCCTAACTGACCAAGCAGATTTTTCCCCCAAATCAAAGGTGATTTGTGCGTCTGCGAAGGGACGATACTTACATGTACCTATTAAACATTTGAATAATCTCTAGTCGGGTTACTCATCCTCTTATTCTCTAAGCAGGAGTAATGTCACCTTAACCTAGGCCGAGCCACGTGGGGAAGGCGGGTGGGATGTTTAACAGGTAAGTATCGTCCTTTTGCAGACTCCCAAATAACCTTTGATTTGGGAGTCCACTTCAGGGACTCTCTAACCTGTTAAACCAACATTTGCATAGATTGGGCAGGGCGAGGCTGCTAGTTTAAATCAATTGGAACCGACGGGCAAGTCCCTTCGCGTTCTCCCAAGAACAGAAGGAAATACTTGACTTACCAATGATAGGTTCCATAGGGGTCTGGGGATTAGGGGACGTCCCATCACTCCTGAGATGTGGTGCGGGGTCTAGCAGACAAGAGAGCCGTGCGGCCCACCAGACCTTCCATTAGGAGTACGTCTCGGAGGCAACACAAGACGAACATGGAAAGGGTCTTCCAGGCGGCCGCCTGCTGAATGTCTCGCAGGGGTACACCTTTAAGGTAGGCCCATGAAGTCGTGTGCCCTGGTGTCATGGGCATGAACAACATCTTCAGTTGATGCAGGCCTACCCGGGATAGAGGTACAGATAGCTCTAACTATCCATCTGGAAATAGTATCTTGTGAAGCTGCCCCATGCGGCTGTGTAGTAGAGATAAATAATTGCATAACAGAACCCCTAAGGGTTTTTGTGCGCACCAGATACCACTTATGTGATCTAACTAGGCACCAAAGTTTATCTTCCGGTATGGAGGATACCAATGTTAGGTTAAAGATATCTAGCTGTTGATATGAAGATGACGGATTTTTAGTCAGAAAACCATGTTGTGGGACCAGACGTACACCATTTGGTTCCCATCTGATTAGTCCCGACTCAATTGATAGGGCATGTAGCTCACTTCGTCTTCTGGCTGTAGCGGTGGCTACAAGGAAAACGGTTTTAGTAGACACATCCAGTAAGCTAGCATTAGCTAAAGGTTCAAATGGAGGCTGTGCCAAGGCTTGAAGGACCTGACTCAAGTTCAACGAGGGCACCAACCTTCTCTGGGGAGGACGTTTGATGAACATGCCTCGTAACAGTTGGGCCAGAGCCTTGTTATCTGATACGGACGAACCGTCCTGGAAACCAGTATGTATGGCTGCTATAGCTGAGCAGTATCCGCGAATAGTGGCTATGGACACCCGACGACCAAGGGCTGCAAGGGCTGCAGCATTCGAAGAAAGGCCTGCCGAGCAGAGCGATTGTTTGACAGAAGCCAGCACGTCAGGCTCTCTGGTCCCGATTCGGCAACAGAACCAGTGGGTGGATTAAAAGATGAATCAGGTTGGGAAACCATGGTTGTCGTGGCCAAAACGGAGCTATGAGGATAACCTTGCATTCCTCCCCTTGAGGGAAAATGGTGGGAACGCATATGCGAACATGTTTGTCCATTCGATTGATAGAGCATCTATTGCCCATGCAAGTGGATTGTGGTTGTGTGTGCAGTATACCAGGAGTTGATGGTTCGATGCGAATAGATCTATATGAGGGCGATCGAACCTCTGGAAAATTATTTGAGTTATTTCTGGGAGCATTGTCCACTCCGTGGGAAGAACTCTGCCCCTGGAGAGAGCATCTGCCATGGTGTTCAGTTTGCCAGCAAGGTGGACCGCAGTTAGGGTCACCTTGTTTGTGATGCACCATTGGAGGAGGGTCCATGTGTGAAGGTAAAGTTGAGGCGATCTCGTCCCTCCTTGCCAGTTGATGTATGAACACCACAGTTGAATTGTCCGATTTGATTAGGACGATCTGGCCTGTTACTGTGTGACGGAAGCGGTTCAGTGCCCGTTGAACTGCCAAAAGTTCCAGAACGTTGATGTGCAGGGATCTCTCATAGGGAGACCAGATCGGAGACCAGTCGGTTGAGGCCAAGGGAATTTTAGCCCGGACTCAGGGGTGAACATGAGAGGATATTGGAACCGGTAGAGAGATGTGGCTGGACATTGGCCGGTAATAGGCCAGCAGGTGCAGCTGCAGGTGCAGCTGCAGGGGCCGCATGCACATCCTGCACCTGGGTACAATGTCCACCATGCTGGCCATAAGCCCCAGTAGCCAAGCTACAGCTGGGGCAACCCGGGCGGATAAAAAGAGAGAGACACACTTCAGGAGTCGGAGTGGCCAAACCGTTTGTAGGTCCAGTAGAACCCCGAAAATGTTGGCCATGTTGACAGGTTCAGCCATGATTTTTCTTCGTTGACAAGGAACCCCAACCGGGTCGTGAGATTACGGGTTAGGTTCATTGCCCAATGAGCTTCTTGTTCTGTGTTGCCCAGGACGAGCCAATCGTCGAGGTAAACAAAAACCCGAACATGATGCTGTCTGAGAATGGCTGCAATGATTTTTTCCAGTCATGTGAACACTCTTGGGGCCGTAGATAGGCCGAACGGAAGAGAGTGGAATTCGTACATGACTCCGCCGTACAGGAAGCGAAGGTACTGGTATATGAGTTTCGCGACTTGGGACGTGCAGGTATGCATCTGCCAAATCCAAATGCCCAGGACGGGAGCGGTAAGGAGTCTAGGACTATCCGAAGGAACTCCATCCTGAAGCTCTTTAGACGAATAAATTTGTTTAATGGCTGGAGGTTCAGGATGGGTCGACTCTGTCCGGGATGTTTCTTTAGGATTAGAAAAAATGTTTATGTAAATCCCTGGTTGTCCTTCAGAAGTGCATAAATTGCACGTTTCTGAAGGAGGCCATTGATTTCGACTACTATGGCCCAGTGTTTGTCCACGTCCACCGGAGATGTTCGTAAAGTTGAATGTGATGGGGTTGGAGGGGGTTAGGTGCTCGTGAACTCGAGCTCGTAACCATGCCTTACGGTATCGAGCACCCACCCGATTCGGGTACGGGTACGGGTACCGAAGGTTGGACTTATGAGGCTATCGTGGCCATCAATTCTTGAAACCCCCGTAATAATAATTCCTTCGTAAACCTGTGGGTGTTACAGTGACATCGGCGACGTGTGTCGGAAGACTGGCTCGTGGACGAACGGCTGGAAAATTCTGAGCTAGAACTCGAGTAAAATCGTCTTTTCTTTTTTATGAAGGCGATGTTCCTTCTCAGCCTTTACAGTCGTACTCAATTGGCCCCGTTGTTGTCCCTGTCCGGTGTGTACAGGGGCCCTCAATGTATCGGACCCCACCGAAACATCGATGCCCTCAGCGTCGGCAACTGGTATCACCAGGTTCCTACTGGTAATCGGTGCTGACCAGGTTTTTCCGTGGTGTACTGGATCCATCGGTTCACCAGATCCCTCTGGAGTACTGGGGCCCTCTGGAGTACCGGGGCCCTCTGGAGTACCAGGGCCCTCTGCACTGGTGGCTGACGTCTCCGGGTTCCGTGAAAAGGATACGTATGTTAGGAGCTCGTTTCAAACACGTTTGTACTCAACGAACAAAAGAGGATGTGTAACCCGACTAACGGGTGGGCTCTTGAGTGGACTCTTAGTGTGGTATAAGAATCTAGCATTGGAGCCTAGGGCTAGAGATTATGCAAATGTTGGTTTAGCAGGTAAACGAGTCCCTGAAGTAGTAATAATAATAATAATGTGTGGACTTATATAGCGCACGTATCCACCAACTGAGTGGTGCTCAAGGCGCATTTTATTATTACCCCTGCTCATAAATCATTCCTGAAACCATCTCAGCTCCCTGGGGAGTATACAGCTCAATTGCTGCCATTACAGCGCATATAGGGCTAATCAGCCAACTCTGCCCTCACAGGTACCCATTTAACCCCTGGGTGGAGAGAAGCAATTATGGTTAAGTGTCTTGCTGAAGGACACAAGTGTCACGGCCGGGATTCGAACCCACATTCTGCTGCTAACACCATGACACTCCACTGAATAAGTGGACTGAATAATTGAATAAGTGGACTGAATAAGTGGACTGAATAATCTCTGACAAGCTTGATGATAATCAATTTGGCTTTATCAAGAGTTTTTTTCTGTGGGTATATGGGGTGTGTATTGATAGGTCAATTACCCAAGTACACAGACAAACTGTGGTCACACAACCCATCAACAGATTGTTTTGATGGCAATACATATCAACCAAAAGTCTGATCTCACACAACACAAATACAATGTACTTTCATTTAATACATTGAGTATTGTTCTGCTTTATTTCATTTCATATAATTAAGGGGCTAAGAAAAAGACTACCTTTTGCCATTGAGCTTCTTCTCTAAAGTTGCTCGTTCAGCAGGTGTGAAGCAGTCCAAGTCCTGAGCAGCAAAACAACAAAGCATTCAATCTTATTGATAATACATGTCATCATGAGGGTTAACATGTCAGTTAATATACATTTAAATAGGCACACATTCCATGCATTCGATCGAGTGCTCTAGGACAAAAAAAAAACAAGTATACCAAATGAATTTCAATGTGTCTCTAGCAGTGTCATAGAGAATCACAATTGAACTGTTGACATATACCAGCTTTAGTGGAAATCACAAATTACTGCTTTGAAACCTGA
Organism: Zoroaster sp. YZ-2022; assembly: GCA_029582265.1. Taxonomy (NCBI): domain Eukaryota; kingdom Metazoa; phylum Echinodermata; class Asteroidea; order Forcipulatida; family Zoroasteridae; genus Zoroaster; species Zoroaster sp. YZ-2022. The sequence continues at coordinate 12,777,305 of CM055828.1, read as the reverse complement.
CCAAGGGAAACTCCCAACCCCATCGATTCACACAACACTAGGCCCTCATCATAAATACTGGGTTTTTTTTGTTCTTCAAAAACACCTTTTACAAAATGGACAAAGCACGGTCAGATTTGCCTACTTATTCCCAGCCATGACCCTCCCACGGACATTACAGTTTTTATGGATAAAAAAAATCAAGCTTTGATTCCAGCAAAGGAAAGGTGTAACCTGTACTTGGTGTTACATGCGCCTACTTCTGATCACCAAAAGAATACAGGCACGGCAGAAACAAAGAAAAGGCAATGAAAAGGAAACCAGCAAATATATATTTATACAACAATAATTTAATATGTAATAAAAAATAAACTTTTAATAATGCAATAACACAGTATGTAATCAAATGGAGAGCAATCACTTAAAGGGGCCCTAAAAGTTCATAAAAAATACACCGAGTTTGAAATAGCATGTCTGGGGAAAAAATACAAGCTGTATCCAAAAGATTTTTACCAACGAGAGTAGATGACACTGGGAAACAGTCCATCGTTAAATTAGCCCCAAAAATCATCAGAGTATGACCTTGTTTCCTATTTTTGTGAGTTTTCCTGTGTTTTCCTCTTTACAATTTCAAAGTCTGTAAAGTGAAACAAAGTTCAAACATCAACTCCCACTTTGAATGAGTGTTGACAAGGTCAACATTAACACTTAACACATTAAGTACACTGTAGGCTTTATGTACCAGTGAACTCTCTTATACACTGTTTCAGCACAGCTTGAAAAACACAATAAAAAGTATAATGTATCACAGATAGTTAAACTGTCCGTTTAAGTTCTCACTTAGGCATAATCTTAATTTGGTCAATGTGAACAATGAGTTCTTTGACACTGGTAAGTTCGTTCCCTGGATTTGTGACTTTCTTCACAATAGACAACAATGTGTTTGGTACAACAACGTCATTTCTAATTATGTATATCTTCATGGGAATTCCACAAGGAACAAGACTTGGGCCAATAGGTTTTCAAATACTTAGAATTTCAGCTGCACAAGATACTGATACTGAATATTGGAAGTACGTGGACGACCTTACATTTGCAGAGAACCATATGGCTACACATCAAGGCTCTATGCAGGATAAACTGGACAATTTTAAGCAGTGGTCTGATGACAATTCCTCTTGTAGTTAAATCTCTACAAATGTTAGGCTCTCCAAGTTTGCTTAAAAAAACACCTCCACTGTTTAGTAACTTAAGAATTGGTACTGAACCACTTTCATATCTCTCAGAAGTGAAGTTTTTGGCACTGCAGCTCCAAAATGACATCAAATGTCCAGATTAAGAAAATGCTAGAAAAAGCCAACAAAAAGTTGTTTACATTGAGGACTCAAGAGGTTTGGTTTTATAGTGGCTATGCAAGAGCTATCCTTGAATATGCTGTTACATGGCACTCCAGTTGTTACATGTAAGCAATCTAATGACATTGAATCTATACAAAAGGGCCTGTAAAATAATTCGCATAAAATTCAAATCGCATAAAGATGAACTTAATTTTTGAGGTTAGCACATTGTCTGAAATTCACAGAAAACCTTAGTAGTAATATTCTTACTGGCTGTTGCCCCCAACCAGGCTTGAGAGCCATGGTAAATGCCTCAGAAATAGTAATAAAATTACCCAAATCCCTGCATGAACTCTCAATTTAAAAACATTCCAATTCCCCTTCTTCATTGATATTTTAAACTTTTTTTCTTCAATTGTTTAATGTATAAGTGCAATTTTAGTGTTTTTATGAAATAATGTAATTTATGTATCATAATTTGGTAATTTTTTTTTGTATTCTCCAAGTGATAAATTTTTAAACTCTCTAATTGTTATATCCATGTAATTTGGCCACAAGAGAATTCTTTAGAAAAGAACACTGGGACAATGGTGGTACCCAACAAACAGCAGGAGGCCACTTGTGTAGGGTACTTTCTGAATAGGGACAATGGTACCCCCAAGAGAAATTTGACAAAAAAGGGACAATAGGACGACAATAGTGGTACCCCACAAACCTGATCCATAAGGTTGTGTGTGTGTGTGTGAGGGTGTGAACGTACACACCATTCGTTGTGGGGTCCAAAACACAATAGAACAATTGGACCCCACAAGGTAACTATAGAAAATCTTGTACCCCACAGGAGAATTATAAGGAAAAGGGATAATAGAACGAACAAAGGAATACCCCACAAATCAATGTGCGTGAGGGTGTGTGTGTGTGAGGGTGTGTGAGTTTGTGTGGGCATTCAAACCAGGGACCTATAACAAAAGGGACAATATGTCCCTGGTTGCTATCACAATGGAGAACAATACGTCCCTGTTTGCCAGGACAAAGAAATTGGACAAAGGAAGTCCCCGATTGCAGGCAAAAGCAAAGTTGTGTGTGTGTGTAACCTTTATTTGTTCTCCAAAATATCTCAAAAAGTTAGGTTCAGAATTTGATGGCTGGTGGATTTCTTGTGTAGATCACTAGGTCAAAGAGTTTGGTGAAGATCTGAAAGGTCAAAGGTCACTGTGGGGACAAATAAGATTTTGTTTCCAAGATATCTTACAGTTATAGACGGATTTGAACAAAAAACTTTGTGAATGGGTTGGGTATGTCTCTATAAGGACAAATCGAGTAGGTCAAAGGTAAAAAAATTATAAAAATTTGCTTGTGCACAAGATAGCTCAACAAATTATTATTTTTTTCACTTTATGATTTGATATTATTAATGGTGACCCCGGTTCAAATGACTTAAGTGAATAATATTACACAGAAAGGACTGGAAACAAAAGAAAAGGATTTGATCTATATACACGTAGACCATTTTAATTGAACATATTTACATGAATATTTACAATTTATTTACAAGAGATTTATGGTTAATCTCTAGGTGTAATCACACAGATTTCTTTTACATTTATTTCTACCAAGATTTGTCACTCAGATATGTATTCAAACTTTGACCTATCTACATGTATGCTTAAAAGGCCTTATCTCATAGAGATTGCTTAATTATTTCTTATGTTTTCTGCCTTACTTTTTCTCTAAACTAAATATTTATATTTTATATTAAGTTCAGGTGAACATTATTTACAACAATCATTAATAATAGTTATGCTGTTAACTTTGGCTTTCGCTGTGACACACAGCTTTCAGGAGACACACCCTGGCTACACGTACATGTACACCCTGGCTAACACGTCTAACAGGACGGTGTTGGATGAATGATTTGATGTAACATCTCAGTGGCTTCACTGTTATCTTGAAGATGTGGCAGGGAGGGTGGTTACCCTGAAAATACAGCCATCTATTAATATAAGATAATGAAACTAAAGTATTTTGTTTCCCAAAATACTGTATTTGATTCACAGTAATGAATTCAATAAACACCATATTTACACAATTAATTACATACACTTGGTATGTTACTATTCGGCTTTGTTTTGACTTAACAACAACAGCAACTTAGTATAAGTGTGACCCAATATGTCATTGCTTGATTTAAAATTACTCCATCTTTTCAAATACGTAGCTCATGTTCTAAACTGTCGAAAATGCAGTATAAAAAATATGTAATATCAAGAGAATCAAATCTTTACATAAAAACTTACGGGTGTTAATGTTGGTGAAACTTCTTGATACCAGGCTCAGTGTTGCTATGGTTGTAATTTGGACTGGGGACTGCTAATAAAGATCTTAGATCTTCTTTCAGCACTGAATTTGCCGAACTGAAATGGGGTTTGTGGGGTACCACCATTGTCCCTTTTCTTTAGAATTTCTCTTGTTGGGTACACGGAAACCAAGACCGACTTGTGGGGTATCATTGTCCCCATTCAGAAAGTACCCCACACACACTCAAGACTTCAATATTCAATGTTCGCCCTCAAACTGTATTTCTATTTCTCACTCTAGCAAACCACTTGTCAAACCCCACACAACAACACCACTATAACGACAACTGATATGGACAATACCAATGATAATTCGGACAATCTACACGTTACACGACATCACTCCTCTTACACAGTTTAGACGTATTAAAGCTTGATTGGCCAAGCAAAAACTTACAGGAATTTACCCATCACTGATTGGCTATACCAAATATAGAGGGGTACAACAATATAAGTATTGATGAAATTCTTGCGTCGGGTGATAAACAATTGATTTAATTTTGCCCTACACCGACGTGTGTATAGCACTGTGTATAGCACAATATAAGTATTGTGTGATGTACTTTACAAGCTCAATGTTGAGTGCAATTACAACAATAAGATTTGTTCAATTTCAAAATAACATTAACCCTTTAAAAATAATTTTTGGGTGGTTGTCACAGTGTTTTATAGCATGATGCATTTTTCAGCTCTGCACCTCTTATTTCCATTAACCCTCCTATACGTTTAACAATCAAAGACACTCAACATTTGTATGTCTCTCTTAACCCATTGACTTTGTGCAGTGCACTCAAATACATGCAAGCACATGTGGCTGTGATAGGAGGTCAAACCAAAACCAATCAAAGACACTCAAAATTTGTAAGTAACTCCCAACCCATTGGGCCGGATAAATAAAAGTTAGCAATTGCTTATCTAGTAAAAGCTCAAGCAATAGCAATTGCTTAACAAGTAAAAGCTCAAGGTTAAGCAATTGCTTAAAAATGTATAAATAACCTTCTTCTTTGACTAGCACCTGTTGCTTGGGTGGGTTAGCAATTGCTTATGGGTATACATCATGTAACAATGATGGGAGGTCAGTTCCGATTAGCCTAGTGGTTGTATATGAGGCATGTGTTAGCAACATGGATGCTGCCGAAGAATTGGGGAGTGGTACAAATAGTGAGCAATCTTTGAACGAACTGTTAGTTAGTATAATCAAAGAGTACCCTGTTCTAATCGAGAAAAGTCAGTTGCCGGGGGTAAAAGACATGAAGGCAAATGCACTTAAAAAAGCACAAATGTCAATTGCTACCAACACAGGTAAAGCCATGGATGAGAAGCAAATTTTGAAAAGATAGCAAACATGAAAAGTCAAGTGAAGAAGAAAACAGATGGAATGCAAACAGGAAATAGGAAGATTGTTTTGGTTCCATGGGAACAAGATCTGTACAACATCTTCAAAGGGGATGAAAACCCGACTATTACGAAGATGCCATGCGCCATTTCTGCTGGTTTCAAACCAAGTACTTCGACTGCTGCTAGCCACTCCAAATTTTCAAAATTGAACCGAAATAATTTCCGGTATCTGGTAGGATTGACTTCATCACGATTTATTCTTTCATTGTACACCTTTTCATGTTCCCTTACATGCATAAACTCGGCCATGATGGCAGGAGTAATGCAACATGCAAGTGTTAGCAAATGCGTAAGCTCCTCATTTAGTATCTTGTAAAAATATTAGCAAGTGCTACAAGTCATTAGTAAAAGGTATGGTTTATTTATATGCTTCCAAGCAAGTGCTAATCTCTCTAGTAATTGCTTAAAAATCATAGCAATTGCTTTTGCTAACTACTGGAAGCAATTACTTGCAAGTAATTGCTCACTTTTATTAATGAAGATTTAAGAAAATGACTAGTAAAAGCAATTGCTACTTTTTATTTATCCGGCCCATTGACTTTGTGCAGTGCACTCAAATATATGCCAGGACATGTGGCTAGGATAGGTCAAACCAAAACCACTCGACAGTACATACACAGCTCTGTGTGACTCTGTGGTTTGACTACCAATTGGCAATGCAACCAAAAATACTCAAGTGACTGTCTGTGGGTGCGGTGCTAACTGGGCCAAATTTCAGCCTGGGCATAGGAGGGTTAATACCCCAATACAAGTATACATTTTTGGAAAGCTCAGTTTTTTTCTTTCATTTGATATCAAATTCGTCTGAACATTGTCAAGTTAAAAGTAGGTCATGACCTAAATAACATGAAATCTATGGGGGGAAAAATCAATTCAAATCCGTTGCCATGGTAACAGAATTCAATAGCATACAAAAATATTTTCAACAAAAAACATAACTGGAATAATTCTAAGAGGCCTGAGGAGCATTTATGCAAGAAACAATCAATTATATACATCAATCATATATAGATTCTAGGTGTACTAAAAAGTTAAAAAACAACTCTTATTTTGACTCAAAACTTCAACAAAATCGAGTGCTAGTAACAGCTTCTATCAATGCGAAAAAACCGGAAGTGCTGAGCAGATGCTTCTCGATCATCAGGGAGGGACGATCTAGATCATCTATGCAGGGAGTGAATGCATTCATTTTGCATGAATTTGTACGGTTGACATTTAAAGAGTTAACTTTATCGCATTACTTACTAGAGCATTTCATCATAAACGTTTGTTTTCTCACCCTCAAACACTGGTATAAAAGACTTGCAATGACTATTGCCATGCATTACCGAGGTCAAAGATCAAGGTTCAGGATTGGTCAATCTGCACTATTTGATTGAAAGGATAGTGTAATGTTATACTAATATCAATAATGAACCATACCTCAACAACAGAGCACAGTTGTTCCCCTGTTGACAAATTGGAAACATGAATATGTGTGTTGAATGTTGCTACCATTTCCATTTGTTGAAGAACTTCCTTCTGACTTGTGGTTCCAATAATCAGAAGTTTTCTTCCCTAAATAGGAAGGATATATAAGCATACAAGTATTAAACCAAAGTGGGTGAAGCTAACCAGTTGCAATAAGCAGTACTGTAGCTAATAATACTTTAATTCATCATCGGAACCATGGATATAATCACAGACAGTGGCATAGTCAGGATTTTTAGTGGAAGGGGGGGCCAAACATTTTTAGGGGATAAAAATACTGACACAAAACTCAAATGAACCAACAAATTATGTCAATCAGAAATACATGTACCAACAAGTTTGTGAATTTACCGACAGACATTATTTTGCTAACAAGTGGGGAGCGGCCGCCTCCGCCTCGCACCCCCCCCCCCCCTGGCTACGTCACTGATCACAGAAGGGAACTTTTGAAGTTGTCTTTGCAACTACAATGTATTTCATCCCAGTCAAAGTATTCCCAATAATGTAAAATAAGGACATTTTTGTATATCATCTTGGCTAAACAAATTATAAAACAAACACCGATCAATAAAATCACTGTTTTACCATGAGAATGTGTACAATATGAATGACATTTTGTATTGCTCTATGAATAATACATGTACATGTAAGTAATGCTCAAGTCCTTGGGGATGAAATATCAGAAATAGTTCTGAGACCATTCAGAGTTCATTCGCATAAATAACAGTTGTATGACCATATGCATAAATTGTTGACCGATTGTAAAAATATTATTGTATTTATGCAAATGATAATGAATTTATGCAAATAATGTAGCTACATGTATACAATAATATAAATTTTTATCTTTAGATATGCAACTGGGTCATTCTGCACCAACTCAGATTTTTTTGATAATTTTTTAAACAATCCACTGTGGGTGTATGATACACCCACAAAATTTTGGCTCCCAAATCCTTGTTGTTCTTAAGATACGACCCCTTAAACATTTTAGCCCCACCTCCTTTTTTCACCCCCTACATGTATATTGGGTCGGTGAGTTTATGGCAATTTGAGTAATGTCCCACATCCCCAAAAATCCAATAGAATGGGTTTCTTTTTTGACGTTTTCACCTCTGGACCCATATTCCCACCCCTGCCAAGCACCCAGTGAAGGAATGATTGATCTGTCCTTGCTTGGGGAAACTCACATGTACCTAGACATTACCCATGTATAATATTAAAGCAAACTGACATTTTATGTCGGCACAAAGGGGGGGGGGGGGGGGGGTGGCAAAAATGACAACAAGTCCCTAGCGTCAGTACAAATAGGGGTTTTTGAGGACCTGTAATATAAAAAGTAAATGTTGTATACCCTTTTGACAATACATTCTGATAATTTAGGTGCCAGTCATCATAAATATACATTTTCAGGGGAATATCTTTTCCGGATTTTGAGATATAGGCCTCTGAAATTGCCATAAACTCACCGACCCAGTATAGTGGGTGAAAAAAATGGGGCGGGCTAAATTGTTCAAGGGGTCATATTTTAAAAACAAGGATTTGGGAGCCAAAATTTTGTGGGTGGTCACTACATCCCCGAAGGATTGTTGAAAAAAAAATATTTAAAAGATCTGAGACGGTCACTGTCAACCCCCAGGTGAGTTGGGACAGAATGACCCAACTGTCAAACTAAGCTTTAATGATACAAGTACTGTACGAAGAGTAAAAGACCTACATATGTAGCACATTTGCAAACATTCTAATTACAGAATTTGACAAACAGACAAAATGGCAACAGTGATTTTCTTCATCAGTAAGTAATAAGTTAAAAAGAATATTTTGAGCCCTGTTTTAAAGATTTTATACAATAACAATTAACTTCAGTTTTTGAACATTACTTGATTAAATTCAACTTGCATACAGATAAAATCTAAAAGGTCATGCAAGTTGTTAATTAAACATTCAGTAAGCTTGCAAACCACACATTTCTCGTTGGTTTTAAAACCAAACTATAAATAATTTTAGATGATTCACTGTGGCCACTGAATACATGTACATGTACATGTATGCTCCTGTGACGAAATCATTTCAATGTTTGCATTCATTTGATGCACTACAATTGAAGCTAAAAGGAACAAAGTAACAATGAATTGTAGGTCCCCATTCCAAGACATCAAACATTTGTACATGTAGTTTTCCAGATCAATCAGCATTACTGCTTAATAAAATTAATAAACAATTTAAACACCATACATGTTTTTTGTTGTTTTAAAAAAAATATTATTACTGCATAGTGTCCTCTAGCGACGGGTTAAACAATATCAATTTATGCAATCTTTAAAGATATTAAACAGAATGTTACTGAATTTAGCACAACAGATATGTTTTTAAATTTTTTGATAAATCACATCCCCCTTAAGCAGATCATATTTTTATTTTTATAGGATGCTTAAACTTATCTTTGAACAGCCCCCAATATTTATTTGTTGATGTGTGTCCTTTTTTAATTAGTGATTATAGGGAAGAATTATTCAACAAATAATATCATTCATAGCAAGAATACAAAATATTAAGAATATTTTTACCTTTGGTGGAATTTTCTTCAATAGGACTAGCAGAGCTTGCAAAACTAAATTGGAGAATCGTGGTCCAATTGGTACATAATCTGTGAAGAGATACAAAACATTCAATCAGTATTTTGTTTTCACAGAGAAATACATATTAGTTACACATTTCTTCAGTTCTATAAGGAAAATACTGAAGTAATTTCTTTAATAAAGGAAACTGCAAATAATCTTTCATTTTTCTTGATGTGAAGGAAAGTTTTCCTCCTGTCTCATTTGAATTCAGATAGCCACACGGAGGATAAAACTATTAAATTCATATAAGCATCACCTAGCCACGCAGAGGCTACAACATTGGTATTTGGCAACATACACATACGTTCATTTCAAGAAATATATCATAAAACTAACCTGTGAATGTTTTCATCAAAACAGGTGTTCACATTTTTTAGAAAATTACAAAAAACCAGTTACATGCATGTTTTATATTTTACAAATAGTTGCCGATTGCAACCTTTTGTTAATTTGACATAGCAACTCCTGTTTTCTCTGAGAAGAAGCACTTCACAGCATTGATAATTGATATGTTTGATAACACAAAGTAAGGCTTTAGACAATACTTAGTTAATTTGACAATCTGGAAATGACATGTGCATGTACCAATGTTGTACATTCCCTTTAACAAGAAAATATACTTGATGTCTGTAAATATAAAATGCAAGAGTAATAAAACATTAAAAAGATGTTTGAAAAATCACTGAAATGAAACAAAAAATAGTTACAGAAAATTTTTACTTTTTACCCTTTTTGGACAGACTAAATACCATTATAGTAATAGAGAGACCAATTAAATTTAGAACTGTATTGTTAGTGTAAAAAATGTTCACTTCCTTCCAGCAAAATTAAAATAGAAAAAATGTAAATTGCTTTCAAATAAGAAATTTTTCAGAATAATTGACCCGGGCATAAAGATAGGTAAAACTTGTAGCTTTGCATGGTGAAGAGGATAAGTAAGACTAATTGCAGTGATATCATGTTAAATTCTCTAGTGAGTAGTAATTAGTTCTGAAAAGAACTGGAGGTTACAACTCGACGTTTTGATCAGTATTCTCTGATTGTCTACAGGAGAATGCCGGACTCTGGGAAATGCTGCTGCTTAAGTAGGCTGCTGGAAGATCACGCGATGACTGGATGCCGGAGGATTAGTGCGTTGAAGCGTGCAGGTGGGAAACTAGTGGAACTAGGATCCTGGGAGTGGGGGGAAAGGAGTGTGTGCTCACTGAACTGAATCAGTTGTTAACAAGCACAGGGGGAGGAAGGGTAGGTTGGGTTGTGGACTTTGGATATACATGTAGAAGATCCTTCTGTACAAAGTAGTGGTTGCCAAATATCGCTGATGTAAGAAACCGATGTTCTGTGGAACAGTGTCATGCTTGAAGATCTCAATGGCCTCTCTGATGCGTCTGGGGTGCCATGTGTCGATGGGTGTGATGAGTTGAGCTGCCTGCCAGTCGATTTGGTTGTCCTTGGTGTGGGAGTGCTTGACGATGGCTGACGTCTCAAAATCTCCTCTGCGGCCGTGTGCTCGGTGTTCTTTCAGTCTCGTTGGGAGATTCCGTCCTGTTTCCCTGATATAGACTTTGCCACACTCACAGGAGATCTGGTATACTCCCACTCTGTTGCTGGGATCCGGTTTATCCGGAGAGGTCCTTGACGTTTGCTGGGGGCGAAGTGGTAAACCTTGATGCCTGCTTGTTGAAGGATGCGCAGAAGTTTATGTGGCGTAGAACCTAAATAGTGAAGACAAGTGGAAAGGGTTAGATTAGGGGAGACCTTGCGGTCGGGGTTTGGGACAGGCTTCGAAGTGTTGATCTTGCTGGGTTTGCAGCTGTTGCGCTGGAGGGTAGTCTTGATGTGCCGTAGTTCCTTGGGTAGATTGTCCTGGCCGCATAGGTTGCAGGCGCGTTGCACGAGGGTGCGGTTGACTGATGACTTGATGCTAGGGTGATGGAAGGAGCGCTGGTTCAGGTATTGATCTGTGTGGGTGGGCTTCCTCTCAACGTTGTGGTGTAGGGAGCCATCTGGGTTTTTGGAGATGCCGACATCAAGAAACAAGATTTTGCCATCTTCTTCTACTTCCATCATAAACTGGGATGTTGCTTGTTGAGGTGTTGTAGGAAGTCCTGAAGTGCGTCTCTGTCATGTGGCCATACAACAAAGGTGTCATCCACATAGCAGAGCCACAGGCTGGGTCGGAGGTCGGCGTGGTGGAGAGAAGAGGTTTCAAACTCTTCCATGAAAATGTTAGCAAGGACCGGGGATAGAGAGGATCCCATGGAGGTCCCAGCTGTCTTGCCCTGGAATTGAGGTGTCGGTAGAGTTGGATGGGTGTTATGAGTTGAGCTGCCTGCCAGTCGATTTGGTGGTCCTTGGTGTGGGAGTGCTTGACGATGGTTGACTTCTCAAAATCTCCTCTGCGGCCGTGTGCTCGGTGTTCTTTCAGTCTCGATGGGAGATTCCGTCCTGTTTTCCCGTCGAGTTGTAACCTCCAGTTCTTTTCAAAACTAATTACTACTCAATAGAGAATTTCACATGGTGTCACTGCAATTAGTCTTACTTAAGGTAAATTATGTCAAGAAATTAATTGCTTGTCAAATAATGGCATCCAATGGACTGTTTAGGTGCATTATTTTGTGGAATATCTCACCTGAAAGTAATTCATCTATTTTTACAACAGGAAAACAGAAAACAGAAAACAGAAATATGCATATTTAATCTCAAATACACATGAACTTTTTCCTGAAAGTTGCAAAAATTCCTGATTGGTAATACACACCAAGAAGTCTCTCAATGTCATCTACAACCACACAGCTGAGTTGTGACTTGTATGCATCTTCAAACATCTGAAAAAAGAAGAATCAGATTAAAGATTAAATCAAACATTTTACAAGCCGTTACACACGGACACAAAATCATGCAAGATTTTCGGCATTTTATAATTATACATTTTCAAGTAACCCCATCCTTTTTAACTCTAGTAGAAACCCATAACACTTTGGTGAATGAAGTCCCCACTATTCATTAGACACTTTCCACAGCAACCATATTTTTGGCGGTTAAACTCAAATAATGCACAGGTGTATTTAGGGCCATTCTCTGAAAAATGAACCTTTTTTGAAAAATTTCAATTTAATGCAATTTGTTATTTTCTTTTATTTTATCATTGACTAATACCTCTACTTACCGGATTTATAATTTTGTTTCAAAAAAAGCCATTTGGTCATACCTAATTTGCATAAATTAGCATAAACATTATTTTAAACGTAAAACATGCTATTTGTAGGTAAAATTTAATTAAATTCAGTTTAAAATTAAGAAAAATTATTGAGTCTTTTCTTTTAATGAAACAACACTTTGACACAATTTCATTAATTATAAATATAAAAAATCTGAATTAATTTAATTAATTTATGGTAATTAGCCCCGAAAAATGTACATAATTGTATGTCACACACGTAACCGAAAAGAATAAAAAGTTTTATTTTCAAGAAAAGTGAGGTTTTAATAATATTTTAATTTTGTGTCAAAATATAAAATTAATTATGTTTCCCAATAATTAATTCGTAGCAGTTATTAATTGGTAAAACACGTAACCAGGCGGTTACGTGTGTGACATTCTTGGTTATGTGTGTGACACTATTGGTTACTTGTGTGATGAATACACTGTACATCTAAAGCATTCAAATGCATTGCTGCTGTACATGTACACGTGCCTTGTGTACTAGACATGTACATGTATACAAATAATAGAGTACACATTTTAAGCCTACAATGTAATCATTATGTGAACATTCATCCAGTGAAATCAGAGATAGAAGACTCTCTGTGTATGTGCACGCACTGAGTTTGTACATGTCTAGTTACACAGAATACTCAACAATAATTCAACATTTGCAATGTCTTACTCAGTGAGTACCACAATGAAGTCCAAAGGGCACTGTGGTTTCGCGAATCAGTCAGTTATTTACAGCAGCTATCTTTCAAAATATTGTAGTAGTCGTGAATCTCATGTGATTGTCTCAAATTCAAATGACAAGGGCAAGGACACTCCATGTATAAAATGTACATTTGTGAAGTATTTTAGTACAAAAAACTGTCACAAATAATGGGTCAAACATTACCCTTTTCATTGTCAAACTCCTGTTAATTCTAGCAATAGAGCACAATACACAATTTGAGTGGCAGTACTTTAATTTGCCACTTCACATGGTAAAGGTGTTGTTGATGGTATTTACAATTCCCTATAATGACTTTGTGTATCAAGCCAACAAACTAATGCCTCAAACCTGGGTTAAACATTTAACACTGGATAAAATTAAAACTTATGTCAAAGATGCACAACCCTGGATGGATGTCCTCCCCGTACCTGGAATCAGTAAGGTCCACAAAATCAAAGTCAGTCTTCGGGTACCTTAAGTTTTTAGCATACACCAGGTTTTCCTGACCCTGATTTCACCATCCAGTATAAGACTGATAATAAGAGCACACACTGGGAGGTTGGTGATTGGTTGGTTGTCAGGTATGATGATATCTATTCAGGAGAAGTTGTACGCATTGTAGGTGAGGAAACAGTAGTTAAAAGTAATGTAGAAGGCGGGAAGCTTTTGTAAGTGGCCCTCTAAGGATCCAGATATTGTCTTTTATTCACTTGACGAAATTGTGAAAAAATACAAGGTCCTCAAGTTGCAGGTTCAAGGGGTATGGGATGTAATATAAGATTACTGAAGACTTTATGTTGAATATTCATATAACTGTATCAAATGTTTGAAAATTTAAAGATGACTTCAGGTTATATTTTGCTTTGTGTTTAATTCACACACTATGTTTCCTCATGAAAAAGGAATTCATCACTCCCTCTGGTAACGTTTTGTTTGGACAAAATATCACGTTTGAAGGATTAAGGAAATTAAAAGAATTGGAAACGAAATCAAATTTTCTCATGAAATATTGAAAATGGATCTTTAAAGTAACACTAACAGGTTGTATGAAAATATACAATTTGTACTTCTTAGTAGTTACAGTATTGATCTGTCAAAGGTTTATTTCAGATGGAAATAAGATTGGCAAATGCTCAGACTTATCATGTGTACAAGCTGTGTCATTATTGCATGTCACACACGTAACCAGACTAAATTTTTAAATAAGTAAATGTGTGATTTTCAAATCAATAGTGCTATTATGTTAGTAGAATGATAAAGTCCTCCTGGTAAAAAGATGGGCTTGTTGATATTACTAAAGTCACAGGGTTTTTTAAATGAAATTTAAGATCAGATAACTTGCTTCTGTCCGACGTCACACACGTAACCGACCTTTATTTGACCTCTGACCCAGAAATAAGACATTTAGTGAAAGTAAAAATTTAACATTTAGATTAGGATCCTCTAATGATTGTTTAATATGTAAAAGAAAATAAACATAAACAGCAGAATTTCCTATTTTTAGGTCACACACGTAACTGAGAATGGCCCTTAGCATTAACAAACCAAATAATAAAGGTTAGAATTTAATATATGTTTTAATCCAATGCTAGCTTCTTATCAAGGGGATATGTTAATATATAATAATAATAATAATAATAATAATAATAATAATAATAATAATAATAATAATACAGAAGATTTATAATGAGCACATATCCACCAAGAAGTGCTCAAGGCGCTTTACAGTAAACAAGAAATCATACAATACAATAGCAAATGCAATATAATACTAAACAAAAGGTAATAAATGCATAAATGAATGTTAGTAGTCAAAATAGGCAATACACATAAGATGAGTTTTTAAGTTGTTCTTGAAGGAGTCAACAGATTGAGATTCACAAATGTACAGAGGTAAATCATTCCAAAGGCGTGGAGCCACAACTTCAAAAGATCTGTCACCCCAAGAATGTTTAGCAGACATTTTGCACTGGAACATAACTTGCGAGAGGGGGCATAACATATTTGGTCCAATGAGTGTTTTTTTTGCTTTTATGTGGTATATTTTTGCAAAATTTGGGGCTTAATGCGTGAGAACATGAGAATTGGTTCCAATGCTTGTGTTACGCATGGAAATATTTGCCCTGACCCTTGTGTGGAAAACATGCCACTATTACCCATGACCTTGGTGGAAAACATGCCACTATTACCAATGACCTTGGTGGAAAACATGCCATTATTACCCATGACCTTGGTGGAAAACATGCCACTATTACCAATGACCTTGGTGGAAAACATGCCACTATTACCAATGACCTTGGTGGAAAACATGCCACTATTACCAATGACCTTGGTGGAAAACATGCCACTATTACCAATGACCTTGGTGGAAAACATGCCACTATTACCAATGACCTTGGTGGAAAACATGCCACTATTACCAATGACCTTGGTGGAAAACATGCCACTATTACCAATGACCTTGGTGGAAAACATGCCACTATTACCAATGACCTTGGTGGAAAACATGCCACTGTTACCCATGACCTTGGTGGAAAACATGCCACTATTACCAATGACCTTGGTGGAAAACATGCCACTATTACCCATGACCTTGGCGGAAAACATGCCACTATTACCAATGACCTTGGCGGAAAACATGCCATTATTACCCATGACCTTGGTGGAAAACATGCCACTATTATCAATGACCTTGGTGGAAAACTTGCCACTATTACCAATGACCTTGGTGGAAAATATGCCACTATTACCCATGACCTTGGTGGAAAACATGCTACTATTACCAATGACCTTGGCGGAAAACATGCCACTATTACCAATGACCTTGGCGGAAAACATGCCACTATTACCCATGGCCTTGGTGGAAAACATGCCATTATTACCCATGACCTTGGTGGAAAACATGCCACTATTATCAATGACCTTGGTGGAAAACTTGCCACTATTACCAATGACCTTGGTGGAAAATATGCCACTATTACCCATGACCTTGGTGGAAAACATGCTACTATTACCAATGACCTTGGCGGAAAACATGCCACTATTACCAATGACCTTGGCGGAAAACATGCCACTATTACCCATGGCCTTGGTGGAAAACATGCCATTATTACCCATGGCCTTGGTAGAAAACATGCCATTATTACCCATGACCTTGGTGGGAAACATGCCAATATTACCCATGACCTTGGTGGAAAACATGCCATTATTACCAATGACCTTGGTGGAAAACATGCCACTATTACCAATGACCTTGGTGGAAAACATGCCACTATTACCCATGACCTTGTTGAAAACATGCCAATATTACCCATGACCTTGGTGGGAAACATGCCACTATTACCCATGACCTTGGTTGAAAACATGCCACTATTACCCATGACCTTGGTGGAAAACATGCCATTATTACCAATGATCTTGGTGGAAAACATGCCACTATTACCAATGACCTTGGTGGAAAACATGCCACTATTACCCATGACCTTGTTGAAAACATGCCACTATTACCCATGACCTTGGTGGAAAACATGCCATTATTACCAATGACCTTGGTTGAAAACATGCCATTATTACCAATGACCTTGGTGGAAAACATGCCATTATTACCAATCACCTTGGTGGAAAACATGCCACTATTACCAATGACCTTGGTGGAAAACATGCCACTATTACCAATGACCTTTGTGGAAAACTTGCCACTATTATCAATGACCTTGGTGGAAAACATGCCACTATTACCCATGACCTTGGTGGAAAACATGCTACTATTACCAATGACCTTGGTGGAAAACATGCCACTATTACCAATGACCTTGGTGGAAAACATGCCATTATTACCCATGGCCTTGGTGGAAAACATGCCATTATTACCCATGACCTTGGTGGAAAACTTGCCACTATTACCAATGACCTTGGTGGAAAACATGCCACTATTACCAATGATCTTGGTGGAAAACATGCCATTATTACCCATGACCTTGGTGGAAAACATGCCACTATTACCCATGACATTGGTGGAAAACATATATTTATATATTGCGGAACCCGCTGCTATATGGGATTCTAGCCGGCCAATTGACATCGGGCAAGCTCGGTGGTCGAGAGGTTAAGACGTCTGCACTAGTAAGCAGGAGGTCGTGGGTTCGAATCCCGCCCGAGTCGCCTGTGTGGTTTTTCACAGACACTCGGAAAGCACTGAGTATGCAGTGCTATACACACGTTGGTGTAGGGCAAAATTAAATCAATTATATAAATGTAAAGATGACGTGAGTCACCTTGTGTCCATGGGCCAGCTTATTTGTTGGTACCACCTGGAGGGACTAATTCCTTTATAATATATGAAAATTCCAAATAAATATGATAGCATTGCGAAAATGCTAGATAAGTATTAATTTTCAAGCAATTTTTGCCATAACCATTTGAAATGATCAGCCTCGTCCAATAAAACACTATTATGACTGTTTAACAATAGCTACCAATAGATACCTCAAAAGATCTCATGCTATTGCACCCAGTTCAATAAATAAAGCTAAACAGCAGAATAAAATATGTGTCAATACAATGCAGTAAGTCAGAATCAGCGTAGTCACATTAACTTCCACTTCCCCCTGGGAAGCAAATTCCAAAATGTAACCCTTAAAACAGGTTTATGTTATGAAACTATGAAATATGTACTCCAAAAACGTATTAAATTTTCAAAGAAAAAGTCAAATGCCACATCAATGACTGCTCCAGTCATTATTTCTTTTGTTGTAATGGCACACAACATGTACAACGGCTGTTTGATATAAGCCATTTAGCTTATTCATTTTACTGCATTGAAAAGCATGGGCAATAGACACAATCGGCGACTCCGAGCTAGTAGTGGTCATGTGATGTATAGTGGGTACAAAATAACAACAAACAAGCAGTGCACTGTGTATAAACATAGGGAGCTCCATGGAGGGTTTTAAAACAACGACCCATTGATAGCTGAATGGCAAGGGAAGGCAAACTGAATGTTCAAAATCATGTTATATTCATTCTAGAATCTCTGTGCAATTTAGGCTCTGGAATTCACATAATGCTTTGTGACTTTGTCAAAGTCGTAGGAGACTGGCGTACTACTATACTGTATTTACTAACAGTCGTTTTCCCGGTTTCGGATTTTCCCGGTTCTGGACAGCTGCAAATTAAAAAATCTGTTTAATCCACATCGCTTCAGATAGAAAATTGATACTTTACTGAGGTGAGGAATAACTAATGAACTATCTAATGTGTAATTTTCATCCACTAAACTGCGATCGTTGTGAAGATATCGATCATTTAGTGACGCAAACTCGGTTGAACACTAAGTCGAAAACGTTAAAATACAAAGGTCCCCAAAAAGCGACATTGACGTTCTTTGCTGCCGACTGGAAAATGTAGTTATGTTTATCAACATTTAATTTTTCTAAAGTTGTGAAAATTTCATTTTTTTTTAAAAGTCTGTGGTGTATTTTTATATAAAAGAGTTGAACAAACATTGAAGATCGCCCCAAAATGAGTGGTCGCCGAGCCTTGCCCTAGTTCCGGATAAAAACTTCTTTGTGCATTGATCATGTGCGTAATGTTTGGAAATTAAAATTGGTAACATCTCCGATCGGTTTAGAGAACTTAAACTCGTGTTCCAACCAACAAATGCAACATCTATGATGTACAGCAGAAGCACTCGGAAGAAGTCATGCTTTTCCATACACTACGCGTCGCTTGCTTGGTTTGTTTACATTTTATACCCACTATGAGTGACGTGACTCCGGTCGCCGATTGTGTCTATTTTAGGCTACTTCTGTTAGCTATTATTAAGCAGTAGGACACTAGTTTATCGAATGCAGTTAAGTATGTTCATAATAAACTGTACAAATCATTTGACAACTAAGTAGATACCATATGATAGAATTAGTACTTTTAGATAGTATCAGCACATTCATTTTCAGCCCCTGGTTCATGGGACTATTATTTAGGGCTAGGGGAATACACATAAGTGGGTTTTAACAGGAAAGAGAATCCCTGAAGTCGACAATATTTGATGGTTTTGCTCACCTTTTTAATAGCCTGGCATTTAGCACTTTCTGAGTACCCAACCATATCTTCTGGGGAACATATCTTGACAAAAGGAAATCCTGATTTCATGGCAAGAGTAGCAGCAAGAGCAGTCTTACCACTTCCTGGAGGACCTGTCAATAAATGTGGCAAAGATGTCCATTACAGACTGTGTACACTATCAGAAATCTTAATTGTAGTCAAGTATTTTTCATTAGTCTGAGTACAAGTACTTAAAAACATTTCATCTGAGTATAAGTACTTTGTTATGATTATGAGTATGAGTACGGGTACATTGTCATATGTACATGTACATGTACATGTACATGTACATGTATAAGTACTTTGTCATAAAGTATGAATACATGTACGTTGTCTTGAGTAAAATTAAGAGTTCTTTATATAGGACTTTCATAATTTCAGAATGAATTTATGCATAGATTTACTGACTGAAAACAAGGCTACCATGTCCATATTATTATGCATGTACATGTATGAAGGGTAGGTACATTGTACTTTCACTATTTTTGGGTTATTTCATGTATATCTTGAAAAAGCGAGAGAGTAAGCAATTTTGCCAACATTACAGTATGGGTTGTGCAAATCCATAGAGTGCATAGATTGATGCAAGAAATATGCGGTCATGCATTACACTGGTGGAGAAGAGGTGACACACCATCGGAAAATACCCACCAAACCTTCAATTATATATTACAATGAAGAGAACCACAACAAAACCCTTTTGAATGTGGGGACCCCAAAACCACCAACTGGATTTGAAGCTACTGGGGATGAAAGTGATCATGCTCTCAACTATTCTATCCATAATGATGCAACACACTCAAACCCTTTACTAATGCTATCAGTAAAATGCACAACATCAGCCAGAATGATGCATGTGATGTCAGGAAGCGAAACACACGGGTGTAGGAATATTGATGTCCACACAAGCAAAAGACACCTAACTTGCCACTTTCTACATTTCTGATTGGATTATGGCTGCTCGTTTTTGGTTGAAGAAAGCCACACTTCTTTTTGTGTTCGTTTATATGCACCTACATTTACTACGGACGATGTTATTGACAACTTCTACGAGCAACTGCAAGATGGGATCAATACCAACAAAAAGAACAGCGAGACACATGCTATTCATTCACCAGCCACTTCATGAAGTGGCTGGTGAATGAATAGCAATGCATACCTCTTGTAATGGGACCTCATGTTGAATTCTACATGGTTAACAACCTCACTGACACAGGCACTCTTGGTTTACCAAACGATCTTC
This sequence comes from Zoroaster sp. YZ-2022, assembly GCA_029582265.1. Classification (NCBI taxonomy): domain Eukaryota; kingdom Metazoa; phylum Echinodermata; class Asteroidea; order Forcipulatida; family Zoroasteridae; genus Zoroaster; species Zoroaster sp. YZ-2022. The sequence goes on along the minus strand of CM055828.1, from coordinate 12,756,875 downwards.
TCATGGATCAGTAGGCAGGCAGGAAATGCAGAAATCGGTACAGAAGCAAGGAATCACCTGAATGATTGTTGATCCTACAGCACTTGTTTTGACATAGCCTTTAGTCAAGGCAACATAGAATACAATGGCCGAAAAAAGACCATGCATGTGAGTGAAAAAGCCACAAGTGTCTTTACCAGTCTGTTCTGAGAATGCTACTACTGAATTATTCATAAACCTCCAGCAAAATGAATAATTAATGTATGCAAATTCATTTAAACCTATCACCATAAGCAAAATGTTGGGCTCCTCTATATTTAAATAAGTGAGACCATAACAAATTAGTTACCTAATGCACAGTGTATTAACATTTCTCTACCAAATTGGTAGAGAAATATAAAGAAAAACAAAAGACCACAGCTAGTAATTTGCAACCTGAAGTTGAAGATTTACTACTGTAAATGGTCCACGATCTAGATGCACAAACACTGAAGCCCTGAAGACTTTAATCAGTTGGTTAGATACAGTGTTGCACAAGGCCACTCTTTTGAAGTTATTGCGTGAACCAAACATGATGCTGTGGCATGCAGGCCTCACATAGGAATGAGCCCTATTTGACTGAAACAACGCTTCAACTAATAAAAATATGCCCATAAACTATTGCTTGTACAATATGAAAACTACTGACTATACATGTGTTTCACTGCCTTGCTTTTACTGGATGGAGAAAAAAAGTAGCTTTTTCACATTTCAAAAGCCTCATGCAATTGTACAGTATAGGGACTTTCTATTTGTAGTGTGAGTACAAGTAAAAGTGCATTTTTAGATTTTAATTAGATTTTGGGCAATTACCAAAAGTGTACAATGTTATCTAGTCAGGTTTATGTTTTCACCTTCCATTAGTAAACTGACAAGTGGTGTACGTTCACTGAGTTTCGTCTGTTGCACAACAAGCTCTCCATCAGCTAAAACTCTGGCTACTGGTTCACCAAAGTTGATAATACCATTGAGGATGTAATTGCTGAAACTTTCATCACTTACTCCAAATGCCTACTCACAATAAAAAAAAACATTGTTAGAATTTATTGGGAATAGTATGCAGAAATGAGCTACATATTAAAGGATGCTGACATCAATTTATCACAGGTCATGAAACATACATGTATGTGCTTCTTGAATTGAACCAAGTGAAATTGTTAAGAATATAGGATACATTATGTACATGTATGCATATATGCATTACAGAATGTAAATGTATGTGTCAATCAAGCTTATACAACTACACATGTATCTTTTCCCTATATCATAAATAAATATCATAAATATTTGACAAACTGGATCTTTTGAGAAATTATAATTCTTTAGATCAAAAATTTACTGATTTGACAACTTGATTGTTCATACTTTATACATAAATTATTTGCATAAATTGACCAAGAATGGAATGGAATTGCAATTTTGTTGGTTGTAATAAAATTCAAATCAGCATCTCCAATAAATTTTTAAAGGATTTCTTCAATAAAATGTGTGAACAAAAAGGGAAAAAACTTATTGGATGTGCAATTTGAGCCAATCAGAGTTTAGAAATAATGTTGCCTGATATTTACATGTGCACGCGCTAAGTGTATTCATGTGTGTGTGCATGCTCTTAATTGTGTCCAGAAATACAGTTGAAATAATTTCTGTTCTGTTTTTTTGTAACAAAAATATCAAAATTTTGATATTTTTACAGCAAAATCATAAAGTCATAATCAATACAAATCGCAGAATGATGCTTGGTCTGTACCACAGTTGAAAAACCTCTGGGATAGGGGACACGGGCAATAAAGATCCTCGCCATCGGCACGGTCCTTTGTTGACCCTGGCAATGACCAAATCAATCTTTACTGTGCAGAAATACAGTTGATCAAACTGGTATTACCTTATTTAACCTGAGTAGTCCGATAACTGATTTAAATTACATCTATCACATTTGTTGTTCAAGTTTTACCTGTTTTTTTAACATTAATATTATGATAAAAAAAGTTACAACGAAATGAGCGTAAAGTCACATTAAACCATTTCACAGTACAGTGGGAAAAGTGAAAAATCGGAGGGGAGGTCTAATTTGTTTTTGTTATTATATTTGCAATTTGTAAATCTCCTTATATCGAATTCCAAATTTTCAGTTCCATCAGACATACAATTAAAAACCTCAATTTCAGGCCAATTTCATTGGTAGCATTTATCGTGTTCTGACAACCAACTTGAAACAAAGACGGAAACAAAGCCACAAATCCCCCTCTGGTGCTCTGGGGAAATCGCTGCAACCCCAAGTGTTCATTGGAAAGCTCTTGTTTTACTGAATCCAGAAATACCAATAACTCAATTGTTTAAATTTCCGACTTTACGCTCATTTTGTGGTAACAGGTCACAAAAGGGTTGTTGATATATTCAGTTGAAGAAGGAATTCTTCATTATTTGAAAAAAAAAGTGTACATAATAAATATATCCAAAGTTGACTTTTGGAGTTAATTTATTGCTGTATTTTTATCTTCCAAATTATTGCTATGAACCTTTATTGATTGGCTGTGACAAATACTGTCAGGCCTTGGGGCTTAATGTTCCCTGCCTGATGTTTCTTATATTACCTGAATGCTTTGACCAATCACACTTTCATTTTGTGGCTTTTCCCACCAATCCTTGCCCCTTATCCAAATGTATAGCAATTGTTCACACAGAACAAAATCATTACTTCAACATAGCACTTACAGGCTTAATATCCTTTTCCAGGGCAACCATAAAATCTGATCTCTGAACCTTCATTTTCTCAGCTGCTTCGTAATCTACTTCAACCTTTGAAGAAGCCTATGAAGAAAAAAGAAAATCATTAAGGAACGAAATTTCAAATTGTAGCAGTATATTGCGAATGTTAAAGGAATCTCTACCAACCATTACCTGATTAATTTAATTCATTATCTTTTTCAGGGGGGTGAAGGAGGTCGCAATGTGGGAACGGTGTTACTTTTCAAAGGCTTTTGATCTAGTGGACTATATGTTTTTGATCAATAAGTTCAACTCCATTGGGGTCTGTAGGTTCCATCGTTCCCTGGATTAGACACCAATGTGGTCATTATAATAATGTTTTCTCTGATTATGTTGATCTTCAAGGGGAGATACCTCAAGGTACCAAGTTTGGTCGGATAGGTTTTCAAATACTAGCTCAAGATTATACTTACATTGTACCAGCCCAAGATTCACAATCAAAAAAAGGGAAATACACGTATGTTGATGACCTGACATTTGCAGATAACTGCAAGATTAACAGTTGTAGTCACATACAATCTAGATAATTTCAAGGTGTGGTCTGATGATGGGGGGGGGGGGGGGGGGGGGGGGTTAACCCAAAAATGTTTAGATGCCCCCCTCAAAATATGTACCAACCTATAAGAAACAAGGAAAAAATACTCAAAAAATCATTTGAGAGCGTACATGCCCCCTGAAGATTTGTTTTTGTGAAACGGCATGGCATCCTGACTTCTTGTGCAGATTACCTGTATACCGTCATTGGGGCACCAGTCTATTTTGTTTAAAACACAGTGATAGGGAAGCAATGATGAGAACATCACTTCATCAATTAATTTAAAGTACTTTCTCATGTTTACCTTTTGAAATTTTAGCATACTATTCCATGACAACCTTTCAATTGCCTTATGAAACAAAAAATCTGATTAAAAAGTAACATTTACATGTATATGAATAAAACACAGTGTTCCTGTGGGTTTATATGGATTGCAACTGAAGATTTTATTTCATTATTGTATCAAACTTATTTTATCCTGGAATAATATAAAATTGATATTTGCTTTTAACATTCTTCTAGAAAAGAATAAAAAATTTAATAAAATAGTATGAATGTAAAATAGTAGTTATTGGCCTCAGTTATGTTTTGAAGCAAGTTCTTTCTCAGAGAAAGAACACGCTAAGTTTGAGATGCAAGACCAGTAATTACTATTTTGCATTTATATAATACGGGTCCTTTAGGTTGGTAAGTAGTTTGCAACAGCCAATTCTCTATTTATAAAATAGTACAAAAATATATTTATATACATCTAACTAACATTAACAACATACTTCATGGCTTAGCAGGGATTTTGGATTGTATGATGCCAAAAAAAAATTCTGTAAATGATACAGTAGATCTAATGCTCTTGAACAAGTTCTGCTAGTAGATGTGAAGCATCATCTTTAGATATAGTAAGATTTGCGATGACATGTATTGAAATAATCTCTTTTGAGTAGTAAGGGTTCTGAGAAGAACCTTTGGTTAACTCAACATGTCGATTTGTATGCTTTGATCATCTTCTAGGAGAATGCGGAATGCTGGTGCAGGAGGGGCTTAAGTAGCTTGGTGGAGGAGTCCCGATGACTAGATCTTTGGGCTTGCTTGTGCCATTCTTGTAGATGTAGCTATTACCTTAAAGAATTGAAATATATTTATAATTAATTATGTGTGAAATAACAAATGTATTATTACACAATTTATTTATAGAAAGTGAAAGATAATATTGTAACAAATTTTTCAAAAATGTTCTTAAATATCATCTGTTTTAACCAACCACACACCATCCCTTAAAAACATTCAAATAATAAATCCCATATCCCACTATTTTATTTTAAGCTAGGTTTCAATTTTAACTTCAAAGTTACAGTTGTAAACCTTAAATTTATTTGGGAACTACCAACTTTGTATTTAATCACGATGATATAATAGTATACTATTATACCATCGTGATTGTAGGCCTACAAACTATATTTCTATGACAGTAACCAGTGGGTTATTTCATGTTTAAGATACATGTAACAAGTCCCAGACATGTCAAATACAATGTTCCCAACTCCCATGGAAATTTCTTGCAGTAATACTTGTGGGTGCACGGTGAATAATATTATATAATATTATTATTAAAAACAAACTTACCCAACTTAAGGTCACAGATAATAACTTCTGTCACTGCCCAACTTTGCCAGCAAACAATCCTTTTAGATGATATGATGTATGTACATTTACAAACCTAAATATATAATCGTCTTAATTGAGTTAAAACCCATCAACCATGTCAACAAACAACGAACAGCTGATTAGTAACCATTCTAGATTATGTGTGGGACATAATCACATACACAGTCTGGTAACCACCATTATGTATGTCTCTACAGTGCATATGGAGTCAGGGAACCTTTACGTTAAACTGACAACAGAGGGCGCCCTTCAAGCAAAACTTTCAAGGGGCATATACAGGGGGTTAGAAAAATGATTTATTCTTGTTTCTAATAGGCCTGTACATGTTTTGAGGGGGGCAGAATATAAAAAAGTGAAATAACACCACCCCCCCCCCCCAATTTTATAAAACAAGACGGAACAAGAATCTCGCTAAATAACGTGAAAGAAAAGGGAAATTTTTTAGCCTTATCTACTCTCAAACAAAGGTACGGCTTGGATTTCATCCAACGTGATCTAAGTCTAGCGGATTATGATCCCAAGATTTCGAAAAAGGCTCGTGAGGCATTACAAACACCTGCCAAAAATATATAGATCAGTGATGATAATCATTTGTGGTTAAATCCCTCCAAGTGCCTGGCCCTCCAAGTGTTTTTAAATCTCATCATCAACTCTAATCAACTCTAACAATTGGTGGCAAACCTATTTCTTTTGTTCCAGAGGCCACAGTTCTGGGTTTTTGGATTCAAGACAACCTCAGGTAGGACACACAGATTAACAATATGTTAAAAAAGCCAACATGAAACTTTTTATGTTGCATACACTTTAAACGGTTTGGATTTAGTTGTGAGGAGTTAAGAATTGTTTTTAATGAGTATGTCAGACCAGTCTGTCTTAGATGGAGATCATTCCATGCCAAATCACCTAAATTTTTGAAAATTTGTCAGTGACCGACTCAGATTTTGCTGATTTTTTTTTCAACATACCTCTACGGGATTAATTAACACACAACAAATTTTTTCTCCCAACTCCAAGTCGTTTCCGAGATATGGGCCCCTGAAAAATATAGCCACGCCCCCTTTTTCTCCCTCCAAGTTGAGTTGGTGATTTTTGGGCATTTTCGGAGGCCTATATCTCAAAATTGGGTGAAGATATTTTGCTGCAAATTGTTACAAAGGGTGAATGACACCAAATCTGCTAGAATCTGCTGTCAAACGTAGTACATGTATATAACATCTCTGTTTTGAGTTAGGGGTCCTTCAAAACCCACAATTGAGCTGATGTAGGTTACTTTTTACCATTTTGGGGCCTCAAGTACCCACACGAGTGGTCAGATTGCTTTTATATTTTATGTGCATACAAACTAGGTGCATATGTCTACCCCCAAACAAGGATAGGCCAATCATACCTTCATTGGAGGTTTGACTGGGGACTGAAGATTTGTTCGGAGGCAAAAGTGTAAAAAATCCCTACCCATGTAACTGAACATTTACATCTTAAAATATTGTATCTATCTATGTATGTAAGAAAATTCAGTTTGGTACATTTGTACCTTTTCTCCTTCATGGTTAGATAATATTTTCAAATAATGGGTATTTTACTTAATATACTGTATACAATGCTGTATGTACGTGTAGATGTTTGTTATGCATAAACCACATGTACACCATCAGATCATCTCATTTAAAATGTACCCAAAAGGGGTCCATGGCCCCTGAAACAATTGACAAAACCGCCCCAAAGAAAAAAAAAAGGGGGGGGGGGTCTGTGGCCCCCTTGAAATACACGTATTTGACAAAACTGCCCACCCCCCACCCCCAAAAAAATAATTATAATAATAATAAATAAGTAAATAAATTAATTAATAACTATAATCATCGTCTGTTGAATGTAGAAATTAAAAAGGTTCTACTCACAACTGCTTTTTGAGATACATACATGTACAATATTTGCACCTTGGCCCTGAAACATTTTTTTTGGGGGGGGGGGGGTGGGAAGTTTTGTCAAATATTTCAAGGGGGCCCGAACCCTCCCCTGTTTTTTCTTTGGGGGCGGTTTCATCAAAAGTTTGAGGGGGCCATGGATCCCTTTTAGATACATGTACATTTGATTGAGATGATTGAGATGATTGAGATGTACAGTGTACATGTACAAACTTAATAAAAAATCATAACAAACGTTTAGGGTATGCATATACAGTAAACGTACATGTACATACAATGTATATATACATACAACACATTTACTGTACAGTGTACATTGTATACAGTATATTAAGCACAGAGATGCAACTGGGTGTTGAAAAAAAATCTGGAAAAAGTGGGGGCGGGTTCTGCGGTACCTTAGCCCCCTGCGGGATCTTGATGCACCCCCAACTCCCAGAAGCCCCAAGGTTTTGACATTTTACAGGATAAACGAATAAAATCTTTGAATGGAAAAAGGGAATTACATTAATAAACATTTTGCAAAGAAGATCAGCCACAGTAAAATTCTATTTGAAGTGCACTCTAACTCATAATGTCCAATCCCTAGACTGGATATACGAAAATGCATGCATAAGCAAGCCCAATAAATAAATTCAAACTAGACGGAAGTGTTTGTGATATTACAAACACATAGGTGTTTGAGTTTTGTCAGGGCAGTGATGATGACGTCAGAATGTTTTTTAAAGAAAATTTGCATTATTATTTTTTTTCATATTAAAGAGTACCCTGTAAAATATGATGTGGTTACCAACGATGATTTGTTTGAAGTCCATTTCAATGATTTGAACTTAATCACATTATTTATTCTTGAAAAAACAGTTCAAATGTGAAAAACAACTGTTCTGCTACATGTGTACATAAGGGTCAATTTTGGTACTACATGTATGCTTTTGTCTCTGGATATGTTTTACTGAGAAGGACAAGGAGGAGGAGGAGGAGGAGGAGGAGGAGGAGGAGGAGAAGGAGAAGGAGGAGAGAAGGAGGAGGAGGAGGAGGAGAAGAAGGAGAAGGAGAAGAAGGAGGGGAGGAGGAGAAGAAGGAGGGGAGGAGGAGAAGGAAAAGGAGGAGGCGAAGGAGGAGGAGGAGGAGGAGGAGGAGGAGGAGGAGGAGGAGGAGAAGAAGAAGGAGGAGGAGGAGAAGCAGAAGGAGGAGAAGGAGGAGGAGAAGAAGGAGGAGGAGGAGGAGGAGAAGAAGGAGAAGAAGGAGAAGAAGGAGGTGGAGGTGGAGGAGGAGGAGGAGGAGGAGGAGGAGGAGGGGGAGGAGGAGGGGGAGGAGGAGGGGGAGGAGGAGGAAAATTTGTGACTGAAATTTGAGCAGCGCCGCAGTTCCCTTTGCACATAACACATTCGATCGTCCCCATCGCAAATTCTGGTGGGGCTGCTGAGCGAAATAACGCCAGGCCACCGGCTGAAAATTCATGTCCTGAATTTTGGGTTGTGTGTTTAATAGCGATGTACCGTACACCGCGACCCAGGCGCCAGCAGCACCAGCAACTCCGGTTGCCTAGCGGGGCCGGGGGCTGAGACGCTGCGGGAAATGGATAAAATTGATCAGTGAAATTATGACAACGCTAGACGCATCATTGTATATTATAATAAATAGGCTCAAAATTATTTTAATTTGACTACTAACTGATCTTCCGAAGTAGTAATCCATGCATCTAACGTTAATACATTCCTCTGAAGTTAATGTAGATCTACATTCCACCGTGCAATTCACGAAAAGAAAAAAACGCAAACATCGGCGACAGGAATGAGTTCTGCATGTGCGTAAGATAGCCTCTCGAAGTTTCTCGTAGGTCATAGGTCAATGTTTAAATCTCCAGCAGTAAAATATGCTAACCATAGTTGGAAATGTGCTTTTACAAGAGAAAGTGCATACTGACGACTAGTCAAAGAGGTTAAAATTGCGCTCGCGATACAAGACGGGATTACAATTTTTTGACAATGGCGTTTTCAGACTTTTATTTATTTAAACACATCAAATTTGAAAGCACAAATCGGGAACAAATCTGATATTTTGGATTGGATTTAAACACATCAGATTTTAAGGCAAATAACAGGGCAAAAATCGGATTTTGGGGTTTAAAAATTAAAAAGTTGGAAATCCGATTAAAATCGGAAAAGTTGCATCTCTGTCAGCAAAATACCCATTATTTGAAAATATTATCTAACCATGAAGGAGAAAAGATACCAAACTGAATTTTCTTACATACATACATAGGATAAAATATTATAAATTTCAGTAATACATGAGTAGTGGCCCACCTGGTCAACTAGGGCTGTGCCGGGTATCCGGATACCCGACCGAAACGGTCATTACCCGGTTCCATTTTTCGGTTCCAATTACCCGTAAACGACTTTATAAAATTCGGACTTAACATTTGAGCGGTACAAACAGAAATCTGTGACTCTTGAACAATGCACTTGTACAGACAATTATCTTTAAATTCAAGAATTACACTCCAGTAAAGAAAAGATCGATAGTATGGTATCCTCTGTATTATAAAATTCAATTTGTTACCATTTACAGTACATGTACACCACTGGAGGCATGTTTTCAACAAAAATGAAAACGGGTATCCGGGTATCCGAAGTTTCCTGATTTCGGGTATCCGGTTCCAAAAATATCCGAAAACGCACAGCCCTATGGTCAACCATCCATTAGGAGGGGGATTTTTGACATTTTTGCCTCCAAACCTATGTTCAGACCCCGGCCAAACCTCCAATGAAGGTATGATTGGTCCATCCTTGTTTGCGGGCAGACATACATTGTGTACATGTATGTGCCGAGCGGTCTAGCTTACCGGATTCAAGTTCTGGTGTTAGCAACAGAATGTGGGTTCGAATCACGGCCATGACACTTGTGTCCTTGAGCAAGACACTTAATCATAATTGCTTCTCTCCACCCAGGGGTTAAATGGGTACCTGTGAAGGCAGAGTTGGTTTGCTCTATATGCGCTAGAAATGGCAGCAATTGAGCTGTATACTCCCCAGGGAGCTGAGATGGTTTCAGGAATGATGTATGAGCCTTATAAGCCTTATGAGCAGGGATAATAATATAATGCGCCTTGAGCACCACTTACATGTAGTTGGTGGATACGTGCGCTATATAAATCCACACATTATTATTATTATTATACATGTATATAAAATATAAAAGCAATCTGACCACTCATGTGGTCACCAGAGGGGCCCAAAACTTAAGTCAGCTCAATTGTGGGATTTGAAGGACCCCTAATTTGAAAAGGAGATACTTTTGATAGCAGATTCTAGCAGATTTGGTGTCATTCACCCTGTGTAACAATTTGCAGCAAAATATCTTCACCCAATTTTGAGATATAGGCCTCTGAAAATGCCCCAAAATCACCGACGCAACTTGGAGGGAGAAAAAGGAGGTGTGGCTATATTTTTCAGGAGCCCATATCTCAGAAACGACTTGAGTTAGGAGCAAAAATTTGCTGCATGTTCATTACTCCTATAGAGGTATGTTGAAAATAAAAATTAACAAAATCTGAGTCGGTCACTGACAAAATTTTTAGGTGATTTGTCATGGAATGACCCACTACAAATAAGGCAAAATATCCATTTCACAAAATAATTTATTTTACCATGAAGGAGTCAAGAAGCCAAGCTGAATTTTCTTTAAACATAGCCAAAATACAATGTTTCCAAAGGTGAGTAAGATTCTCTCTGTAACAAACTACTTGAAACTTACAATAGTAAGTTAATTGAGAAACATAACTACCATAAAATCCATAAAATCACCATTTTTATCAACTTATTTGTCCAAGGATGCAGGGATGTGATTGGTCTGTGACAAAGAAAACCTGAAAATGCACGAACGAAGTGCGATTCAGCATTACTATTATTAACATTTATACATGTAGGTTGATGAAATTCTTGCGTCGGGTGATAAACAATTGATTCACTTTTTGCCCTACACCGATGTGTGTATAGCACTGTATATTCAGTGCTTTCCGAGTGTCTATGGTAAAACTTCACAGGCAACTCGGGTGGGATTCAAACCTACGACCTCCTGCTTACTAGTGCAGATGTCGACCACATCTCGACCACGTCGGTGTAGGGCAAAAAGTGAATCAATTGTTTATCACCAGATGCAAGAATTTCATTAGCCTATAAATATCGTGGCACCCGCTGCTATACAAGATTCTAGCCAGCCAATCGTCATAGGGCAAGCTTGGTGCTCGAGAGGTTAAGACGTCTACACTAGTAAGCAGGAGGTCGTGGGTTTGAATCCCGTCTGAGTCGCCTGTGAAGTTTTTTCCACAGACACCGAGTATACAGTGCTCGACACACATCGATGTAGGGCAAAAAGTGAATCAATTATTATTAACTTTGTTTTTATAAAATATTTCTAAATAATCTAAAAGTTTTATCACTGAATGAAAAGGATCCCTTCCCTTGACCTTGTGTAATTGCTGTCATCGCAATACTAAGTACAGAACACTTTTCCAGCAGTCTGTAGTTTTTCAACTCTATCTGATGTCTATCTACACGTATCCTTGCTTTTGGTTAATGCCTGTAAGCTTGTTATTTAAATGTAAACAAACTGGCAAAAGAAACTTATTTTTATCAGGCCTTTTGACAACCTGAACAAAACCTTCATGTCATATGTGAGAATAAATACATGTAGTTTTTGTTTTATGCCTACCTTAATCATTCTGTTCATGGCAAGAGATTGGGCAGCCCTCACCAGACCTGCAATTTCTGCTCCACTGAAGTTCTTTGTTAAGGAAGCAAGCTCCTCGATGTTTACATCAGAAGCAAGTTTGTTGTTCTCACGCATTTTGGCCACATAAATATCCACAATTTGCACTCTTCCCTCTTCATTAGGCAGACCTGTAAAAGCAATGAAAAAAATGTCAACTTTCATGTTTATAATCATGAAAATAAGTGTTAATTGCACTTTTAAATGAAGCTCTATTTATTGTGTTTGATAAAGAGAATAATACATTTTAGATTGTCATGTTACTTGCTCTTATTCTCAGGCCTGCCATGTGCATTGAGCACCAGCATGTTTATTAGAGGCAAAATGTGTAGGTCCCATGACAAGTATGCAGGGACCATGATTTGAATGTGGTTTCAAAACAATTGAAGGGTGCTGAATAAAATGAGCGGGGGTGACGAAAATGTTAACATTTCGCGCAAACGGTCAAAATCCAATATGGCCACCATTTGCACACAAATTGGCCTAACGGGGCAAGGGGCTGTCTCAAATAAATATTTTTGTCTTTTTGGTGGTATCTAAGGTCAAATTCTATCAAATCTTAAGTCAAACAAACTTTAGGTTCATATAATACTGTCCAAAACCACAATGGTTGCCAAAAATCCAAGATGGCCACCATTTCTACATGGATTGGCCTATTTCAACAATACAATGTGACAGGAAGCAGCTTTTTGCTAGTTTGGATGTCACTTGAGGTAATTCTTGGAAAGCGAGGAAGCGATGGGCTCACAAAAGCTGCTTTAAAATTCAAGATGGCTGCCATAAATCCAATATGGCCGCCAATCATACATACAATGGCATCAGAATAACTCAACAGCTGGTAATCTCGAAGATTTTAGGTGTAACGGTATTTTAGGTCATTTTCTTGCTCCAAATTCAGAGAAATTGTAAATTCACATTGACTTAAAAAACAAGACGGCTGGTACCAAATTCAAAATGGCTGCCTGTGTAATTCTTTCATCATGGTCATCTTAAGTCAATGCTGACTATGGTATAAGTACCTATAAGTAAACAATAAATTAAAAACATGTACAAATGAAATATCTGGTATAAAAATAGAGTCATTGTTTGTCACATTTTCTTTTGTGGCTGTAGAGTCCAATTTTAGATAAACATTTCTTGCCACATTTGGTTCAATTGAAAGTTGGAGCATCAGGTAGTATCTGCTGATTCATTCTACATTTTCTTTCAAATCTCTTATTTTCAGATTTGACTGCTTCCTTTAAAATATAATCTTTCATGCCTTCTTGTACATAATTCTTCCACTTTAGTCGGTCTTTGGCTAGTTCCTCAAAAAACATTCTCAGGAATTCCAATTTCTTTAAGGTCTCTCTTTATAACATCTTTGTATCTTAGTTTTGGTCTTCCTCTTGTTCTTTTTCCTTGGGCTAGCTCACTATACAATATATACTTCCTTCGGAATTTTCCATCCTCCATGCGAATTACATGGCCAATCCACCTTAACCTTTGTTTCAACATGACATGGATTGTGTTTAGCCCACTTCTGAATGTTACTTCTAAGTTGGTGATTTTATCTTGCCATGTGATACAAAGGATGCGCCTTAGATTTCTCATATGGAAGGTGTTCATACGCTTTTCCTGTTTGACATATAAAGTCCAGGTTTCGCTGCCATAGAGTAAAGTACTAAGAGCACAGGCATTGTATATGGATATCTTAGTTTTAATAGATAGAAGTTGATTTTCCCAAACATTTCTTTAGTCTTGAGAATGTTGTGGCAGCTTTTCCAATCCATTGGTCGATTTCAACATCCATTGAAAGGTTGTTGGTGACTAAGGTATGTATGTGAACTGGTTGACATTTTCTAGAGGAATCATGATTGAAGAGTCTGTTTGCAGATCTTGATACAAGACTTTGGTCTTCTTGAGAATTCTTTACATGCTTCAGCAAATCTGTTAACAAGCTTCTGCATGTTCTCAAGTGAGTGGTCGACAAAAGCAGCATCATCAGCAAATAGAATTAGAAGATCCCCGACGGTTACAGCATGTTTTTTGGTTTTGGCTTTCAATCTTTGGAGATTGAATAGACGTTCATCGCTTCTGGAGTGGAGATAGACACGCTCTGTGGATAAGCCAAAAGCGTATATGAGTAAGGCTGCAAAGAAAATGCCAAAAAGCATAGATGCTAGAATACATCCTTGCTTCGATCCACTTTTAGCAGGGAAGCTGTTTGACTTTTCCCCATCAAATTGAACGGTGGCTTTCATATCATCATGAAATGATTTGATGATGGCAAGCAGCTTTGGTGAACATCAAAACTTCAAGATCTTAAAGAGCCCATCTCTACTTATTAGATCAAATGCTTTGGTGAGATCTACATGTACAAAGGTCATAACAAGTGGTCTGTTTTGTTCTCTGCATTTCTCCATGAGTTGTCGTAGGGAGAAAATCATGTCAACTGTTGATCTTTTTGGTTGAAAACCACATTGTGACTCAGGATAGACTCTCTCAGCAATAGTTTCCAGGCAGGATAGAGTAACACGAGCAAATATTTTTCCTGCTATGTTAAGGGGTGATATACTGCAATATTTGGTGCAATAACTTCTATCACCTTTGTTCTTATACATGTACAGTAAAACCATGGATGAATCTCTCTAATCTTGTGCCTTTTTCCCAACACTCACAACTGAGAGAGTGAAGTTCGGTGATGATAGCAGGCTTGCAGTTTTTGTAGAGCTCTGGTGGTAGTCCATCACTTCCCGGTGCTTTGCCTGCTGTTAGGCAATCAATTGCTTTGCTCACTTCCTCTAAGGATGGTGTGCTGTCAAGATCTTCCATTGCTGGTAAGGTCGGTAGTGCTTTTAATGCTTTATCACTCACTTTGTTCTCTGTGGTGTATATCTCAGAGAAATGCTCTACCCATCTTTCCATCTTTCTCAATGATGATTTTCCCATCTTTTGTCATTATGGGAACAGTTTTCCTTTTTGTAGGACCAACTGCCTGTTTGATACCACCATACATACATGTAGCACTTATGTTTCCGGTTGCTGCAGGGTTTCAATGCTCTCACTGAGTTCTAGCCAGTATTCATTTGCACACTGTCTAGCAGTTTTCTTTGCCTGATTTCTTGACACCCTTAATTTTAAAAGATTTTCTTTGTTGGGGTCTTTTAGTCTGTGGGCTGGAGGGGTCTACCGTGCACCCCCCCATAACCCACCGCAACTGATATTTTTTTGTTCCTTTGGATGTCCTAAACACGAAAAAAGATGTTAACATTGAAAATTTTGGGTTGCACTATCTGTTCTGGCCCACTATTGTTTACCCGTATATTGAGCTTACACTGATAATTCTTAGCACTAATGGTGGAAGAAGATCAAACATCTCGCCATTACTCCATCATGCCTTCACCTATTATCATGTAACTTGGTACAATTAATGTTCAGTCATATGTCGTCATGATGACGTCATCGGTTCTCGTGAAAATGACCGGTAGAGGGTGCTATAATTGCACATATCTTATGCATATTTTAATTATAGGGATTTTCAGAAAAATATCTCATTATAAATCATTTAGTTTTTATTGTTGCCACCAAGAACAAAAAATTAATTAATTTATGCCTTAAATGGGTTTGTCTATGTCTAATGTAACCACAAAAATGTGTTAACTTAGAAGTTTTTTGGATTTTCTATCTCTGGGGGCACTTTTTTAGCCCCATGGTATTAAGATTAGTTGGACGTCCATTTCACTACATTTGAATAATCCTTTATTTCTGGAACATGCTTTGGCCTACATTAATCAAACTTGGCACAATAAAAGTTCATTCACAAGTCGTCAAGATGATGTTATTGGTTGTCATGGAAACTACCTCTAGAGGGCGCTGCACTTGGATGCATATCACACGCACATGAATTAATGGATACAATTATTAATTTTTTTAAATCATTGTAGTACACTAGTTATCACTATGGGGATAAAGTATCATTAAGTTTTACTTCACAAGGATGTGTCATCTGTAATGTAAAGAAAAACGAAAAATAAATTTGAAAATATTTTGTTAAGGGGTCTCTGGAGCTCATTGTTTAGCCCTTATCGTGTCAAATTCAGCCGGGAATCCTTAGCATTTGGGGTGGGAGGGGATTACACAAACCTCCATACTCCGGCATGCTTGGACTTACATTAATAAAACTTGACACATTAAATGTTAATGTATATGTCGTCAGGATAACATCATTGGTTGCCATAGAAACTACCTCTAGAGGGCGCTGTATTTTGATAAATATTATGCGCAAATGAATGAATGGTTAAAAAGTATTTCTTATTTTTAGCTATTGTAGTACACTATAGGGATAATGTATCATTAAGTTTTAACTGGATATGATATGTCAACTCTAGTGTAAGAAAACAAAGGATAAATTTGAAAATCTTGGATTAAGTTGTCTCTGGAGATCAGTGTTTAAGCCCCTATCGGGTCCTTATTGAGCCAATAATCCTTAGCATATGGGGTGTGAGGGATTAAACAAACCTCCATTACTCCGGCATGCTTTGACTTACATTCATAAAATTTGGCACATGTTCTGTTCATGTATATGTTGTCACGATGATTGGTTTCCATAAAAACTTCTATGTTGTACTACATCTTCTGGTTCATCGCTGATTAGGTCTTTGTCTGTAAGAAGAGCTTCCTGTTTGGGATGGTGAGTCCACCTTTACAAGGAAGCCTCATTCCAGGTTGAATGGGAGCACCAAATCAATATGAAACTTCCTGAAAGGATACATTAACCTCGCAAAGTCAGACAGTGTTGGCACTTGTTCCGAAATGTGGCTTCCCCTAACATGGGGACTGCTGTGATGTATGAGCCAAGGCATCTGTCTGTCAGCAATTCATCTGCCATCCAAACTCAGTGACACACGTTTTATTTTCGGGAAGGGTTATTTATCCAATGGAAGGTCACTCCGGCCTGGTTTTAGGCATAGGAAATAATCAACCGGCTTGAAAGGGTTCACATGGGCTATATGGTTCTCTCCAAACATGAATGTATTTTATCCACAGACATTGCCTACAGATGTGCTCAATTCATCACCTTGATTAGTCAGCTTGATTCACTGCTTTCCTGAGAGGTTGTGTAGGCTGAGTACTTATTCTAGGGGTGGGTCGAAGGCACCCGGTTACTGTGTACAGGGTATTGTTCAGGCTCCTGTCCACCACAGGAGTATGTTTGCTACTGCACCACACAGAATAGCAGAATTCAGCAGAAATGTACACAGAAACTATATTGAAAGTGTGTAGGATAACATTGGCTCTCCTACATGTAGTTCTTGCCATACAACACAATGACAGCACAAAGGCACTCCTGGGATCACCATATCCTTTCGGAGGAGTTTTGAAAAGTCCTGAGCCTTAATTTGTTTTATCCATAAGTGTTACCAACAGATTACTTCATTAGTTTGTTCACCTTCATTAGTTTGTGCCAGTTTGTGCCAGTTTGTGCCGGCCAGTGGCGGTTTGTGCTGTCGTGTGTCGTCCTGTACCGTTATGTGCCATCCTGTGCCAGTTTGTCCTGGTTTTTGTCCAGCTTGTGCCAGCTTGTGCCAGCTTGTGCCAGCTTGTGCCAGCTTGTGCCAGCTTGTGCCAGCTTGTGCCAGCTTGTGCCAGCTTGTGCCAGCTTGTGCCAGCTTGTGCCAGCTTGTGCCAGCTTGTGCCAGCTTGTGCCAGCTTGTGCCAGCTTGTGCCAGCTTGTGCCAGCTTGTGCCAGCTTGTGCCAGCTTGTGCCAGCTTGTGCCAGCTTGTGCCAGCTTGTGCCAGCTTGTGCTGTATGGCCAGAACTACGAGAGCCAGTGCCATCCTATGCACTTTCAATATAGTTTTGTTTACATTTCTGCTGAATTCTGCTCTTCTGTGTGGTGCAATAGCAAACATACTCCTGTAGTGGACAGGAGCCGGAACAATACCCCTATGCACCGTCACCGGGTGCCTTTGACGCACCCCTAGAAGAGGTATACAGCCTACAGAGCCCTACAGGCAGGCTGCATTGAATCGATCCGCTAAGCAGTGAATCTAAGATCGCATTTGAATGGAACATCTGCGGATGAAATACATTCATGTTTGGAGAGAACCATATAGCCCATGTGAACCCTTTCAAGCCGGGTGATGATTTCCTGTGCCTAAAAGCAGGCCGGAGTGACATTCCATTGGATAACCCTTCCCGAAAATAAAACGTGTGTCACTGAGTTTGGATGGCAGATGAATTGTTGACAGGCAGATGCCTTAGCTCTGCCTTAGCTCATACATCACACAGCAGTCCCCATGTTAGTGGAAGCCACATTTCAGGATGGGATGCGGAACAAGTGCTACAGTGCTGGCCTATATTCCAACACTGTTGTATTGTCTGACATTGTGAGGATACTGCATCCTTTCCGGAGTCCCTTTCAGAATGTTTCATAACTCCAACATATTGATTTGGTGCTCCCATACAACCTGGGTCTGCAATGATGCTTCCTTCAAAAGGTGGATGCAGCTTCCTTGTAAAGGTGGACTCGCCATCTCAAACAGGAAGCTTCTTCTTACAGACAAGGACTTGGTCAGCAATGAACCAGAACATGTAGTACAACACAAAAGATGTTTCCATCAAAACCAATGATGTCATCTTGACAACATCTACATGAACCAAATTTTATGAATGCAAGTCAAAGCATGTCGGAGTAATAGAGGTTTGTTTAATCCCTCCCACCCCATATGATAAAGATTCTTGGCTGAACAAGGGGCTGATAGGGGCGTTAACATTGATCTCCAGAGACAACGTAACCCAACATTTTCAAATTTAGCCTTTGTTTTTCTTACACTAGAGTTAACATATCATATCCAGTTAAAACTTAATAATACATTATCCCTATAGTGTACTACAATAGCTAAAAATAAGAAATACTTTTAACCATTTATTCATTTGCAAATAGTCTTCATCCAAATACAACGCCCTCTAGAGGTAGTTTACATGGCAATCAATGATCATCCTGACGACATATACATTAACATTTAATGTGTCAAATTTTATTAATGTACATGTAAGTCAAAGCATGCCTGAGTAATGGAGGTTTGTGTAATCCCCTCCCACCCCAAATGCTAAGAATTCCCGGTTGAATTTGACACGATATTGGCTTAAACAATGAGCTCCAGAGACCCCTTAATAAAATATTTTCAAATTTATCTTTCGTTTGACATTTGACACATCCTTGTGAAGTAAAACTTGATACTTTATCCCCATAGTGATACCTACATGTAGTGTACTACAATGGCTAAAAATAAGAAATAATTGTATCCATTAATTCATGTGTGCATAATATGCATCCAAGTACAGCACCCTCTAGAGGTAGTTTCCATGACAACCAATGATATCATCTTGACGACATGTGAATGAACATTTATTGTGCCAAGTTTGATTAATATAGGTCAAAGCATGTTTGAGAAATAAAGGATTATTCAATATGAAGTGATATGGACGTCCAACTAAGCTTAATACCATGGGGGCTAAAAAAGTGCCCCCAGAGATAGAAAATCCAGAAAAGTTAACACATTTTTCTGGTT
The DNA here is from genome assembly GCA_029582265.1 of Zoroaster sp. YZ-2022. Taxonomy (NCBI): domain Eukaryota; kingdom Metazoa; phylum Echinodermata; class Asteroidea; order Forcipulatida; family Zoroasteridae; genus Zoroaster; species Zoroaster sp. YZ-2022. The sequence continues at coordinate 12,737,642 of CM055828.1, read as the reverse complement.
ACATTAGACATAGACAAACCCATTTAAGGCATAAATTAATAATTTTTTTGTTCTTGGTGGCAACAATAAAAACTAAATGATTTATAATGAGATATTTTATGAAAATCCCAATAATTAAAATATGCATAAAATACGTACAATTATAGCGCCCTCTACCGGTCGTTTTCATGAGAACCGATGACGTCATCATGACGACATATGACTGAACATTAATTGTACCAAGTTACATGATAATAGGTGAAGGCATGATGGAGTAATTGCGAGATGTTTGATCTTTTTCCACCCCTAGTGCTAAGAATTATCAGCATAAGCTCATTATACGGGTAAACAATAGTGGGCCAGAACAGATAGTGCAACCCAAAATTTTCAATGTTAACATCTTTTTTCGTGTTTAGGACATCCAAAGGAACAAAAAAATATCGGTGGCGGTGGGTTATGGGGGGGGGGGGGTGCACGGTAGACCCCTCCAGCCCACAGACTATTTCTTGTATGCAGTATGTGCTGCTCTTTTTGCTTCTATTGCAGGCATCATTATATGGCTTTTTGTATCGAACCAGTCTTGCGTTTCTTTCTACCGAATACTTTTGAAGCAGAATCTTGAAGTACTTCTTTCATGTGACCCCACCTTTGATCAATAGATTGATCAGATTGATTTGCTAAGGCAGTGGTGACTTGTTCAGTAAAGAGCTTGACTTTTGCTTTATCTTTCATTGCTAAGGTGTTAAACTTTGGCTTGGCTTTGTTTGAAGTATGATGCTTTTTCTTAGGTATGAGTCTGATCTTACTGACAATAAGAGAATGGTCTGTGTTGCAGTCTGCACTATGATATGTTCTTGTATTGAGTACAGAATTAATTGCATTTCGTCTGGTGATTATCAGGTCTAGCTGATGCCAGTGTTTGGATCTTGGATGCATCCATGAAACCTTGTGGCATGGTTTGGACTTGAAAAAGGTGTTTGTAATGCACATGTTATGATAAGTGCAAAATTCAAGTACTCTCTGTCCATTCTCATTGATCTTGACAATGCCAAACTTGCCAAGACAAGATGGCCCAGAAGAGAAATGAGCTCCAACTCTTGCACTGAAATCACCCATTAAGATGACTTGGTGTGATTCTGGAATGTTTCTTACTGCCTGGTAAAGTTGATGGTAGAGCTTGTCTTTGATTTCATCAGACAGGTACGAGGTTGTCTTTGATTTCATCAGACAGGTACGAGGTTGTCTTTGATTTCATCAGACAGGTACGAGGTTGGTGCATAAACACTGAATATATGAACTTGGACCATCTCTGGTGTTGAGTGAGATTGACATCATACGTTCATTGGAATTAGTGTCAATTTCTATCATACTCGGGATAGTGTTACATATTGCAAAGCCCACTCTTTTCTTCTTCTGGTTTCCCAACCCAGTGGAATGTGTAGTCACTTTCTTTAATACTGCCAGTATCTGCTAGGTGGGTCTCTTGTAGTGCAGCTATGTCCACACCTAGTCTGAGAAGTTCACTGTTGATTACATCTATCTTTCTCATATCGTCAATGTCACGTACATGTATATCTTCATTTAGGCCAGTCTGCATGGTGCGAACACTCCAGCTGGCTAGTTTGATTGGATGTCGTTTAGTGACTTTCTTCTTAAATTTGGTTTTAGCTTTCAGTTGTCTTGGTGCGTACTTTGCAGTCTATCTTCGGGAAGAACACCCTATCTCCATGCACACTATGAAGAAGTAGATTGTGACGGGATGACACCTTATTGACCGAGGGCTGCTCAGCTTGAGGCTGGCGGTAGCCATCCAATGAGATCAAAAGATCTCTCCTACCGTCGAAAAAAGAAGTCCCTGACATCTGGCTCTACGTCAATCGAGCGTGTGACTTATAACCGGTAACTACTTCTTTCCATGTTGTTTCAATGCTGTGAAAGACAGCAATACGGAGTGTCCTCTCCTTGGCACTTAACCTAGGCTGATTTCGAAAGAATAGCTGTGGCCCATGCAGCAGTCCTTTCCTCTCCGCGCAGTTCGAATGATCCAAAGTAACAGCGATGCTGATACAGTTTGGGTTCAAGTTGCCAGAGTGAGTGTCCATAACTTGCTCAACTGGGACTCTACGCAGTATCCAGCTAACTAGGATGTTATGCCTCTACCGCAATGATCATCACAGGTGAATGGTCACACGCCAGATTCAAAGACAAGAGCCAAGTGAAGACAATCCGCCTGTTGCCTCGTTGTCCACATCGACCTGCTGCCGCCGATGGCCCGTAACACAGGGTGAGGCCCTTTCAGTACTAACCCTCCGGGCTAGAGGGAACCTGGAGCTCGTCTAGGGCAGGTGCACTCACATCCCTGTATAGGACCTACTGACCTACTGTCCTACGACTACCCAAGTATTCTTTAAAGCACTTCAAAAGAAGTCAAAATAGTTTAAAAGGTTGCTATGTATAGGCCTACTTCTAAAATATTTTGTTTTGATAAACTTCATAGCCCAAGGAAGAATTTGGTTGGTAACATTTTTTCATTTAGCAGCATGGCAGGCATTTTGGATTTCAAAATGGCCAGTATTTGAAACCAAATATTCTTCATAACTTAGTATAGTATAAAACATACAAAATTTATATCATTAGCTAATAAACCTTAAGTACATGTACATAACCTATTGTGCAATTTAAATTTAAAACCTATAAAGTGCTTTTTAGAATAATACTATCGGTCATTTTGAATTTGGTAGCAGCCAACATGGTTTTATTCGGCAGCCATTTTAGCTTTTGAAGTTAATGTGAATCTTAAGATGGAAAAACAATCTGGAAAGTGACCTATACAACCCAAATCAAAGAAATTACCAGCTGTTGTTATATACATGTATGTCATTCTGATGCTATTGTATGTATGATTAGTGGCCATGTTGGATTTATGGCAGCCATCTTGGATTTTATAGCAGCTTTTGTTAGCCACTGCTTCCTCGCTTTCCAAATTGCAAGAATTACATCAAGTAACATCCAAAGTAACAAAAACAGCTGCTTCCTGTGATATGTATAAATGGCGGCCATCTTGGTTTTTGGACAGTATTATATAAAGATAAAGTTTGACTTAGGATTTCGACTTCTAGTTTGACTCAGAAATTGACCTTAGACACCACCAAAAAGACAAAAATATTTATTTACTTGTCATGGGACCTACACATTTTGCCTCTACTAGTTGTGTCACATTTAGAGATTCAGGTGGCAAATGTTGGATCGAAGCTGTGCTAATACATGTAGATCTGGGAGAATGACTGGATGGTGGATTATCAGAAACTAAAACTGGGCTTTTAGTGCCACCTTTCATTGCTCCTCTTGTATCTTGTGTAGGACTTGAGGAAGCAGGGTGATTGGAGGGTTGGTGTATGTGTTCATTTGCCTAACTGACTGTTAAGACATTTGTCACCAAGGCTCTTGGATAGTCAGCGTGAACAGAATATACTGGTAGGTAGCCCCGACTGAGGCTGTTATCGTAGTGTGCGCTTACCCCCATTCCGTAACAACTCCTGGCACTAGAAATTCAGCGCACTAAAATGCTGACACATACACACTAGCCTTGGCCAGTGCACTTTCCCCAAATAGGGACCACACATATAAACTGTATATTGCTAGAACAATAACTGAGTCGTGGGTATTATGTTGCAAATTGTGACCATGTTCAAAATCAAACAGCCTTGTTTCAATTGTAATCAAGTGTTTCTTTACATTTTTTGCTGGAATTCCACAAAACATTTGAATATTTTTAATTTGTGGACTATCACTTACATGATGACCAATCATAGGCCCCTAGCTGTGACATATCACATACTTATACTAAACTGCAACGGATGGTCACTGTACACCATGGGAACTTGTAACCGCAAAATGACTATGGGCCGGGCTCTGCTATGAACCGGACATATCTTTGACTCGCCTTAGTCAATTTTATTGTTAAACCAACAAATGAGAATTAAAAAACATGTTGAAACCTGCATTTATTCCCCCAGGCTCCAACGCTGGTAATCAGATTGCATCTTTGATAGCATGCACATTAGCCCTGGGCGAATAGTGAAATTTACTATTCGATTAATCGCGTGGCAAAATTTCGCGAATAACCGTCTTTTTGCAAATAGTTAGCCAAATTTTTCCCGAAAACATGTGCTTTGATAGTAATTTCTGGCCTATTTGTAAGCTTCAGACAATAGACAAATACATACATTGAGGTCTTAAATGCCTGTTGTTGTTTCCTCTTAATTTCTTGCAAAATTGTACTCGAAATAATAGAATTTGTAAGTGAAACTCCATTGGTCATCAGGTTATGTTTGTTATTACTTTGGTAGCGTGGGAAACTTTCAGCTCAATTGGCATGTTATGTTCATCCCATATCGACAGAGGGAAGTCCATCAAAACGTAATGAAATGACCACGATCGAGTTGTATTTAAGTCGTTCACTGTGCCCATCTTTAGAAAAGAATCACCTTTCTATTGGGTCTGGGAAAGGGAATCAGTGAATCGCAAGTCGGCTTCCTCAAAGGCATTACTCACGATTACTATTCGCGAATACTACAATACTACAATACGTAGCACTACCAGCAGTGCCTAGACAAAACATTGCAATTGGCAGTGTTACTCGCGAATAGTAGTCACGAATAGTTAGCAAACAGTTCATGACCATAAGTTATGCAGTGCAAAGGCAATACATCGTTACTCGCAACTGCTTGTGAATGGTCATTATTTGCGAATAGTTGCAGGTACATGTAGGCTTGGGCGATGACACGTTAATATCGAATATGGCGATATTTTTTTTTATTCGATTATGATATCGAGAACTTTTCAAATTATCAAGATATCGGCAAATCGCGAAGAAAAAAAAAAAAAATCGCAAAAAAAAAAATATATGATTAAAAAAAGTCATCGATTGTCAGTCGGGTCAGAAATTCCATGGAAAAAACTTAGGGAAGTCTTTTCAGCTTTCGGAAGTGAGAAACAAAATCTAACTACTTCTATGGTAAGCCGACTGTCAGATCACAAAGGAGCCGCCTGACAGGGCGTTGTTTAATAATCCACCGCCACTCAAAGAAATCTATTCAGACGGATTAAGTGTTGGGATTGAATGGGGTATTTGATCCAACAATGCGTAGACAATGTTTAGTCTCACTGTCTATCCATGGTGGTCTGTGACTCTGGCTGGTGCACCATGTCTGTTTAAAAAAATGATCGCGATATTATCGAAAATTGTGAAAATTGATATCGCCCAAGCCTAAAATAGAGGGCACTAACAGAGATGCAACTGGGTGTTGAAAAAAAAATCTGAAAAAGGTGGGGGGGCGGGTTCTGGGGTACCTTAGCCCCCTGCGGGTTCTTGATGCACCCCGAACTCCCAGAAGCCCCAAGGTTTTGATGTTTTCCAGGATAAACGAATAGAATCTTTGAATGGAAAAAGAGAATTACTTTAATAAACATTTTGCAAAGAAAATCAGCCACAGTAAAATTCTATTTGAAGTGCACTCTAACTCATAAAATCGATATCGCCCAAGTCTAGTTGCAGGTATTTGCGCCAGCCCAATTAATCGAATAGTTCAAAAACCGCGAATACGGGTACGATTAGCAACAACTATTTGCGAATATTCGAATAATTGAACTATTCGCCCAGGCCTAATGCACATGCGATATTCAGTTGACCAGTTACAGTACACAACAGTACACAATATTAGTAGTGGTACATGTACATGCATCGCATCAGTGCAACAAGCTTAAGGTCGTATCATAGTTACGACCTTGTTGCAGACATGGATTTTGCTCAGTGCAACAAGGTTGTATCTTTTTAAAAAGTTCCAGGATGAACACACAAAACCTATGAAAGAAGATACAACGTTGTTGCACTCAATTGTTTTAATGTATGTAAATTTATGAACTATTGCACATACGACCTTGTTGCATTTTCAGATATGACCTTGTTGCACTGATGCGACGTTGTGCACTGACCATGGATGCAATAGATTTATGAATTTTGGGCAATGGGTAAAAAAAGTGAAGTCCTGGGATATGGAGTGATGAGCTTTAAAAGCACTGATGGAAGCTCACCAGTTCAATGGCCGACACCATGTTCAGGCTAGCAATGTGGCCATCGCCATTTGTATGTATAAATTACAGCCAGACCGATGGTGGGGGTGGGGGAGGGGGAGGGGGAGGGACTGATGTGGTGTGCGCCCTCTTCATTCACCTATTTGTCACTACATATGCGTCTAGCCTTAAAAAAATATAAGGGCCCACCTTTGTAAGTGTTTGGATTATTGATGTTTTGTCGTGCATTCTGAATACTTTATGAATTTTTTTTCCTGTTTTCTGGGGTGAAACTTATTCAGTATAATTTTTGTGGTAGCTACATTGTACATACCCACTTATGATTTTTAATTTTGACAATTTTGCAAGCCAGTTATTCACCAAGCAGGATCAAGGGAAATACTTTAAGATTTAATGTCTTACTGTTATTAAGATAAGTAATTTCCTCCCTATTCTGTAAATATGTTACTGTATTTGAAATCATAGACAATAAAAAACAATCACAGTAATATCAAAGGTAATATCCAACCAATTTTTCCTTTACATACCAATTTCCATCTGGACCTCCAAACGTCCTGGTCGTAGCAATGCTTCATCAATAAGATCACGTCTGTTAGTCATTCCTGCATATAAAAATAAAAATAATAATTTTTTTAATGAATTTTAACTAAATCTGGCAATGGTTTTATACCACATTTATCTTGTCATCTACAACATTAAATAATTAATTTTGGACTCACTCTCTCTGGCTCACTCTGGCTCTTCCAATTTCATTCTGGTTTTCATCCATTTACATCACTGAAGGACCTAGGACTGATACCACTATTCATCTAACCAATTTCATTCTTCAAGATCTCAAATATGGATCACAATTATCAGCCACAGGTATCTATTCAGTGTAATGCAGTCCTTAGTAGCATTAGTTTCCGTCTCGTGAAATATGCTACAAGGTTTAATTGCTGTGGTGACAACATGAGGCCTGAGAATTGGCCACTCTGGCTGGTGTCCCAAATGGAGTCCCCAGCACAGGCCTCAGCTGAGGGTGCACGTCGTCCCCCTCCCCCCCCCCTCCCCCCCGCCTAATAGTGACACCACTGAAATGTACCTATAACAAGAATATTGTTAAGCTGCTCGACACCATCAATTTTGGCTAGTAGCTGGTTAACCACTGTGTCATGGACTCCTGTGCTTCCACTCTGAAAAATATGCATCAACAAATTATTAGTATTTTAACATTCACCAATGTGTTATTCTGGCAGTTTTAACTGGCTAATTGCCACAAATATTTACCAATTCCCAACAATGAAATAAATAAGACGTGAAACCATACCAGCTGGTAAACATTTCACTAACACTTTATCAAATATTGTGCAACTCATTGAGAAATATTGTCCAGAGTAATCAGCAGACAACTTGCTTGCTGTGAATTGGTCATTACTTGCATATACATGTACGTAGTTATTATACATACAGATCATTGTCATTTGGTTTGTGTAACACATATCACATGTCATCAACTAGTTTTCCCATATTTTATGCCTTCACTCCAAAAATGTGTCCCATAGTATACAAATATTGATTGCTTCAGAGAAATAAATGGGAATAATTATATAACACAGTAAAATCTGAACTGATCCATTGTACAAGGCAAAGCAGAGTGTAATGGATCAGTTCAGATATTATCGAGTTATATATAATTCTTCCCAATTACAAAGTAATTTTTTTTTTCCTCTACGTTTTTTCTCTATATCCCACACATAGATCTTTATCATTTGATGCCAAAAAGTGACAGGAAACCAGTACATTTTCACGAAGTCATTTTAAATGATAACAAGAAATGCTTCTGGCCGCATACAGCCTCTCACACAACTCCTTCCAAATACCTTCCGAATATCATACCATTTCTTATGTTTATAAACATCTTGCTGATCTTATCAATAAGTATAAAAAATGTTTCTACCTGAACAATTAGTTTTTGACCAACCTTTTATTTATTGGATCGCAACCTAATCCCAAGGGTCTACATGTGTATCCCATTTTTTTTTAGAGTGATACTGATCGAAAACATTGGGGAAGAGGTTGATCCGATGGTCCAAAATAAGAGCGTCCCAACAGGAAATTATTTTTGTACTTTCTATAGAACATTCTATTGGACTCACTTTTTGAAGACACAATGGTAAAACTAGCCTTGACCAAGGCTGTTTACATGTCATAGTGCACCAGTTCCTGGCTTATTTTGGGTCAACACATCTGTGGCTACTTTGTTTGAACCATGCATTTAAGACACGGAGGAAAAGGAACAAGACTCATAAAATTCAACAACTAAGCTCGATCGTCAAACACATTCTCACAGACGTCTTGGTCCATAACTTGTTCATGGCCCGAGAAATTCTGTGTATGAAACACTGACTGTAACCCCAAATGGCTGTGGGTCAGGCTCTACTTGTAACTGGAGTTGTCTTCTATGAGTTTATAGCAAAACAGTTTATAGCAAAACTAATGGATGACACATTATGTGTGTTCTACCAATCAAATGACAAGGATCTGTGTTTATGTATATCAATCATTCTATGGAACGCTCGTAGTTCTATGCTCAGATCAATGGAATAACCTTTTCACCAAAGCTTTCAGGCGGTATCAAACTCAAAACAAGGTGCAGACAAGGTTGCGATCCAATAAACTTTTCAACAAAATGGCAGTCAAAAACACATTTTTTATCAGGTAAAAACACTTCTCATACTCTTTGATTAGTTCAACAAGCTATAAACATCCAAAATGTCATGATATTTGGAAGGAAGTGAGTAGCTGGAATGTAGCCAGAATCATTTCTGTACATCTGAACTGATCCATTTCACTCAGCTTTTCCTCATGAAATTGATCAGTTCAGGTAATATCTTGTGATATAAAGTTCTTCCTATTTTACTCTGAAGCACTCAGTATTTGTTTAATAGTTTGTACTTTGTGGACATCATGACAGACTACTTGCTCATTTGAGTACCTGAAGTACTAGAAGTACATGTGATTACATCATATAACTAATCATATAACTAATGGTTAACTAATTTTTTTTTTTTTTTAATTTTAAAAATAAAATCACTGGCATTTTAAATGGTTTTGATATAAATATAGCAAATAATTTTGTTTGGGTAATTACCACTGTTCCTCGTTGCTTGCATATTGCATCTATTTCATCAAAAATTACAATGTGGAGACCACTGTTGACACCGCACTGAAACAGTGTTAAAGAAAACAGGAACAATGTTATTAATTCACTTAATAAGTACAAGTATATCTTAAAGAACAACAATTTTTGCGATTTTAACAAAACAGTTTATTTTTCATTGGAACATTGCTATTTAAGTATGATTTTAAGTGAATACACATGCTATAAAATGACACATTTCTCAAAATAATTGTGAGAAACATGGTTTTATAGTAAATATCTACTGAAATTAATTTATGGTAGGTCACGCCATAAATTAAATAAAGATGATCCTGCAGTTTCTTAAATTAATTTGTGTTTTTTTTTTTACTTTTAAGCCAAGCTTCAACTTTGAAATATCTAATTTCAAAGTATTTGTATTCTTATGAGAAATTATCAATGTTCCAATGAAAATAAAATATTCTGGAAATTGCTGGTAAAAAACAGGCAATACATCTTTAATAGTCAAAATAGGTTAAGAGTTTATTTTTTGTGACAGGTGATGAAAGAGTGATTCAGTTTGAGTTTTGTTGTAATATCTCAAACCAATCTCAAAGGCTATGAATGGAGTATCAAATCAAGCTCTTGTATGTAGGTCTATAGTTGGAGGTTGGTATAGTTTTATAATTGTCATCTTCAAAATGTAGTATTTGTAACGTCGACAGACATTTGTCACAAATTGTATGTCCCAGTTACATATTGATATATTTCACATTCTAATTTCTAAAATACCCAGAAGATGTCTTGGTTTTGGCTCATAACAAGGGTTAGGGATGTAAATGAAACAATATGTGAGTAAATTATTTAACTTATTACCACTTTCCTGTCTATCTTTTTAAAAAATGTCTAACCATGTTATGTGCGCAATGTCTTAAAAATGATCCTGCAATTTCTTAAGTACCCTTAATATTTTCTTATTTTTTGTATAAACAATCATTAAAAGGTAAGGTATATGCAGGAAATGATGGGACAAAATAGTTGCCTTTATTACCTCCGCCATCATAAGTCAGACGGAGGTAATGTAATCACCCCTGTGTGGGTGGGTAGGCCTTCGCGGGGTTGTGGGGACTTATAAGAAAAGGGTAGGCCATGACACCGTATCTGTGGGGACATTCTCATGTCCCCATAGCATTTTTGGTCCGCACAACTGTGTGTAAAAGCGAGTGTATGTCCCCACAATTACGGAAAAAGACTGTGCTCTCACTTTCGCTACCTTGTGGAGTCCTATAACAAAAGGGAAAGGCAACAACAATTGGTCTCCACAAGGAATTTCTAAAGGACTCGGGTCTCCACAAGGAATTTTGTGTACAAAACCTATGGGAAATTATTAAGTACAGGAACAAAGGAAAGAACAATAGAGGTCTCCACAAGGATGCAAAAATGAGAATGTGTGTGTGTGTGTGTGCCCCTATAACCGCTACCTTGTGGAGTCCTATAACAAAAGGGAAAGGCAAGAACAATTGGTCTCCACAAGGAATTTCTAAAGGAGCCATGTCTCCACAAGGAATTTTGTGTACAAACCCTATGAGAATTGTTAAGTACAGGAACAAAGGAAACAGAGGAATCTCCACAAGGATGCAAAAATGAGAAAATGGCAGTAATGCGATAGTGTGGCGCATTTCAAACCTGGGACGATATAACAAAAGGACAATGGTCCCGGTTGCTCTCACAATGGAGAACAATCCGGTCCCGTATTTTTGGACAAAAGGATTTGACAGAAGTCCCGAATGCGGTGTTTACCACACGCGTGTGTGTGTGTGTGTTCAACGCACTGGCAGCGTTATGGGGACAGAAGAACAAAAGAGGGATCCGAATTACTTAGCTGAGGGACATTTTCTCTGTCCCCACAACGTTTTAATCCCCAAATCCTTTGTATTTTGTCCCCACAACGCCCACGTCGCGAGATTGGCCAATGTGTGTGTGTGCGATGTGTGCCGCATTCAAACCGAGGATATATAACAAAGGACAATAGTCCCCGGTTGCTATCACAATGGAGAGAACAATATGTCCCCGCTTTTTGGACAAAAATTTGACAAATGATGTCCCCGATTGCAGGCGTTTACTCACGTGTGTGTGTGTGTGTGCGTGTGTGAGCGCATTCAAACCGGGGACATATAACAAAAGGGACAATGGTCCCCGGTTGCTATCACAATGGAGAACAATATGTCCCCGCTTTTTTGGACAAAGGATGTCCCCGATTGCAGGCGTTTACACACGTGTGTGTGTGTGTGTTCAAGCACTGGCTGCGTTATGGGGACAGAGAACAAAAGAGGGATCCGGAATTACTTAGCTGTGGGGACATTTTTCATTGTCCCCCACAACGCGTTTTTGAATCCCAAAATCCTTTGTATTTTGTCCCCACAACGCCTTGCAGGATTGTGTGTGTGTGTGTGTGTGTGCATCGCACATGCATTGTTGTAGTACCAAACACAGCCCCTGGAACAATGGTACCCTACAGAGAATCTATTGAAATTCTGGTACCCCACAGGGGAATTCAACAGAAAAGGGATAATAGAGCGAGACAAAGGAATACCCGCAGCCGGCGTAGAGAGTGTGTGTGTGTGTGTGTGTGTGAGCGTACACGCATTCGTTCAATGCCAGGGTCCAAAACACAATAGAACAATTGGACCCCACAAGGTAACTATAGAAAATCTTGTACCCCACAGGAGAATTATAAGGAAAAGGGATAATAGAACGAACAAAGGAATACCCCACAAATCAATGTGCGTGAGGGTGGGTGTGTGTGTGTGTGTGTGCCCCTATAACCGCTACCTTGTGGAGTCCTATAACAAAAGGGAAAGGCAAGAACAATTGGTCTCCACAAGGAATTTCTAAAGGAGCCATGTCTCCACAAGGAATTTTGTGTACAAACCCTATGAGAAATTGTTAAGTACAGGAACAAAGGAAAGAATAGAGGTCTCCACAAGGATGCAAAAATGAGAATGTGTGTGTGTGTGTGTGTGTGTGTGAACGTACACACCATTCGTTGTGGGGTCCAAAACACAATAGAACAATTGGACCCCACAAGGTAACTATAGAAAATCTTGTACCCCACAGGAGAATTATAAGGAAAAGGGATAATAGAACGAACAAAGGAATACCCCACAAATCAGTAATGCGTGAGGGTGTGTGTGTGTGTGTGTGAACGTACACACCATTCGTTGTGGGGTCCAAAACACAATAGAACAATTGGACCCCACAAGGTAACTATAGAAAATCTTGTACCCCACAGGAGAATTATAAGGAAAAGGGATAATAGAACGAACAAAGGAATACCCCACAAATCAATGTGCGTGAGGGTGTGTGTGTGTGTGTATGTGTTCAAGCACTGGCCGCGTTATGGGGACAGAGAACAAAAGAGGGATCCGGAATTACTTAGCTGTGGGGACATTTTGTGTGTCCCCACAACGTTTTTAATCCCCAAAATCCTTTGTATTTTGTCCCCACAACGCCCGGGTGGGAATGTGTGTGTGTGTGTGTGTCGAGCACTGGCGCGTTATGGGGCAGAGAACAAAGAGGATCCGGAATTACTTAGCTGTGGGGACATTTTGTGTGTCCCCACAACGTTTTTAATCCCCAAAATCCTTTGTATTTTGTCCCCACAACGCCTCGCGCGGGAATGTGTGTGTGTGCGCGAGCGCATTCAAACCGGGTGGGTAGGCCTTCGCGGGGTTGTGGGGACTTATAAGAAAAGGGTAGGCCATGACACCGTATCTGTGGGGACATTTTCATGTCCCCATAGCACTTTTGGTCCTCACAACTGTGCGTAAAAGCAAGTGTATGTCCCCACAAGGCGGAAAAAGACTGTGTGAGTTTGTGTGTTTACTTCTGTCTGTATTATCTCAAAAACTTCTCCACGGATTCTGATGAAATTTGCTGAATATGTTGATTTTACGACATGGACCAATCAATTAGATTTTGATGAAGATTCAATTTCAGGAAAGCATATATTTAGGACCGTTTTTAGCGTTAACATTATCGCGGATCAGTGAAACCGATAGGGGCTCACTAGTGACCTATTTACTTATAACCTAATGTTTTCATCAAGTGTCAAGAATCGTTGGTGGGTCAACAGGTTAGATGTACGGCTGTCACGTCCAAGACCTCAGTTTGAATCTTGGGGATTTTTATTTTATTTTATTTTTTTTTACAAATTTATCTACATGTACATGTACGAGTACAGCATAAACAAATAGGGTAATTGATGACTTCTAGGTATTTTTTTCTCTGAAAAAAGCTCTACTTGGTGGAGTTTTGCACTCTGAGTGCTTTTCTAGTTTGTCCCATGTCACACTCCAATAGTTATCATATGTACCAGTTAGTGTGGACAGACCCACGAAAATACTTTGTAGTATTGCTAGTGCAATCTAACTAATATGTAATACACATGTAGCTGTACAGGGCGGTCTTCTACATGTATGTTTAAAAACACTCACACATACAGCACTCACACTGATTTAATCTGTGCTTAGGAAAAACATTTTTTCCCCAGCAAAATCATTTTCTTTCAAGCAAAAGCATGACTGGGAAGATATAAATGTAACATTGGTAATGTTGGCCAACTGCAGCAGCTAGGCTATCCGTAGTTCATGCGTTTGGGATATTTACATACGTACATGTACATGTACATGTAAGTGTAGTAATATGGCTGCAATTGCAAAATTGGACGTTCTCATTCATTTAAAACTGCGAATATCTATTGGGTTGGACAGATGATTTAAAAAAAATGTATCTCATAAAGGGAAACAAAATGGGGGTAGGATGGCACAATTTTTCAAAATTGGTATATTTTGACATGGTATTTTAGGGGTGTCAATATAGTTTTTTTTATACATTGTTAATACATGAACGGTATGGTACACTGTAAGTGCACATGGTAACACATGTATGGTTATGGCGCTTCTTGTTCCAAGACTACAATGTTGCTGACAATGCCACTTTTCTCATGATTTTGAATGGGGTTATTGTGAACATTTAGCGAGATGAACCGTAACCAAAATTCAATTGTCATTATAATAAAGTGAAAGAGAGAAACTTGACTGTAAAGCAACATCTCAGATTTCAAATCTTGAGGTGTTTGTTGGTGCTTATCGTGGTAAATGTAATGTTGAGTATTTACATGCGTACAGTGTACAGTATGTATAGCCTAACAATGTGTTGGCCCCATTGTGAGCCCTTATTAACAAGTGAATGCACTGATGGACCAAATTGAGTCATGTGACCACTTTCAATGTATTCTGGGATATGGCAGCCATAACATCAACTTTAATCTTTAGTCATTTTTATGGGTTGTTTGTAAACAGTTTTCTTACCCAGTATATGAATTTACAACATAAACAGTGCTATTAATGTGATTATGTCTGCTTTTACTATACTTTTTAATATTCAATTATCATGTTTTGGATACAAATTTATCCCAAATCTTTGAAAAAATTCAAGAAAATATGGAGGAAAATACTAATAGGGCCTATGGAAATGTTTTTTACGACATGTGATAGATCTTATTTAACTTAAATGTTATATGTTTCATGAAAATTGGTTGAAGATATAAGAAAAAAATGGAGAGGGGACATGATGTGCCACCCTCTAGCCCATCCATACTTTATAAGTAGCTAGATACATGTACATGTACATTGTACCAACCTGTTTATTTTTTCACTTTATTTCATTGTTTCGTAAATGAGAAAAGAGTGAACATGTGTTCAGATTATTAGTAATCATTTCAACATGATACATGTAGCTCCTGAGATAGACATATTTCAAGGGATGTTTGATACCATCATCAACTTTACACCAAGTATGTACAATATGTGTTATCAGAAGTCTGTTACCTACGGTACATGAAGTGTGCCACTCGTGTACTAACCTAGTCCACTGCATCGTTCGTTCGTTCGTTCGTTCGTTCGGACACCATCAATCATCTAAACTGGCAAATCCGAGGACAGACAGTTAATAGTAGCATCATCAAGGGTCATCAGGCCAGCAGCGCCATTTGGGGGTCCAAAGATACTGCATTCCTGGATGATATGGTTCATAGTCTGGGTGGTTCCGCACACACAAAGATCGGAATTAGCAGCATCAATTCTGAAAAGGTACTGCTGGGTACAACCAGTACCTGAACTCAGGCAGTTCAGGTTGGACCATGCCTTGCGGGGGAGTTGACATCCCAGTGGCCTGCTTGACGGGGTGTCGATGTAGGACTTTAGCTGTGTAGCTGTGGTAGACCACAACTCTGCCCAGGTCATGTTGATCCAGTCAGGATGGTAAGGCTGAGAAAAGGCAAGTCTATGGGCTTCTGTAGAGAATTGCTTGCGAGTCGCTACATTTGCGGGCGAGTTTCATCGTCAGGAAGTTACGGCGAAGCTCAGCAGGTGCGATGCCGGAGAGAACAGGTAGGCATTCCACAGATGTCGACGTGCGAGTGCCACTAACTAGTCTCATCCTTGAGTTGAGAACAACATCAACCGACTTGGTATGGGTGCTGTGAGACCAAGCTGGAGCAGCGTATTCAGCGGTGGAATACGCCAGGGCCAATGCAGAGGTGCGCAGGGTGGTGAATGAGGCACCCCAGCCTGTGCCAGCAAGTCTCTTCAAGGAGGTTGACTCTGGCTTCGGTCTTGAATGCAACAGCTTTGATGTGGTGGGAGAACGTGAGACTTCTGTCCAGTGTCACACCAAGGTACTTTGGTGTAGGGCCAAAGTTGAGCTTGGTGCCATTCAGGCTGATGTCTAATGTCCTCTTAGCACAGCGGTTGGCCAGGTGGAATACTGAGCAGACTGTCTTTGGGAGGCTGAGTTTCAGGTGCCACTGGTAGAAGTAGTGGCTGAGGATGTTGAGGTCTTTCTCGAGTGCCACTTCAATAGCTTCGAATGACTTGTCAGCAAAACCCAAAGCAGAGTTATCAGCGTAGGTGAACTGTGAGCAGTCGCCGGAAGGCATATCGGCTGTGTAGATGCTGAATGATACAGGGGCAAGAACAGAGCCTTGAGGGAGACCATTCCTAAGTCTACTCTTCTTGCTACATTTACCATTAGATGTCTCAAGGACAAAGGAGCAATCTTGTATGAGGACCATGAGGAATTTCACAAGTTTGACATCAGGAAGGGTCTTCAAGAGCTTAAGGTATAAGCCTCTGTGCCAAACAGTGTCATAAGCTGCAGAGAGGTCGATAAACACTGTTCCAAACTTCTCCTTCCTCTGGAAAGCTGCTTCGATGTCGTTGACCAGGTTCGTAACCTGATCAGTAGTGGAGCGGCCTTTCCGGAAGCCAGCTTGGGTGTGAGGGAGTTTCTCCTCTACAGTATCGCTCTCTCAAGCAGCTTGTAGAGGTGTGACAAGAGCGAGATTGGTCGGTAATTCTCGGGGTCATCAGGTGCCTTTTTCGGCTTGAGGATTGCGATGACTTTGGCTGTCTTCCATCGTGAAGGGATGGTGCTGGTTTGGATGCAGTTGGTGAAGAAGAGCTGGAGCCAACTCATGGATTCGGAGCTCATGTGCTTCAGGAACTCAGTATGAATGTTGTCATTTCCAGGGGTTTTACCTTTCTTGAGGGACTTGATGGCCACAACTATCTCTTCGAAAGAAAGAGGCTGCGAGAGGGGGCCTAGACTGGGGCAGCGTGTTGGTCAGCTCTTTGATATCAGCATTGACTTTGCGGGTGAAAGCCTTAGCTTCTGGGGTTTGGTCTTTCCACCTGCCATTGTTGACCATAACTGAGGCAATGGCGTTAGCTGAGACAGGGCAGGGCTTTGCTGGACTGCTTCTGTCTGTGAGACGGTTTATGGTGTTCCATGCCTTATGGCTGGAGTGGGTGAAATTGATGTCATTGATTTCTTCTTCCCATCTTGATTGTCTCTTCTGGCCTAGAAGATCCAGGAGCTGATCGCCGATGGAGGAACGAAGGTCATGATCGTTGGTATTCTCATAGGCTTCGAATAGCTGATCACAGTCTTTGTCCCAACAGGGGACGTAGGGGTTTCAACGGCCTCTCGGGATGGAGTGCTTCGCTGACTGGTTGAGCATGCAGCAGAAGGCAGAGTACGCTTCATACACGTTGGATGATGGGTCAGGTAGCCTAGATGTCAGCTTTCTGGTAAGTTCGCTGAACTTAAGCCAGTTGGCCTTCCTGAAGTTCCATCGTTTTTTGGAGAGGCTGGAGATGGCAAGTTTGATGTCACTGGAGATAATGACAGGGCAGTGGCCGGATCTAGGAAACTTGGTGAGAACCAGTCTTGAGCAACGGCTGCTCATATTGTTGGATACGAAAGACTGGGCAGGTCCAGGTGCAGTGTCTGCCGGAGTAGAACGTGCGTGGATCCTTGTTATCAAACAACAGGTTTAGATTTTGGGCTTCAGCCCAGTTGCTTGCAGTGGAGCCATTCTTGTCGGTGTTGGAGTATCCCCATCTGGTGTTTCTGCAGTTAAAGTCACCACAAACAAAAGAGCTTGCAGGAATGGATGGAAGCGAGGAAACATCTAGTTCAGCAGGGGGTGGTTTGTACACATTGCTGTTCTAGGGAAGAAGCTATCCAAATGGAACTTACTCTTGATTTTGGGGAGTCGAAGATAGTGAGGGTGTTCACCTGCTTGTTTAGCAAAGCAAGTAACATGAGAAAAATCCCTGCGCTTCGGTACTAGATCATGTAGCTCAGCAGAACAATCCCCGTAATAATAACGGTAGAACAGTGAAAGGCTGGCTACATTCCTACGATGTGAGAGAGGTTGATGTGGGGAAAAAAGTTCCTCACCAACTAGTCCCTTGATGCGGCTTTGCAGTCTATCAAGAACAGATAGTAATGCTTTGGAGGCACCTGTCCAGATGTGGACACAATATTCCATCTTGGGCCTGACTTGACTTTTGTAAAGGTAGAGGATGGCCTCAGGGGTCAGAATTTTGCTTGACCGATTGAAGGATCCTATCATCTTGGAGACCTGTTTCCCCACCTCTGAGATGTACATGTAGGAGTTCCATTTGAGATCAGTTGTGATCTTCAGACCGAGCAGTCTGTCCAGGCTTGTCTGTTCGTTTAGCATTTCACCCTTCATGAAGACGGGGGATATGTTTGGACAGATTAATGGTGATTTACAGACAGATGTTTAGTTTTGGTGGTATTGAAATTAACCATCCAACGTTCACCCCATGATGTGATTTAAGATAAATCACAATTCGGATTAGTAGCCAGGTCCACATGAGGAAGGTTTTTGCATGTGTGGTTGAATACTGTCATGTCATCTGCAAATATGTCAATGAATGACAACAACACATGATCTGGTAGGTCATTAATGAATATCAGAAACAGTGGGACCAAGTACCAAGCCCTGGGAAACACCAGCATTTAAAGTGTGCATGTCTGATGATTGACCATTCAGAACGACCTTCATGGAACGACCTGTGAGGAATGATTTTGATAACCCCAAACACCCTGCCAGCAATTCCATAGGCGCAGAGTTTTCGCAGGAGCCCCTTATGCCAGACTCTGTCGAATGCCTTGGAGATGTCCAGAGCAATGAGTCGGGTAGGAAATGACTGATCAAGAGCTCTACTAATGCGATCTGTAATAACTGTCAGGACATCGGCCGTAGACCTGGGCGATCGAAAACCATACTGCTTATCACTGAGTAACTTACAGTTATCAAGATGTTTTAGTCACAGACGATGTATTTTGCTCACGTGATGCATTACATCATCCACTGACCATTTTCGTTGAATGAAATTGGGGGCACACAGCGCAGCACAAGTGAATCCCTGTTTTTTCGTTTTAAAGGACCACAGAAATAGAGACGTAAATGCCATGGAGATACTAAAATATGGTATTTTTAATGATAACAAATAAATAGCTCATTGATTTTTAGTGAGCTACTTATAATTTGAAGCTTTTCCGAAGAGGATGTCGGCGCCGATTAACACGCCCCTAAAAGGGGCCATTTGTACTGCATTCTGAACGTCTCTACATGTATGTGTGACGTCACGTAAAGAAGAAGGCTTGCTTCCGGGGACGCCAGCCACATACATACATGTATACAACAGGGAACGCGTTCATTCACAGTGCCCACGCTCGAAAATAACATAGAAATGGCTGAATCGTCAACAGATGAAATTGTAATATTTTACCGAGGTAATAAGTAACTAATAAACCATCTAATGTGTAATTTTCGTTCACCAAACTGCTATCTTTGTGATGAAATCGATCATTTAGTGACCCAAACTCGGTTGAAAAAATTGAGAATATCAAAATACGAAGGTCACAAAAAAGCACCGTTGGTGTTCATTGCCGCCGACCGGAAAAAATAGTCACAGTTTTCATCATCGAATTCTTCTCAAAGTTGTAAAAATTTGTGTTATTTTAGTCTAACGTTATAGTGTATTTTTTCATGTATGATTTGTGAATTACGCCATATATTTATTGTTAACGATGTCCAAAACCCACATGGCGGCGCACACAGTACATACATGTAAATTGGACATGTCGGATCTGACTTAACGTTAGTTACTTGTCTGTTCTTACGTTTTAACAAAGCATCACTTCGTCGCTTTGGCTTGTCGTTTGAAGGATTCACAGGCTTCTTTATTTTCGTTGAAATTGAAGTTTTCTTGAGTCTGGGTGCCTTTGACATCCCAAATTCCCCATGAAGGCTCGTTTCGAAGTCTTCAGCGGTAAAATGATCACTACATATCACGCTGGTTAAAGACAGCCCAAACCATTTTGCCCTCGTCAACCGTACATTTGTGGCCCATGTTTTTCGTAGTGCCTCGTCTTTAGGGAACCTATGGAGGCTTACACCTTCGCTAGGAGTATTACTACAGCCTGCTACCGGCTACGACACATCTTGTAGGCATGATGTATATTTTCAAGTAAATTTAGGATGAAAATATGTATACACATATATTGGAGTTTTGACATAAGCGCATTGGACACATAAACACACAAACAAACAGCTGTGCATTGCTAGGAAATCTTTCTTTATCTGACATCATGGTATCACATGATGCATTACATTACTCAATTATCAATAAAGTGAGGGGCTTGTGAAGTGGCATAAAAGTCTCCAAAATGAACAGAACAAACTTTAATTATGAAAAAAACTAACAAATAACTTTTATTATGCAAAACACATTTATTAAGAGCCATAATGGTTTTTATTTCTGTGATCCTTTAAGACATTTTGTTGGGGAAAACAGCACAGTGTATTTAAACATCCTTTCAACTGATTTAGCTGAATATATAGCTGTAAATGGTGGGTCTGAGAACAACCGTTGGTGAAAAACTTGACGTTTCGATCAGTCTCTGATTGTCGTCAGGAAGACGAACGGAGTATACTGATCTTAAGAATTTCAGCATGTCAGATAGAATAATTTCTTAGGATATTTGGTACCATCACCAACTTCACATTAATTTTTTAATCAGGTAATTAACATATATGTACACCGTACATGTGTAGGTACGTACTCCACTATCCTTTTTGTACGACTTACTCATGTCTGCACATACATTTCAGACATGACATGTACTGCAGCTCCACAAACTGCTCAACTAATGATCATGACCTTTTCTTATTCTTGACTGCATATCATTTTTTGGGGTTCACTTCAAAATAAAGTGCTCTACCAAGATCAATCTTCTCCCACAGTAGTGCGGGTGGGGTCTACGAATGATTAGTTAGCTGTAGAGCCACTACATTTGCATATTGTTATGGAATGTCATGGGCCTCCGGTTGTGATGCATCATGTACACACACCCCAATCGGTTGTGTGGATGCAACACCTGCTCTCTCTTGGCCCACAGGCCATTTTGAACTTTTTTTCCCTAGCCCCAGTAGCATTGGCCAATAATCCGTGGGGTTGGGAAAGCGATGCACTCATGCCCAGCATGCTGGGCAAATCAAGCGGGATCACCAACCCATCGCCATCGGTCGAGTGCCCACACTCAAGGCAAGGCTGGCACGGGTAGCGAGCTCAGCCGTGCCCTTTTTCTCGTCTACCCCTTTCAACTTGGCCAGGCCATGAATTGTTACATGTAGCTTTACACTAGAAATTATACTTGCAAGCCATCTATAATTATTCCAAGCATCTGTTAATGCAGCTAATGGTCTGGTAAAAATGTCTATGATTTGTTTGTTTTGTGGTATCTGGTAGTGATATGCAGTTACCCCATCTTGAATAACACATCTCACCTTTTTTTGTTCGTCTTCTGCAGCAGCAAACAGCTTCCGGATATTTGCTTCAGATTCACCAACAAATTTGTTGAGAATTTCCGGACCATTAACAATCTGTGGTTGTCTTGAATTCAGCATCATGCCAATTGTTCTGGCCATCAGTGTCTTACCAGTGCCTGACAAAATGAAGACAACAAATTGATAATGAAATATTGTTTTACACTACAAAATTTGATGCTACAAGGTGCAGCATTCTAGTGAGACATACAATAGTGTATTGAGCTGATAGGATTTACTGATACTCTTTGAATTCACTCAAATGCTACAGATACTTACATTTTTGAAGAAAAAAATAAAATAAAATAAAAATATTTTTGTTCATTTTGAGTCCTTATTATGAACACCAATCATTTACTATGTACAGCTGACTGATTTTCATTACTCTTGTAGGAAGCTTTATTGCTACATTTTATTCAACCAGCTTTGTTTCTGGTCAAGACAAATATTTACTGCACTGCATTTGCCACCAGCAATTTATTTATTGTTCCGACCTGTCGAAGCAGAATAGTAGTTATTGGCCTTATGTTTCGAACCTAGCTAGCAGGCTCTTTCTCAAAGGCAAAATGGACAATTTTGTTCAACATTCATTTAGACATGACCTTGCACATCTGTGATGTCACAGGGCTCGAATTAACCAACAGCAATTGCCGTTGGCGCCCCTTGCTTTTGTCGCGTGGCCTTAAAATCACTGCTGTCTCATGGGCAATCAATTGTCATGCCCTTTAATCTAACTGCCGTGGTGTCCTCTAATCGATAAGTCATTTCTCCGATCGATCATCGGGTTGTCCTGTTTTCTTATTACTTACCAACTCCCTATGCCTAACACATGACGTTCAACCAAATATGCAAAGAAACTGCCATTTGGGAAAAACTTGGGTTATGGTTGCGGGTATCAATGTAGAATTACATGTATATACACATTACATGATGAATGAATATTACTAGTGGGTGTGTGATCAAAGATGGTCGATGCTCTGACCTTGGGAATTTTCCAAGGATTTTGCGAGTTGGTAATGTCCCATGTACATGTATCTCAACATCTTCAACAACATGACTTGTATGAGAGCTATCAATCTGCCTACCGTCCTTTTCATAGCACGGAATCTGCACTTTTGAAAGTACAAAATCATTTCCTCCAAGCCATGAACCATGGGAAAATCACACTACTTGTGCTGTTAGATCTTTCTGCAGCCTTTGATACTGTGGACCACAACATATTTCTGAATCATTTGAAACATCGCATAGGGATTGACAGCACTGCATTGGCATGGTTCAAATCCTACCTTGCTGGCAGATCGTTTGTATAAACGACGCAATATCAGCCTATAGAAAAAAATCACAGTACGGAGACAGCCCTGTTAAAAGTGAAAAATGATATTTTGATGAAAATGAATTCTCAACATGTTACTTTGTTAGTACTTTTGGATCTTAGTGCTGCCTTTGACACTGTTGATTATACGATTTTATTGAATCGGCTTCAGTCTAAGGTGGGGATTTTGGGTAAAGCACTAGATTGGTTTGGCTCATATTTAACTGGGAGAAAACAACGTGTTTCAATGCAAGGGACCCTGTCTGATAGGTTTGATCTTAAGTGTGAGTCCGCAGGGATCATGTTTGGGACCATTGCTGTTCATTATATATTCATCTAAGTTGTTTGACATAGTTGAGCATCATCTTCCAAATATTCACTGCTATGCTGATGATACCCAATTATATTTATCGTTTAAGCCTTGTAGTATGTTCAATCAGAAGCAAGCTGTGACTGCCATGGAGAACTGTATCCATGACATACGGCAATGGATGTTGCAGGATAAACTCATGATAAATGATGCAAAACAGAATTTCTTGTTATTGGTACTCAACAGCAATTATCTAAACTTACTATATCAAATATAAGAGTGGGAGATGCTACCATTTCATCATCAATGCATGTGCGTAATTTGGGGTCCTGGTTCGATTCAAGGTTATGCATGGATAAGCACATTACTAGTACATGTTCTGCATCATTCTATCATATTCATAACATCAGAAAAATTAGTAAATATCTTTCTAGGGATGCTCTAGTTATCTTAATTCACGCATTTATAACTAGTCGCCTTGACTATTGCAATAGTTTATTTTAATGGTCTCCCAGATTCACAATTAATCAAATTACAAAGAGTTCAAAATACGGCAGCCAGAATTGTGTATGGTGCGTCACGGAGCCACATTACACCAATACGTCAGCTGCATTGGTTACCAATTTATTTTCGTATTCAGTTTAAAATATTACTATTGACATTTAAGGCTCTTCATAATTTAGCACCTAGGTATATCACTGATTTGTTAAGTATTAAAACCCATTCTCACTATTCATTACGGTCAAACACAAAGGTGCAATTAAGTTATCCAAAAGGAAAAATGCAGAAAACAACTGGGGACAGGGCATTTTCTTCAGCGGCACCCCACTTGTGGAACCAATTGCCACTTGAAATTCAGACAGCTCAGTCACTTGCCATTTTTAAGAGTAAACTTAAAACATTTCTTTTTAAGACTGCATTTTAAGACTCCCTTTTGGGTTATTTTGTGTTGTGATTGAATTTTTATGAAGGTGGTACTTGGTTTTTAATGTAATTGTTTGTTTTGTTTTTTAGTGGTTGGTGTCTAATTAGTTTTACCTATTAAGTTTTACTTTGCTTATTGTAATGCGCATTTGAACATTTTTTATGGAATCTGCGCAATATAAATTAATAATTATTATTATTATTATTATTATTATAGTGCATCTCTTGATTACGGCTTACCACAGGGGTCTGTTGTAGGACCAGGTGGGTTTCATTATATACATCTCCCCTAGGTGACATCATACGCAGGCACAACTTAAGCTACCACTGTTATGCTGATGATACTCAGGTGTATGTGTCAGTGGATCCCACACAGCAAAATGTTGAAGCTGCATTTCAGAGAATCGAAGCTTGTATTGATGAAATTCGGCTTTGGATGTCGCAAAACTATCTGAAGTTAAACGCTGATAAGACTGAGTTTATTATCATTGGTTCAAATCCACAACGTGCTAAAGTGTTCCTTCCCCACATCCAAGTAGGTGATGCAAACATCACTCCTAAGAGCATGAGAAATCTCGGTGTTGTTTTTGACTCATCACTGACAATGGAGGATCACATCACCCAGACGGCAAAGTGCGCTTCTATGTCTCTTCGCAACATTTTACGCATTGAGAAACATCTCATCACAGAAGTGACTGAACTTCTTGTTCATGCTTTTGTTTCATCAAAATTAGACATGGGAAATTGTTTACTCTACGGTGTAATCAGGAAACCTCCAACTGAACCGGCTTCAGCGCCTTCAAAACATGGCAGCAAGGATTGTCACATACATACCAAAGTCCAAGAGCACATCACGCCAGTGCTTCAAGATTTGCACTGGCTACCAGTTAAGTACAGAATAATCTACAAACTTGGACTGTTTGTGTTTAAAATTCTAAATAGCACAGCCTCATGTTATTTGACTGATCTCGTGCATTTCTACACTCCTGGACACAGTGGCCTACGCTCTTCAAATCAGTTGTTCCAAGCTGAACACCTAACCTAGCATATAATCAATAGGGACAAAGATCATTTGAGATTTCTGCAGCCAAACTGTGGAATTCATTCCCATCTAGCGTTAGATTTGCTGCCTCTCCAGACATGTTCAAGATGAACTTAAAAACACATTTGTTCTTACATGTAGAAGCGTATAAAGTTTGAACTGACTGATTGGACTTGGATTTATGCTTTGTACATGTACTGTATTCTATTTTATTATACTGTGTTGTTGTTTTTGCAAAGCGCCATGAGCATTTTTTGGTTGATGAATACCAGCGCTATAGAAATTTACGTTATTATTATATATTATTAATTCGATGTTGTGATTTGGGTTGGTTGAGACATAGGCTAGATCTGGGTTGGTTGTTCCATCTGGCAAACTGAAATGATGCAGCTTGCTTGTTATCATACTGTACAAGAGTGACAGGTCGGCTCCACTGGCCCAGTCTTGCAGAAGTTCCCCATTTGTAGAGTTTTGGCTGTAACCCCATTCTTCATGTTGGCAGTTGAAATCACCACTATAGATAGTTGGCTGTGGGAATACGGGTATTGGTGAGAAGTCTTTGTTTGGTGGTTTGTAGATGTTCACTATGTTGATGCCATCGATTGTAGCTGCAATCCATTGAAGTTCGGCATTGAGCGAAGAAGCCAGCAGTTGGAACTCTACATTTGACTTGGCATAGGTTGCGATGCTAGTGGTGGATGGCACTGACTAACATAAAGCCTGGTATCTTTAGCTCTTCCTCATTCTTGGAGTGAGTTTCTTGAAGGATTATACCAACGGCTTTGTTTTCATCCGCTATCTGTTTCAGGATGTTTCGCTTAGCGTGTGTCAGGCCTTCCACATTCAGTTGTAGGATTGTTGGCCCATGGGGGTCTTGAAAGATATCCCAATGGGCGTTGTTGCTGCGTGCATGGCAAGAAGCAGCATGGTAAGAGACTGCATGGTAAGAGAGATCGTTTTGTGAGTTATTTGTTGCCATTGCGTGCTTCCAGTGGACACCACAAGGAGGTTTCTCAGCATGTCCACCATAAGAAATGTTTATACCAAGTTACAAGTCTGTGGTACCCTGCAAGTCTGTCTTTGTTTTCGTGTACCCCACAATAAAAATTCTAACGAAAAGGGACAATAGGAGTACCCCACAAACCCGATCCATAAGGTTGTGTGTGTGTGTGTGCGCTTGTTTTGCAAACTTTTTGAAAAGTTGCGCATGCACACACACCCTGAGGAGTTTATTTGTGTGACCAGCAATTCGAGGAGCTCTCCAAATTGTGATGTGCAGTATAAATCAGTCCTTTGTGGCGCCATCTGTCGTTTTTTGTTAACACACAAAAACTGCTCAAATTGACCACCATCACTGCATTTCGCCTCAAAGTGAATGTATACATGTATGTACATGTACATGTATACATGGGGTCAGTGTGTGATTTTTCTGATGGACTTATGTTTAATAGCGCCCTCTATGCAACTCCTCGTTTTGCATACACACCCATAATGCAATAGGCAGCACGTGCTGCAGAAGAGCAGCCAGACCCGGTGTGCACACCGGGCTAATGTGCATGGCTGGATAAGTTACATCAACGTGGTTCTTCTCCAGAAGGTAATAACAATAACGTGAGTGAATAAATTAAGCTATTAAAGGGACAATATCGTCATGATCAACAGGGCATGGAATCGGAGTGGTAGTTTTAGATTAACTCAGTCCACATGATAAGGTCCTATTACCGTTTACTGCTGTATAAATGAGCAATTAATTTACAGTCATTGCGCTCATCTTAAACTAGAACACCGATTCCATGCCCTGTTGAAAGACTTCTCTGATCGTGATGATACTGTCCCTTTAATGTGAATTAATAACTAAGTAGGATTTGAAACTTTGCATGGTGGAATTACAATCTACATGTAACTCAGTCTGGGAAAGCCACAAATTTGACAACCCGTTATTAAATTTGACAACCCGTTGTAAAATTTAACAACTCTGAAAAAAGTTTGAAAAATTTACGCAAAATGGGATACAAGTCTGTATTTAAGTGTTTGCAATTGTCGAAATGCCCATTATCAGACACATATTACTAAGCACAACATTTAACCCTCCCAAAGCAGCTTGATAAATGCAGCAAGATAACACAGAAGTTTAATTTTTTTTTTATTGCTTTATGTTTCAATGCAACAACATTCCAGTGGGGAACAAAATGTAAGTTTTACATTGCCAGTGTTGTAGTCGAGACCTGGAAGTCTGAGACCGAGACCAGGAGGTTTGAGTCCGAGACCAAGACTGAGACCTGAAGGACCTTTTGATTAAATTACAAAATGAATTAAATGAAACAAGACAATCAAAATAGTAATGTACATACAGTGGTATGTACCTTTGATGCTTTCTGAAAAAGTCACTATTACATGTATCTCAGGCACTTACAAAAAGACTTTTTAATATCTTCAGGATTTACTCATTTGGAGCAAGTTAAAGGTATGATAAAGCTTTGATAATGATCAACAAAAATTATTAGTTTCAAACTGAAAGCTTAGTGTTTATAAAAAAAAATTATATCTGAAATGCTGTCATCTTCGGGAATGCTGTAACTAAAGACCTGCCCCCAAAAAACTAACATACAAAAAACATGACAAGTTTCGTTTGCAACAATGAAAACTATAAAGCACAATATGAATGTGCACAAAATCACTGATAAAACAGAAACAATTGATTTAATTTTGCCCAACACCTACGTGTATATAGTACTGTATGCTCAGTGCTTTCCGAGTGTCTGTGAAAAAACTACACAGGCGACTCGGGCGGGATTCGAACCCATGACCTCCTGCTTACTAGTGCAGACATCTGCCTGTGTAGTTTTTTCACAGACACTCGGAAAGCACTGAGCATACAGTGCTATACACACGTCGGTGTAGGGCAAAATTAAATCAATTGTTTATCTCCTGACGCAAGAATTTCACCAATCTATAAAAACAGAAACAGTTAGTCACCATTTCCAAAAAACATCAAAACTATATTTAGTTGTTTGTGTGTTTTGAAATCTACATGTGTAGGTGATTGAATGAAATTACTGTTCAGAAATCAGAGACCGAGACCACAGGATGTCAAGACCGAGACCAAGACAACACTGTACATTGCTTGTTCTATAATTTGAACAAACAAGTAAGATTAAAACTCACCAACACAATAATCATTCATTAATTAAAGATTAAACTAATCCATTAAGATAAGGTCAAATGTTTGCCACCTTCACTTGTAAAGAAAAAAGACCTAAAAAGTTTTTTGCATACTGTTTTACGTTAATGTTCTGAACTTATTTTTAATAATTATGTGCATACATGTATATATTCAAACAAATTCTTTAAAAAATTCCTGTTTATTTTTGTATTTGTATGATTTTTTAATTTATTTATTTTTTATTTTATTTATTTATTTTTTATTTTTTTTACAGCTCTGTACATTGCTCGGATAAATAGTTCAACTGATACAGAAGTAAACATCTGACACCAGATATGGGTCATCACTTGAAGCAAAATTTAATCTTATACAGACGCAATAGGAAAGCAAGGCAACCACAGCCCATTGAAACCGAAAGACATGCATCAGATGGAGTAACTGAGAACAATGCTAATAAAAGTGAAATATCAATTGAGATAATGCCTTCATCTTCACCCCAAATATGCTCTGCCTCAACACCTGGTATTGTTTGGCAGTACAAGACTGAACCTTTATCTTTAAAGATGTGTGAATTTAATCTCCTACAATAAATTAGACTCAACAAGGTGAGTTTTTAAAAGGTGTATGTTTTAATTTACCAAATTTATTAGAACAAGGGCTCCTGTTGTCGAATATCAATTCATTAGGCAAACCCATAAAGACATTGTAATACTTTGTAACCACGATTTCAGTGGTATTAATGTCGATTTAATTAAAAATTCCAAAGAAAATGTGTTCCCCTACATGTACACCCCTAGTGTCAATTTATTTTTGCAGTTTCTATCTTCCACATTGCATCCATAAACCTTCATGGGTTGGCTGTAGAAATCAGGCTCGGAACTGACAAGTCACTTGATGATTTGAATTGACCTTCCTGTCAATGTTCTGGGTATAGATTCCCCTAAAAGTTAAAATATGATTGATGGATCAGGTTTTTCTAACAATGTATTCAACGTACCATTACTTTGAGCTTTTATTGAAAATGCCTTTACTGACTTCAAACACACCAACACTTTTGTATATTTATGGCCTTTAATCTGCTTATTTGAAATGATGTACATGTAAGTAAGACTAATTGCGGTGACACCATGTAAGAATCTCAATTGAGTAGTAATTAGTTCTGAAAAGAACTGGGGGTACAACTCGACGTTTCGATCAGTATGCTCTGATCGTCCTCATGTACATACCTTTCCTGAATCACTAATTTTGTTTCCAGATTACAGAAGGAACCTTTATCAAGCTTCATCATCAGTATTACTGTCTACACAATCTATAATTCAGCTTCAACATAATGTTCGTTTGTTTTTCATATACATGTAGTACATATGATTTTTGCAAATACAGAGACCATCCATTTGCATCAAGCAGCCATCCTGTCTGCCATTTTTGGAGTAAAATTGGATCTTAAAATATATATAAGTGCTTGTTAATTGTTC
Source organism: Zoroaster sp. YZ-2022 (assembly GCA_029582265.1). NCBI lineage: Eukaryota > Metazoa > Echinodermata > Asteroidea > Forcipulatida > Zoroasteridae > Zoroaster > Zoroaster sp. YZ-2022. The sequence continues at coordinate 12,707,952 of CM055828.1, read as the reverse complement.
TACCTCATGCACTTTGCTTGAAATATATTATGCATAGTGTACCACTATGTTGTCTGCTGTGATGGGGTCCACGGCATTTTGTACACCCAAACCGGCTGATGCCATTTGCTGTTTTTAAAAAGTCTCATGTAAACAAAAGCCTCTGTTATAATGAAATATACTAGGAAAGTGAATTTGAAGTTGTATCAGTGTCTGCAATTTTATGCATCAAACTTAAAACGCATATGACCAATCAGTCTGTTAGTGAACACAAATATGCAAATATATTGATGACTAATAAAAAAGAACAGGTTAAAATAAACATGATAATTTAACTCCATATTATTGCTATAACCTTTAAAGCTAAACATCATAAGAAAGGTATTAGCTTCAGACAGACTCAGTTAGATCATGAATGTTCTAGGTTCCTGAAAGATAGATCCTCAAGATCCCGGGGCTTATTCGTTTGAGAATGGGTGAGTAATTTATTTGTACAATCCCGGAGTCTCATGTGTATGAGATGGGTGACTGGAGTCGATCAGTTCAGGGCTGATGAAAGACATCAAATAAGCCACTTGTTTTAATGTACGGTGCCCCCAAACAAAGATATTTTCAAAATAAGGAGACCGCCAACATAGGGCTAATTGGTAGCTCAGTTGAGCACTGGTATGGTAATTAATCTGAACAGTTTGCTGGTTCAAGTCATGCTAATCAATTTTCTTCATTAACACCATTAAAATGTACATTGTGTTATTACAAACTATTTAAAATCAGTTGTAAATAATTGTGTAATTACTTGTCCTACATGTACATGTATGTCTTGTTCATACATGTACATGTACAACTGATTATTTCCTGTTTGTAAAATAAACTAGATTTTTTTTTCTAGGTATTTGGTTTTATATAGGCTACATCACTGCAAATATGAAGAGTGGAAAGTCTCATATGGAACTGGAAAGCACAAATGGAAATAACAAAAACACAAATAAGAAAACTGTTAAAGATGTATCTTAACATATTCCCCAGTAGTTACATATATCCAGAGTTTGGAGCCAAATAAAGGGAGGCAAACTAAATTTTCAATGTGTATCTAAGATACCCTGTCACACCCCCACCCCCAAGGCCGTAGCGAGCGGGGGTGGGGTGAACAAAAACCTTTACTACGCCCTTGCATACCCTTATAATTTGCGTGCATGTTGAGAAGGAATGACCAGCGGTGGAAAAACTCCTCGAAACGTATTTCTCAGATATCAGTGATCTTTCGGCAACAAGGCTCCAGCCACGAGTGTAACAAAGCTACATGTAGTTTCTTGGGGAGGGTGTGAAAGCCAAAATTTACCAAATGAAAGAAAAATCGTCACAAAAATAGGGGGAGGGGCGGGGCTAAAATCTCAGAAAAAAATAACCCCTCAAAGGGGTATGGGGGGGTGAAGTATCTACCTTATCAGGGTTACATCTGGGAGTCCCACATGAATCCATCCTGGGACCCCTTTTGTTTATACTTTTTACAAATTCTCCAACACTGTGTTTCTCCTGGTACTTCATTGAACCTGTATGCTGACAACAATGTCATCTTTAGACCAAGTCGATGCTTATGCATTACAATTAGTTGATAATGTAATTTCATGGAGTAATAGCAATGGTACAATGTACATGTATGTCACTAAATCCATCTAAATGTACATGTACATGTACTTTGTAACCCATTTCCCGGAGACGTCAACATTTGTTTTCACATAATTACAATATCCTAGGCAAACACATACATGTTTCAAAAGATCACAAATATCTTGGAGTAATTATACAATCGGACCTCAACTGGAAAAGTCATGTAAACTCAGTTTGTTCTAAAGCATCACAAATTCTAGGTTTCATTAAGAGAACTAGTGGGCACTAGAAGTTTCACTTCAGCTTTACCAAGCTCTATGTAGACGAATTGTTGAATATGCATGCACTGTATGGAATCAACCCACAACGTGCATTGTTAATCGGATCTAAAAACTGTTGAGTCTTTGTTTTTGTTACCAAATTTTCTATAATCACACTGGTATTGACAACTCTTTGTTCCAAATTAAGCACCATAGATATTTCCCCACCTTCCGAATTCCTTTCGCTAGGTGTAACACTTCAAAGTATTCCTTTTTCCATTGTCTGCCAGCTCTGTGGAACTCTCTTCCCATTGAAATTCGTTCAACATCCATTACTTCATTTAAATTACATGTAGCAGTCAACAGTTTTCGTCCTGAACTCCAAGTTAGGGGTTAGTAATATTTATAGCTTTGCATGGTGTAAAGGATGAGTGGGGACTTTCTGCAGTGGCGTCGTGTGGAGTTCTCGGTTGGGTGGTGGTTGGTTCTGGGGGGGGGGGGGGGGGGAGGTGGAGGTTGCAGTTCAGTGTTTTGGTTGGTACACTCTGATTGTCTTCGGGAGAATTCTCCTGAAGGCGATCAGAGCATGTAAGATTTTTTTAATAGAATGCTTGTCATTCATTTAATGTGTTTAGATTTTAACTCTTATTTCTATATGTATTTATTGTACATTTTCTTTGGAAGACTGAACCTTTTGGTTATAGGAATTGAACAATTCCTCCTGAGCAGTCTTGCCATCTCCACATTTGTTGATTGAAGATTCCTCAATCAAAGTAGGTGGATATGAATATACCTCTAATACATGTACATGTAGCTACTGACCAAAGAGACAAACCTAGCTTTATACCACACAATCCATCAAAGCTCTTTTTTCACTGTTGGATGAGGGATCTAACCATTACAAACTGTATCTATACTGTACAGTGTTCTTGTGTGACAGAGCTTGCGCTATACCAACCAAATGAGAATTTTTATATGCAGACAAGTTAATTTTGAGTAGTCCCATATACTTCAGCACATTGGACATGTGTACATAGCTAATTTATACCACACGATCCATCAAAGCTCTTTTTTCACTACAGTGGATGAGGGATCTAATCATTACAAACAGTATACTATAGTGTACTTGTGTGACAGAACTTGGGCTACAAACCAAATGCAAAGTTTTATGCGGAGACAAGCTTATTTTGAGGAGTTTCAAACTCCTCAAAGTGAACTTGTCATTCAATCATTTGTGTGTGTGACTTGTGATTGGTAATTTTATTAAGGCTATGCCGAGTATCTGGGTATCTGGATACCCAGCCGAAACTGTCATTATCCGGTTCCATTTTTCGGTTCCAATTACCCATAAACAACTAAAATATTTATTATGACTCTAATAAAACAAGAGAAGCTTGTGTTCATATTGGTTATTTTATACATTCAGCATTATTTATGTGTTTTTACTAATTTATTCACTGGTACCCGGGTATCCAAAGATTTCCAATTTTGGGTATCCGGTTCCCAAAATAACTGAAAACGCACAGCCTTAAATTGTATTACCTACATGTATAACTTATCATGTTTATTGCACATGTAATTAATAAAGCATTACCTATTTTGTTGGATAAAAGCTATATTGTAGTTGAAAGCTATGGTAACTGGTTTTTTTTTTAGAAAGACAAAAAAAAAGTCTGGTAGGTTTTGTTCAATTGATGGTGAAAATGGAATTTATTGCCGATTGTATAATTAGAAATATACTCATTCAAGCCTGTTGGAAACATTCACTGTTTACAAATATTTAGAAATCTTTAAAATATAAATACAACTTCTACATGTAGGTGAAATCGGCTTTAACACAGAACATGCAAGTCTCCCCGTGGAAAAATCGTATTTTTAGACATGTTGGAAGTACAGGTACATGTACATGTAGAGTACATGAATTGCACTGTGTTATTAAAAGCACACATATACATGTACATGTACATACACGTACTGCATGCACACGAGGGTGCAAATTCGATGGAAAATTACCTTTAGTCTGTTCATCAGACCAGCACAATACATGCACTGATCTGAGGGTTGTGTCCACAGGAACTAGAATTACAATCCACACTGTTACTTGAACCCAGCACCCCACCCGCACAACACACACATGAACTGCACCAATCGTTGTGAGTACAATCGCACTGTAGTCTTTTTCAAGTGCATGATATGCACAGAAACGATCTAGCAGCATCGGGTCATTAATTTAGTCTCCACTGGTCTACTTCAACCTTGTTCTCAACGTGGCCACTTCTGACATTTAGTTTATACGTTAAAACATCACCAAAGATGTAATGTACATTAAGTAAATTTCAGCATGCAAAACTTGATATGAATAATTAATTAGTATACTCTACCCCCCAATTTTCTCAACAGATTCACATGATTCACATTGGTCGACTTTTGTAGCCCCAAAAATCAGATTTCCGGGAAAAAAACTGAGAAATCACATCCCTGATCATTTGGGGATAGAATCTGTTCATATTGCTTTTATCACAGTAAAAATTATTTTTAAAATAACTTTCGAATAAAATATTTTAATAAAATATTAAAATAATTCACCGGGTATGGATAAAAGGTAATTTTAAAGGGATATTATCCACATGATCAACAGGGCATGGAATTAAATGAACTCATTTAAATGAACTCAGTGACTGAAAATAATACCCCACATGAAAGTCTGCTCTGATCGTGACCATATTGTCCCTTTAAAGGGATTTTACACCATTGATAAAATATTGATAAATGCATCCATACTTTATAAGAATTAAGAAATATGTATAGAAACCAACCTGTGAAAATTTCAGCTTATTTCATTGTGTTAACAAATTTCAGATTTGAATTTATAGTCCCGTTTTCTCAAAAATTTCAAAATGTATTAACAAAATTAATTGAATATTTGTTTAAACTCACCTGGTGGTCCATACAGAAGAATTCCTTTCACATGCTGTGCACCTGTAATTCATACCAAATAATTCCATAAGTTATACTTTCTTTTTAAAATGTGGAAATAATAATGTAATACTTGTAAGGCTTGTATGGTGGAAAGTGATAATAGAGTAGGTTTACGGTAGCACTATGTAATAATCTCACTTGAGTTGTGTGGTTCTGAGAAGAACCTGTGGGTAACTTGACAATTTGGTCAGTGTGCTCTGCCCTTCTTCATTATTATCATCATAATTGTGATTTATGATTTCAAAAAGGTCTAATACATGTATCACCAAACATGTAGGAAACATGTACAATGTAGGAAATTTGTTTTAATTAAGTTTGGTTACTCAAGATCAATATGTTTGTATTATTCACCTAGCTTCAGCATATTAACCCTAACCACCCCACATCACACAAAATCCTCTATGAGGTATTGGAGCATTTTGGGTGATTGAGGAAGGATGCTATATATGTTCTGTCAATATCAGTTGACTGAGCCAACAAAAAAACAAAAACATGTATTTTTGTTCATAATAAAGGGATAAAGGCAAAGGGTACATGTACACTGTATGTGTGATTTTGTGTGATTGAGGCAGTGGGCACCCTACATGTACATGCCCTACACACGAAATACAGCACAATATATTGGGTGATTTTGGAGTATTCAGGAACCTTCCAAATTTTATGAAGACATTTTGTAGCATTTTGTGTGATTGAGGATGCATCCTACCTACATGTAAAAGGGCCTGGGGGTTAGGGTTAAAGTAAACTAGAGAGTAAACAAACATACAGTGTTCGGGTTAACTTCCAATTCAATGACATCACAATGTATATATTTTTTAAATGTCTGTTTTAGTACAGTAATATTAATTTCATCTTCAAAAGATATAAATTTTGTATTAATAGAATATTGTGGCGGGTTTCCCAGGCTCAACCTAAGTTCGATAGGGTCAAGTCAGACACCAATTGCGGTGACAACAATTCCCCCAAACTAAGATTCTTTCCTAGACGAGATACCACTCGGAGCGGTCTCTGGGCCAGGGGTATGAGTCCGTTGTGATGGAAATCTACCACCAATTGTGATTGATTGTTAAGTCTATGCTAGCACACAGTTACTCAGAGAAACAAGGCACCTGAAAACAGAATTGTCGGTACAACAATATAATTAATTCAATTTGTAATTAGCAACATTACTGTGATTGGGTTGGGATTGGTTCTTTTATTTACACCTGGGTCCTCCTTCTTTTCAATCTCAATGTATAATTGACAGGTAAGATTACAATGAAAAGTATGCAGCTCGCATCAGCATTACACCACGACGTCAACAATGCACACTAGCATCAGCATTAAACAACAGCGTCAATAATGCACACTAGCATCAGCACTAAACAACAGCATCAATAATGCACACTAGCATCAGCACTAAACGACAGCGTCAATAATGCACACTAGCATCAGCACTAAACGACAGCGTCAATAATGCACACTAGCATCAGCATCAGCACTAGCAACAGCATCAATAATGCAATGCACCAGCATCAGCACTAAACGACAGGTCAATAATGCACACCAGCATCAGCACTAAACGACAGCGCCAATAATGCACACTAGCATCAGCACTAAACGACAGCGCAACAATGCACACTAGCATCAGCACTAAACGACAGCGTTTCAATAATGCACTCTAGCATCAGCACTAAACGACAGCGTCAATAATGCGCCTTGAGCACCACTTAGTTGGTGGATACGTGCGCTATATAAATCCACACATTATTATTATTATTATTATTATTATTAGCACTAAACAACAGCATCAATAATGCACACTAGCATCAGCACTAAACAACAGCGTCAATAATGCACACTAGCATCAGCACTAAACGACAGCGTCAATAATGCACACTAGCATCAGCACTAAACAACAGCGTCAATAATGCACACTAGCATCAATAATGCACACTAGCATCAGCACTAAACAACAGCGTCAACAATGCACACTAGCATCAGCACTAAACAACAGCGTCAATAATGCACACTAGCATCAGCACTAAACAACAGCATCAATAATGCACACTAGCATCAGCACTAAACAACAGCATCAATAATGCACACTAGCATCAGCACTAAACAACAGCGTCAATAATGCACACTAGCATCAGCACTAAACAACAGCGTCAACAATGCACACTAGCATCAGCACTAAACAACAGCGTCAATAATGCACACTAGCATCAGCACTAAACAACAGCATCAATAATGCACACTAGCATCAGCACTAAACAACAGCGTCAACAATGCACACTAGCATCAGCACTAAACAACAGCGTCAATAATGCACACTAGCATCAGCACTAAACAACAGCGTCAATAATGCACACTAGCATCAGCACTAAACAACAGCGTCAACAATGCACACTAGCATCAGCACTAAACAACAGCGTCAATAATGCACACTAGCATCAGCACTAAACAACAGCGCCAATAATGCACACTAGCATCAGCACTAAACAACAGCGCCAATAATGCACACTAGCATCAGCACTAAACGACAGCGTCAACAATGCACACCAGCATCAGCACTAAACAACAGCGCCAACAATGCACACTAGCATCAGCACTAAACAACAGCGTCAATAATGCACACTAGCATCAGCACTAAACAACCTCGTCAATAATGCACACCAGCATCAGCACTAAACAACAGCGTCAATAATGCACACTAGCATCAGCACTAAACAACAGCGTCAATAATGCACACTAGCATCAGCACTAAACAACAGCGTCAATAATGCACACTAGCATCAGCACTAAACAACAGCGTCAATAATGCACACTAGCATCAGCACTAAACAACAGCGCCAATATTGCACACTCGCATCAGCACTAAACAACAGCGTCAACAATGCACACTAGCATCAGCACTAAACAACAGCGTCAACAATGCACACTAGCATCAGCACTAAACAACAGCGTCAATAATGCACACTAGCATCAGCACTAAACAACAGCGTCAACAATGCACACTAGCATCAGCACTAAACAACAGCGTCAACAATGCACACTAGCATCAGCACTAAACAACAGCGTCAATAATGCACACTAGCATCAGCACTAAACAACAGCGTCACCAATGCACACTAGCATCAGCACTAAACAACAGCGTCAACAATGCACACTAGCATCAGCACTAAACAACAGCGTCAATAATGCACACTAGCATCAGCACTAAACAACAGCGTCAACAATGCACACTAGCATCAATAATGCACACTAGCATCAGCACTACATAAGAATGCACACTAGCATCAGCACTACACGAGAACATTATAGCCGTGATACAGTTGGTATATAGCTTTGTATTCATCAGCAATGCACGCTAGCGTTAGCTACATGTATGTACAGCTTCCAAAGCTTTGTACGAGCTACACATCAGCTATGCACGCTAGCATCTACAACGTACAGCTCGTACAACTTTGTATTCACTTTGCAGCTAATGCACCACGTGCTAGTCAGCGACGTACACGCAGAGCTAAGACAATAAACTTACGTCTTTCTACGCTGGCAGCTACCACTCTTTTTTTCGCCATGGCATACCGCAGGCAACCACGACCGGCAGCCCACGGCCACATGCATGCCATCGCATCGCTATGCGCCTGCCCATTCAGCGCGCGCAACATAAGGTCACCCACAATCTAAATATTAGACTGGTATAGTCTTTCACTTTCCGTTACAATATGTTGAATTTGAACTTCCTGTTTGGACTGAAACTATATGTAAAAGGTCAGATCAGCTACATGAAACGTTACATATTTAAATTTGTTTACTTCAGGAGATGACTTAACTTTCCTGATTGGTAGATACTTTTTCATAATTGAAACCCTATAGGTTCTACTTAGGAAACCATTGAGTGACAATGACACATGCTGCACCACTAACTGCCATTTTGTACATGTATCTACGTGTACGTACACTTAAGGGCCCAAATTCATGGCTCTAAACAAACAAATCTGCACTGTTATAGAAGAACTTATATTTAGTGTATTTCACAAGTCAGCATGGAAATTCTGCTTGTTAGCATGCATACTTGGATTAAAAAAGAGCCATACAAGTTGATATTTCATGATGTGATGTAAAGTTCTAAATTGTGATCTTGGTTAAATTCCACTTTGTGCATCATATGCAATCTTAATGTAACATCTGTCATGCAATGCACATACACACTAACCAAACACCATGTGTTAATAAGAACAATTCATTTGGCAAACAAATTTAAACAAACATATATATATATATATATATATATATGTAGTTGATGTAACTCTTGTTAGAATATATACATACATGTACAAATATAACAAACCACACAAAAATTAATAATGGACTAGAACTAGAACCATCAATGTCAAAGAAAAATGCCTTGATTACTTTTAGTAAATGAACTAAAGATAAAAGCTGTCTTACCAATTTGCTCTACAAATTCTGGAGGGAACACCCTTGAAGCAAAGGCTCTTCTGAAGATATCAGAAAATTCCTGTCAATTGAAAACGTATTAATATTTGGGTTTTCAGTTCGTACGTGCTTGACCGAAGCCCTCCACACACACAGCGCATCGCCCGCAACAAAAAACATCAAAATTTTAAATCAATTTTTTTTTACTACTTTTACATGTCGAAATCTTGTAATAGCACATTGTAATAGCTCATTGGAAAGCTTATAGTTTCAGCTATCCAACAATGTACATAAAATAGCAATCGGAAGTATGTGCGAAAGCCTACATGTAGGTTTTTATGAATGAACCACTCTCGTCCCGCCCAGCTTTTCGCGAAGTGTTCCGAGATCGGGCGCATTCAGCCCGTAAAATTTGCCGTGCTGTGCTGAGGGCATCCACTTCGGAGCTGTCTCCGCGCCCGAGTACATTGTGATTGACATGAAAACGGGTTTCCCTATTGAGTCAAAGGGCTCCTTTACATACCCATGCTTGCTCGATCTCCATAACTACTCTACAACCGAAGTTACGAAGAGATAAAAAGTAAACACCGTTTTTTCGAGGTGAAATCTTCAAGTTGAAAGGTAAGAGCGGTGTCTGAATAAATTTTACACCTCTTTTCTATCATATGTGAAAGTTTTGGGCTGTAATTGTGTTTAGTTTTGAGCGGAGAGTGTATTTTTTACACCCTTTCAAAAGCTCATATGAGGGAAACGAGCACGAACGCTGTGCGTGTGTATCACGGTGTGTGTAGGCTGATTCAACGGTTTTGTTGCCATTAGGGATGTACACAGTGTATGGAAAGTCGGGCTTCATTGAATGCTGTATACTTGATTAAATAAAACAAGATTCCTCAAAAACTACTCGTCCAATTTTCTTGATTTAAAAACCATTGTGTTCCTTTCATCAAGACCTTTAATTTGATATAAATATTGAGCATATTGGTTTAGGAATAATTTTTCACCTGAAAACCCTATTAATATACATGTATAGTAGAGGCTATTGGAAAATGTAAATGCACCTACATGTATGCTTAAAAAATAGGGCTGTGCATGTGTTTTCAAATAATTTGGTAACTGGATATTTGAAGGTTGATGTCAAATCAATTATTGTATTCATTATCTCTTGCTAACCATGCTTGAAATTTTTGTTCACTGATGGCTGTCCATACAAAATGGCGCTCCATGCTTACAATACAAAATGCCCTCTGCGAATTGTGTGATACATGTAGCTCCCCCATACAGCCATGGATGGGGTGAATAATGACTTAATTCTGAATCTTTGGCTAAACACTTTCAAATACATGTATACATGTAGCAGCATTGTGCACAATCTCAATCCAGGCCCTTCTGTATGTAGGCATTGGACTGTGTAGCTATACTGAGATTCTTCACATATATTAAGAATGGCAAGCATGTGTTTGTGAGTGAGCTTGGGGACATTCTTAAACCCAATCATGCAGCTCTTGGACTGATCATTTTGTCTCCCACTGGGTTTTGCTTGTTAGTTCTGTTTTGTCTTACTTCCCCTGTCTGACCCATTGTTTTTCACTAATCTCATAATCTCTTCTTCCAGCTGAAAAACCCTGGTACTTCAATTCATACTTAATCCCCCTTTTGTTCGGTCACAGGACTAGTACCTGCTTTTTATATCTTCTTCTTTTATCTTCACTAACTTCTTCTTACTCTTAAGTTTATGTATGTAATTATAAAGTCGGAAATCCGATTAAAATAGGAAAGTTACATCTCTGGTCACTAATTACTCTCTTGTTCATGTTGTTTCTGTTTGAAGACGCCATCACCAAAATGGATTTTTCCTTAGATAGAAATTGGATAAAATGTCTAAGTCTTAAACCACTGTGCCTGGTATCCATATACACCCTCGAGCTGATGTAAACATTGCATCTGAAAATATCCATGAAGTTATCCACCGACTTCAGACAGTCACCAGATGCATTTAAACTTAATTTAATTTCAATTTTTCTTGAACTACTGCTACCACATAAGCATCAATATGTTAACTTGCCTAGTAGAGGAAACCGGACATTGGACATTATCCAAGCTTAAAAAAACTTAAGCTTAACCAGTTCGCGTTGGAGGCTGTGTATACACGCAATTTTTTTTTGCACCACGGATCGGAGAGCATCTAAACACGCCATAGGAAACTCCAGAATATTTGTATGCATGCTCGGTTGACGTGGCAACGAGCCGAGCATACAGTGACATGCTCGGTAGACGTGGCCACGCGCTGTGGAAGCTTCCATTAACGTGTTTGTGTGGGAAAAAGAAACCCGCACAGGGGCCCAGAAAAACTTGTTATTCCCGACGCGAACTGGTTAAAAAACACCAAAAAAAATGGGTTGGGTAATGTTTGTTGATTTATCAGTGTTTTCAATAATTTACAAAAACAAAACAATGAATTGTATTTTTCATTTGTTTTGCACAGGTGGTCACCCATCATTTGCCAACCACCAGTTGGCCAACTGTGGCTGTAACATACATGTAGGAAAGTTAGCATACAATATATGTACCACTGGTTTGCGTGTGCTACTGGCTCCATTCTAGTGTAAACATGTACATACAATGTATACCAGGGAAAAGATTTTCACTGTAAACAAACTCTGGCAGACGAAACATTGGCAGCAGAAAAATCCTCTTTTTCCAGGTAGAAAACTACCTCATACCTAATGGTAAGTACAGCAAGTTTATCATAATATTAAAGGAAAAAGGACGGTATTTGGAAAAAGGTGGGAGAGGTGGAAGAGGTGGGAGAGGTACAGTGGGAGAGGTACAGTGGGAGAGGTACAGTGGGAGAGGTACAGTGGGAGAGGTACAGTGGGAGAGGTGAGAGAGGTGGGAGAGGTGGGAGAGGTGGGAGAGGTGGGAGAGGTGAGAGAAGGTTGAATGCAGCAGTGAGGACTTCCGATTTGCATATAAAATGACTATTTCTTTATTTACTGTGATACTGTACATATGTATATACTGTGATGATGCATCATACTGTAAATGGTCAGTAAAATGGCACAGCAAAAAGCCCAGAACTCGAAGCTGAAGTGCATTTCATCACTGAGGGCTACAATACACTCAAAGTAAATAGTGTATTGTTTCTCTAGTTTAAGTATATAAATATATACAATTTGACAGCTACTGATTCAGTGAAGTTGTCATCAAGTAGGATGTTTATAAGAGCTTGCAAGGCAATGACAGCAGAGAATAGTCTTATAAAATATTAAATTTTCTGTCACACAAGAAGTGAGGATCATGTGACTTAACACTTTGAACAGGAAGTTTTGTGGTTGATAAAATAAAGTCCTTTAATGATTATCCATATTATTTGACAAATAGTCAGGTCATTATGATGCCTTTACATTTTCTAATATTTGCATGTGATGAATGTACATGTATGTATAGGCAGAGACTTCATATGATGTATATATGGAGGAGATACACGTAAGCGTTTCCAGACCAAATTATACTACTCAAAACAATTTAGGGAACACTGGATTTTTAACATCAAATAGGTTTGAAATGTTCCATGAACCGGGATTTTCATTTGCAACCCCCCTCTCTCTTTCAGTAGTCATGTCATGAAATGTGTAATCACTACATGCATCCTTTATCATCTGTTTCATTGTGCAGTTGTTTCTCATCAATTCTGTGAAACATTGTGTTTATCTGAAATAAATGATCTTGCCTTAACTGAGATTATTCCGGTGTTCCCTAAATTGTTTTGAGTAGTATCTAATCATACCTACAAACTATAGAGAACCTAACAAATGATTGATTTACCTCACTCATTTTCCTGTATACTTTGATTATTTACGAGTAAAAAGTTGTTTAAATTCTTTTTCTCACCTTGTCTAAGCCCCCAATTCCCATTTTTTTGAAATCCCAGTCAGGGTTGATTATGGATTGTCTTGCCCCAGCTTTTCTGTAAAAAAAGAAGAATATTTATATGATTATAATTTAACCTTTTTATATAATAGTATTTGAACCATTATCTCAAAAAAGATTTGTTTCATCAATATGCACAGTGTTTTTCAATAAAATAAAAAGATTACCCCTGTATTAAGGACTGGTTGATGAATTATAAAGGGAATAACAGTTTGTTGAGCGGTCTATACCACAGGTTAATGACCAGTTTTAGGAGTGGTCACAGGTGATAAGGGCCAAGCATTCATAAATTAAAAAATTAAAAATAATTTTTTGTTGTTGAATAAAGCGAAATAGAAATGGGCAAATTCACATTTTGGGGACACACGAAACAAGTCATACAGGCGTGTGATGCCAATCCACGTCACGTGTCACACAAAACAGCTGGTGAACAGCTGGCACATACATGTACGTGCTGTTCTGATTTTGATAAGCCAGTCTATACAATCCATTAATACACCCCCACATGATTACATTTTGTCCAATCAGATTGTCTAAATTGTCATGGGCATTTATGAATATACACGTAGTATATTATATCATTATATCATGCATACCCTTACATTGTAAAAGTTCAGTGAATGATTTCCTTGGCAAAAAATACATCGCAGATTCTGCGATACAAATTGCAACAGATTTTTTCACCATTGTGGATTAATAATAAACACTTTTGAAAAGTACGATCACACTGAATATTCACAATCCTTACCCAAAGCTGAGGTAACATTTATTTTCGACCAAAGAATACCAAGAGTTCCGTCCCGACCGGGTTTGTTTCAGTACGTCCAGACCAGGGTATGTCTGTCCGACGTACGATGACTCCAGAAAGCGTGCACCAGTGCATGTGGTTTTACCTGTGTACATGTACACGCTATGTATGCACCTTAATTTTCACACAATCCATATTTTCACCGCAATGCCCCAAATACAATGTTCATGCAATTTTTTTTCCGCTAACGAAAGACAGATGACATCCCCAAAAACATGCCCAGTTTATTAGCTTCGCACATTTTTTTTCTTCTTCTCCTGTAACAAGAGGAACAAGGTTCCTGTCTGTACATTTTGTATCCGTTGTAAACACACGAACGATCACAGAATTCCTGGATTCGATTGCAACCAGGTGCACGTTGACTAGGACTGTGCGAATAATTCGATTATTTGAATATTCGCGAATAGTTGTTGCTAATTGTACTCATATTCGCGTTTTTTAAATTATTCGATTAATCGCGCAGGTGCGAATACCTGCAACTATTCACGAATAATGACCAATTGCCTTTAAACCATTCATAACTTGCGGCCGTGAAGTGTTTGCTTACTATTCACGACTACTATTCGCAAGTAATCCTATTAAGCTGGCAATTACACCGTTTTGTCTAGTCATGGTGGTAAGCTTTGTACTTGTAGTGTCTGCAAATAGTAATGCCTTTGAGGAAGCCGACATGGCAGGCTGGATGGTTGTGACTGCAGCGACTGTTACCTGCAATAATGTATTGCATTTGGACTGCATAAAAATTGCGGTCGCGAACTGTCTGCTAACTATTCGTGACTACTATTCGCGACTACTATTTGCGAGTAACACTGCCAATTACACCGTTTTGTCTAGGCAGTGGTGCGCATTGTAGTATTCGCGAATAGTACACGCATAGCCGTTATCATCATTCAGCAGGTAACAGTCGCTGCAGTCACAGCCAGCCAGCCTGCCATAGCTTCCATAGCAGGCTGGCTGGCTGTGACTGCAGCGACTGTTACCTGCTGAATGATGATAACGGTGCACTCATTTATCCTAAGTAACTGTCTTGTCATTGTTCTGTTCATAGCCTTGCTGATGTCTAAAGCGCTTAAGAATAAATGTAATACAGTGTAATACATTTATATGAAGAATAAATCACTTCATCACTGCCAGCAACTGGACAATAGACATTCATGAATGTTTCATGTTGTTTATTTATTACACATCGATTTGTTTGAAAATGTCAATTTATTTTCATAAATATTAACTACGAAAAGCATGGTTCTATTGGTCACTGCTTTTCGCATTGCGGGTGTAATTGCCTTTGCACTTGCAGGTAATGTAAGGTCTACTATAAATCCCACCGATCCACTTATTGCATGACGTTATTGTTTGCCACGCCTCATTTGGTTCCCAAGAAAAGTTTGTCCAATAATGATAACGTAATTTGCGGTGAGCATAAGTCAATCACAAAACGCATCTTGTACAAAATCAGTTCAGGGTACACGCACCACGTGTGTGCCTGAACCAAAGGTTTTTAAGCATAGTGCGGGGTACACTGCGGAAGCTTTGGACGTAAACAACGAATACATCTAAAAAGTGGCCCCTGCATGAGCATAAACACATACTGCTTGCATGGTTATTTTTTATTTTGTGTATAGAACTAGGCTAATCGATTTGAAATAACAGGGGGGACCGTTAACTTATTGGTATTTCTCTTAACGGCGACTTAAATATAAGCAAGATCTCTTCAATGCATTCATTTTATGGGGTTTAGGTGGACTTCCCTCTGTTGATATGGGATGAACGTAACTGTGCATGACTTAGCATGTGCTCAATGTGCACTGTTAATGCTAATTGTGCTGGAAGTTTCCCACGCTGCCAGAGTAATAGCTCGACGGCGATTGGATTTTCACTTACGAAAATGTATTATTTCGAGTACAATTTTGCAAGAAATAAAGAAAAAACAACAACAGGCATTAAAGAACTTAATGTATGTGTTTGTTTATTGTCTGAATGTTACAAATAGGCCAGAAATTACTATCAAAGCAATTGTTTTTAATGTTTTAGTACTTTTATAAACCGCGGGAAAAAATTTGCC
The DNA here is from genome assembly GCA_029582265.1 of Zoroaster sp. YZ-2022. Taxonomy (NCBI): domain Eukaryota; kingdom Metazoa; phylum Echinodermata; class Asteroidea; order Forcipulatida; family Zoroasteridae; genus Zoroaster; species Zoroaster sp. YZ-2022. The sequence continues at coordinate 12,691,901 of CM055828.1, read as the reverse complement.
AACTATTCGCGAATAGTCGATTATTCGCGAAAAGTTGCCGCGCGATTAATCAAATAGTAAATTTTACTATTCGCCCAGGCCTAACGTCGACGTCCAAGATTATCCAAAAAAAAGTGAGGAAAAATGCTTATTAGGCTTGATAGACCTTAGATCAACCATGGAGAAAGGCATAGACTGAACAAACCGGTGCTTAGCAGCATCTATCTGGACATGCTGGATTCTGGGTGAGAATCTCATCAATCATGATCAATATTGGTTTGCATTGCCATCGGTAGACAGAACATGATGGACATGTGTAACATGATGAACACAATCATGACAATGTCCCCTGGCAATTATGTGAAATTGCCCCAACCCCTGATTACATACTATACATATTTGACAGGAAAAAATTGTGAAAGGGAAGCTTCAATTTTGGTTTAGATTCTCATATTCTCAAAATATTATCAAACATTTTTATTTGGTTGGGACACATAGGCCTAATGACCAAATTATGTCCTAAGTGTTTTTTCATCAATGAAAAAAGTCTAGCAGCATCCTGGTGTTATTAGAAATCCACTGGTATAAAAATGAAGACATGAATGCAGCAATAAACTGGTAAAATTGATACAAAATTAAGAGAGACTTGGGAGTGTCGCTTGTTAGGCGCTCGCCTCAAGTCTTCAAGTATGAATTGTTAAACCTTTCTCTGATTTAAATAATACGTGTTTGTTAACGTTGGCAAGCTCTTTTTCTACAAAATTTCAATTTTGAAAATTGCCAAATTTTCGTGAAAGTATATGATCATATATGATGCTGGTGTAAAATTAATCAAAACATTATTTATTAAATTAGTAATACAGAATTATATTACAAGTTTCTATACTACCAATTAAGTTAAATGTACTACCTACCCCATTGACTTGCCAATAAGATTGATCACTGATGATTCTGCCTTTTCAAACAGCACCTGGGTGTTAGGCATACTGACACCAATGTGAATCTACATTGTAATACAAAGAATACATTTAAAAGTACATTATACTTTTGATTAAAAGATTCACTTGACTTTGTAGAAATTTATCTATAAAGCCAAATTATCTCAGTAGGTGTCTCATGGAGGAGTTTGCTTCAGCTCATAAAATTGTTAGTTGTACATGTACGGTATGTCATCCTGTTGGCTTGTAAAAATTGTATGTTTTATTTTCAGATTAATTACACATTTTAAGCATTATGATGATTTCGATGATTACGCATTTCAAATCGGGAAAAGCATTAGACTTCACAAGACATCACATGCTGAAAAAGTTTGCAGTACAGTGTACAACAGGCAGACGCTGCCATGTACACCATATCCTTTATGACAGAGTCAAGTAGTATTAAGAGAAAATGATCTGCATCAATGTTTATTTGATTTTTAGCTGTCATGGCAAAGAGTATTTATAATATTTGATAAATAATAATTCAATATTGTTTGGTGAATCTGTTGTATGCATAAATTAATCAAGCATCCAAAAACCACGAGTACATAATTTTAGCTTTGGATAGCTTGTGGCGGTGGTTTGCAGGAAAGCAGTATGGGTGTAGAATTTCTTCTTTCAGTACCGGCTGTCAGTAAAATGTGCACTTGTTCTACGCATTTTGTCATGTGCCCAGCAGAAGTTCATTAGGAGGACAGTGGGTCAAATAGTCAAACAATCAATATTGACATTGACATTGACCTTGACCTTTGACCCATATCCCCCAAATTAAATAGGCTTCTTCAAGGTTCCACTGCAAGCAAGATACCAGTCATTGATTAAGTTTCATGACAATACACATAAATGGCAGTCTTACATACCTAAGCATTGACATTTGCACTGAAGATTCTTTTGAGCAAAAAATGCACAAACTTTCCAAAAGCATAACATGTGCCATTTACCCACATAACACGTGCCATTTACCCACATACATGTAACACGTGCCATTTACCCACATAACACACCCACCAATTAAGATGCATTATGAGCAACCCTGACAGATCAAATGCCTGTAAGGCAAAAAAAAGTCTCCAGTTTCTGATCTTTTTTTTTTTTTTTTTTTTTGCATACAGGAAAATATGTGATACATTATATCAAGGGGACCAAATTTCCCATATACAAAGTATGGTGGCTAAGAGAGGCCTCACAAATCGGGCAAACATTCATACCCCATGTGAAAAAGTCATTTAAAACACAACACAGCAGAATTCCAATCGATCCAGCAATTTTGGCTGCAATTGAACGTTTCATAGCAACAACAAAATGTTTCAATGGATGTCTGAGGCAACGCACAGGGAGAACAGAAACCAGAGACTTTTTTTTGGCCTAAAGTTTATAAATCATCATGGATATATTCCTTTTCATATATTCCTTTGTATTATTTCTGGTGGCAGAAAACCTCGTATTTGGAATGTAAACATGTTAAAGAGAAGTGAAAGATAAGGTAATGGAAGGGGGTGGGGGGTGTAAAACTGCCATGTACAGTATATGGAATAGCCAATGTTATTTTCCCCTCATTTTAACTGCCGAGTTTATTTGTATATAAAATATTTGTACGTAGTATTTTTGTCTGTTGTGTCCAACCCTGCCTACTGTAATTTTTAATACCTTTGTATTATTTCTGGTTTGTGAACAATAAAGATGATTTTATATTTTAAGTGGCATTTGGCAACATTGAACCATGCTTTTTAACCAATATTGTGGCAATATACTTTTCAGAAAATTCCGGTTCAATCAGGTGATAGCATTCATAGTTTACAATTTTATTAGCTACATAATATCGTTGAAAAAAATGTTAGATACACAAATTTAGATTTTATCTTTTTTGGTTCCAGAGTTGCGACTTTTCATAATATTTGATATAATTTCAAATTCTCCAAACTAACTTTTAGTTCAATCAGGTGATTGTTCACTGTGCCTTGGGAGGGCACGTGCCCCCCCCCCCACAAATTTCCAGTGCCCCTGCCCCAGGTGCCCCCCACGAAAAATCCTCACAGTGCCCCAAAAACAGAAAAGAAAAAGAAAAGGGAAAAAAAAACATACCCCTGTGCCTGCCCCCCCCCCCCCCCCCACTGAAAAAGTCCTGGCTACGCCGCTGTATGTCATTATCTGTCGCAAAATAGAGTAGATTAATCAAGGGAAAGACCGAGAAAAAATCCACTCCAAGAAGAATCTTCAGTGCAAATGGCAATGGTTTGAAGAACTTATTTTTCTACACAAGAACTACACAAGAACTACACAAGAACAAAAGAATGTCCACAAAGGGTATGTAACACAAACTTATGTGTGTACTTCTGTATAAGATATCTCAAAAAGTTCTCCACAGATTTGGATGAAATTTGCTGAATATGTTGAGTTTGCAACACGGACCAATTGATTTGATTTTGATGAAGATCCAATTTCAGGAAAGCATAATTTTAGGACCATATCTAACATTAACGTTATCGTGGATCAGTGAGTTAATAAGAAGAACCGATAGGGGCGCACTAATGACCTATTTACATGTACTTATAACCTGATGTTTTCGTCAAGTTTCAAGAATCCTTGGTGGCTCAGTGGGTTACGGCTGTCACATCCAAGACCCCGGTTCGAATCCTGGGGAATTTTTTTAATTTTTTTTTAAAATTTATTTACAAGCACAGCCTAATCAAATAGGGTAATTGACGACTTCTAGGAATTTGTTTTCTCTGAAATTCTGCCCAGCTCTACTTGGCGGAGGTTTGTGCTCTAAGAGTGCTTTTCTAGTAAATTCTGTTTTGTGGGTCGTCTTAACAAAGCACAGGCAATATATCTTTAAGACATAAGTTCTTCAGAAAATATGGGAGTTATTGAGTGCATGTAATAATAATAATAATAATAATGTGTGGACTTATATAGCGCACGTATCCACCAACTAAGTGGTGCTCAAGGCGCATTCTTTTACGTGCATTACACAACACACGGGACCTACGGCTTTACGTCCCATCCGAAGGACGAAGCAATTATGGTTAAGTACCTTGCTCAAGGACACAAGTGTCACGACCTGGGCTCGAACCCACACCCTGCTGCTGTACAGGTTTTTATTCACACATTTGTTCAGAGAATAAAGGGTGTGGATATCTGATGTGCTCAAATTACCTTTGAAAACATAATTTTGCTGAATTCCTAATAAACTTTGAATGTACATGTATGTTTGAGGAATAACATTTCTGATGCAGTTTTTTGAAGTTTACCTTGGATATTTTCGATGATGGTTTCCCTCCTTTAAGCATGGCGACATCAGCAGCTAAACAAATTAAACAAAATTATTTTAAATCTACATGTACATGTGTAAGTCAACAACACCTGTTTAAAAGCAAATACTTCTACACTCTTCAAGTTCCCTGAACCTGTATAATTATGTAATTATTAGAACAGGTACATGTACATGTACATGTATAGGCATATAGATCCTTTGTCACCAATCATATCACCCAACAGATGTGCTACCACATCTAGTTTTGGCCCAATCTGCCTTGATCTCATTGAACCAAGATGCTGGTGGTCAACCACAAACTATCTTAACTTTGCAGGACTTGTCACAGCTGTGACTTATTATGCAAATTATTTCACGAAGCATGTCACAAATTCATTTGGAGCGATAGGTTCTTGAGACCCAAAACATGGTAGGCTTTAGCAGGGGTGTGATTTGACGTTTAAGTAAAAATTCCTCAAAAATTGGAAGCGGGCATGGGTCTCTCTTTGGTCTAGAGGAGAAAGCACCCTGAACCTTCTGGATTTACAGATACTCCACAACCACACAAGCAAGAAACTAGAGGTTTGGACACAATACAGGTTATACTTTTTTCATTCCTTGGTGGCTACTTCTCTTTTTTTTCAAGAAAAATTTGTATCAAAGGGAGATTTGTAAAAAAAATCCTGAATATCAGGAAAAATCCTGAGAAATCACAGACCTGCTTTTGTCAAGGCGCACGGACAACCCGGATATACAACACCTGAAAAAGAACACCCACGTGAGTGGCGAAGACACAGCACTTTTACCAGTCAGATCCAAGGACGCTATTACTGCAAATTTATTTAAACCAATTGCCATAAGCAAAATGTTGGGCTCATCTATATTTAAATAATTAAGTGATACCATAACAAATTAGTTACCTAATGCATTATGTATTAAGATAGAGAAATATAAAGAAAAACATAAGACCACAGAACAGACTGGTAAAGGCCCTCGGGGCGTGTGCTACTCGCATGCATGGTCTTTTTTCATGCTTTGTGTTCGGGGTTGCCACGTGGGCCTGAATAAAGGCTAAAAACACAGCTGCTGTGAATCTTTCTTTTCACAATGCTTATTATCAAATTATTAAGACATTTATTCAAATTTCTGCAAGTCTGATTCTGATCACCTACATATTTGCATTTGTGAATTCAAACACATAATGTACATGTATGTGTATCTCTTATTGTTATTATTAATGTGATGTCCCTGCTGTGAAAGGTTTGAAAGTACCTTTGCAAACCAAACAGAATCCCTTCAATTGACTTTTTAGTGTACAATAAAGTTTGTGTAAGCCAGTAAAAAATCTCCAAAGGAATTCATTAAACTCACATATTGAAAGAGCTTATACGACTGTTATCATTGTACTACATGTACATGTACATGTAACTAACTTGGTGTACTCTTCCAACCTGTTGAATCAGTATTTTATCTGATTTTTTGTGTTTTCAGAGTGGACTGCATCAAGTTAAAACTCCAAATTAATGTCTGAAATGAAAGCAAAGCTTACATATTTCGTCTACTGCATATTAAAGTTTTGAGGGGTCAAATATTGCGCTAAACACACCAAACTGGTCATTAACCTGTGGTAAAAACTTTTATTCCTTATTCTTGTATACTCCTGATCTATGCCAATTACTTTACTCACTGTACATGTAGCTACTTGCATTTTGTATTGCTTCTTATTCTTTGTTTTAATTAAACAACAAAATCAATAATGATATATACACATACAGTTGTACATGAAAGTCTCTGGTATGCTATGGCTGAGCAGTTTAATGCATCGGATCACACCCCCACTGAATGTTGGAAGCCCAAGCTTTGACTCTCCCCACAAAACAACTAATCTTTAAAACATTCTCAACATTAAACAGGGGCACAGGGGTTCGTGTTCCAACTAATTGTGACTAAGATTGTAGATCAATATTTTCTGTAGAACAATGCCCTTTCTGTCATCTCTAATTATGTTCTTAAATCTGTCGTGTTTCATAATCTGTAAATTGGATTTTTTTCCTTTTAAACAGTAGACAGCTTTATGGGGAGATGTTTAATGAGTTGCAGGGAGACAACATCCTCGGCCACTAGGAAACTAGTATTGTGTTTAGTAATGGCAGGAAAACATTTGACCGTCTAAAAACTGAAACTATTCTTGTGAGTTCTTCCCTTACTTACAAACAGTAGTTTGCTACTGTCCGTAAGTACGGGACTTTTTGTCACTAGTTGTTCACAAGGTGTTCCACTTGTTGTTCATAAGGTGTCTGGTAATTTTTTCATTGTAGCCTTTTGAATTTGTTAAGAGTCACATTTGTCCCATGTTAGAGTATGGTAATTTTTACATTATTGCCCTTGTTTGTATCTGGTCAATAATTTTTGCCTATCACTATGGTCAAGGTCCATTTTGGTCCTTTTACATGTGTCTGGTAATTTGTTCATGTTCTGTTTAGCCTTTTGAATTTGTTAGGGGCCCCGTGTTTGAGTATGGAAAAAAAAATTGTTAATGTGTTGGGAACTTTTTACATTATAATTATGTCTACATGGATCATGTGCTATAAATGATTTTTCTGATCTCATGCTTTATTCATCCACATCCACATTCATCCACAAGTATGCATGGCTGGCCGTGGCAATTGGCCGAGCCACAATACTCCCTTCATTATGCATTTATTTGGTGTTCAACAGGCCAGATGGGGGTGTGTTGATCCCATAATGCAGCTCAGATGCTGAGTGAGAACTAGTTGTATGGCTTCTAATGGAAGTGCATCAATGTTAGTGGGTAGTTTTAATTCCAGTTGCGGGGCAAAGTGGGCAGTACTTCATAGTTCAATTTAACACTAAGTAAATTCAAATCAAAGAAAAGTGGGCCCCTGAACAAGCACAGAACATGTAAATGTACAATGTATTATACCTTTATAATGTACCATTTAACCTCTTTTTTATTGATAATGCGGGGCCCTGTTGTTTTCGCTAGCCCTTGAATGAGCATAGAACTTCATGCCTCAAAATGGCATTATCAACTTTATATAGCAGGGAATCCTTTTCTTAATTTCGCATGTTATATTTAGTTCAGTCAAACAAATTATAATGAATAAGTTCTGACAAACTAAACACATTTCATTAACTCTTTCCTGCCGGTGCGCCATTTTATCAGCTCACGTGCGCGCCGTAATTTGACGATAAGCCGATTTATCGGCTCAACATGACGTACCTGACAACAGGTCTTGTTTTGACTTGTTTTGACAACAGAATGTGCAACTAACCAATAAGAATTCGAGGTTATGCACTCCCAATGCAAATTAGCTAATAAATATTGATTATTGACAATGAGCACAGACGAAATACAGTAGGCCTACTACTCTGAGAGCTCCGATTGTGTTCATTGTTAACGTTAAGTACACATGCGGTTGACACACGTATTTAAAAATGGCGCCCTCCATAAAACTCACAACAAACGATGCGCAACGTACGCTATTTTCTTGGAATTATGATGTGGGCAGTGCTGATGATGATGGTGACAATGTTGACTTTGAACACCCTGACAGTGACGGAAGTTTTGATTTTCAGTGAGATGCTGGTTGTAATTTGTGTTCTATCTTATATCACCATCAAGGTCTTTCATCAAAGAAACTAGTGGATCTATTTACTTCACCTTATTTTGTGATTTCTTGGAGATAGAGGTTGATATTTCTGACAACTTACTCACAAATTTGTGCTCATCATTAGCTGCTGGATTTCTTGCCACAAGCCCACCACTAGTCAAACTCATAAAGTATGCTAATCCTTGGACAATAGCATGTGGATACTCAGCCTTGCTGCCCACAAGGTTTAGCATGGGCTGTCTTTGGATTGCTGTACTGGTTTTACTGCTGTGTCATCGGATCACTGCACATGAACAATGTGGACAACAACTTGAGCCAACATGCAGTAAACTACATGTATCATTGAAATGTGTTGGTCAGTTTAAACATGGCCACTTTCTACGGACCTGCCTCCCATACTATAGCAATTCTAGTGCAACATTCCAGCATCAGCTTCTCCAAATTGCTGGTGATGTACAAACAAATCCTGGGCCTGTGGGTGATTTTACTGACTCCTCAGAAGCTGTTAAGCATCACAATTCCAATCTGAAACGGTCATACTCCAGACAACAATTATTTCAACTTAAATCAATCGCTCATCAACTGCCTCAAATGACTTTATCAATCTTGGACAGTCTTGGGATCCTAAAGAAATCTAGAAGCACCTCATGTAAAGATAAGATCATTCCTCATCATGGATGTATCCCACAGGTCAAATGTTGTATACTAAATGCTCGTTCAGTGCGGAACAAGAGTGTTGAATTTCTTGACCTTGTTCTGGAAAATAACTTCGATGCTGTGGCTATCTGTGAATCCTGGCTCCGACCTAATGATACAACTATCATCGGTGATATTACCCCAGATGGGTACGTCCTCCACCATGTTTCCGTCACAATAGAAGGGTGGCGGTGTCGCATTTCTTTCCAAGTCTGGACTCCTGTGAAGGTCTCCAATCATCGAACATTTCAATCTTTTGAGTCTCTTGAACTTGAATTATCGCCGCCAACCACCACCATCGCTCTTGTCATTGTTTATAGACCTCCGAAGACCAAGTCTACTTTTACCGAGTTTCTACATGAATTCAACGACCTCATCGACTCGTATGTCTTGTGTGCATCAAAACTCATCATCACTGGGGATTTCAACATCCATGTTGATAACCCTACTGATTCAGATGCTACTCGGTTTTTAGATCTGTTATCATCTAACGGACTCTGCCAGCATATTGAATGTTGTACTCATAAAGATGGACATACTCTTGATTTGGTTATAACACGAGCCACTGATATTTCACCCGTCTCCAATATTTCGATTGAAGAAGGAATCTCTGACCATTGTGCCATTTTTTGTAGTTTTGCTCTTCACAAGCCACGCCTTCAAACTAAGATTATAACTACAAGAAATGTGGGCAATATTGATATCAACTCGTTTTCTACTGATATGAGCAACTCCAGCATGATCCCACCCACAGATAACGTCAGCATCTCTGACAACATTGACGGTTACAATGCAGTTCTTTCTTCTCTTCTCGATAACCATGCACCACCCAAAAAGCGCACAATACATGTACGACCGAACACCCCTTGGTATAATAAAGATATCACTGATGCAAAGAATGAAAGGCGCAGATTGGAACGTAAATGGCGTGCTACTCGGCTTGAAATTGACCGTCAGCTCTATCGCAATCAACGGAACTTTGTTAATTACCTCATTCGAAAGACGAAACAACAACATTTCTCTGCACTTATAGCAAGCTCTTCGTCAGATCAGAAGCAGTTATTTCAAGTGACTGATCAACTTCTACATCGGAAGAAAACATCCAAACTCCCTTCTAGTGTTTCAGCTGAAGAACTAGCTAACAGATTTTCTAAGTTCTTCAGTGATAAGATTCAAACCATCCGTAACACATTTTCGGAAAATGTGTTATCAATCAGAGATGAACTACAAAGCTCCATAATTTCACTGCCCAAGTTGACAGCCTTTGAACCTACATCTACAACTGAGATCAACAAGCTGCTTCTTCAGTCTCCTTCTAAGAGTTGTGGCCTTGATCCAATTCCAACAAGTTTGCTGAAGATATGTGCAGATACCCTCGTCCCAGTTTTGACCCACATAGTGAACCAGTCCTTTACAACAGCAATAGTTCCTTCATCGCTGAAATTTGCTCTTGTACGACCCCTTCTTAAAAAATCCAATCTTGATGCAGAAACTTTGAAGAATTACCATCCTGTATCCAACCTCTCGTTTCTATCCAAGTTACTTGAACGCGTTGTTCTTGTCAGAGTGTCATCATTTCTTCGAAACCACCGCCTTCTTGACAAGTTTCAGTCCGCCTACCGCGCCAACCACAGCATTGAAACTGCTTTGCTTAGAGTGCAAAATGACATTTTGACTGCCATGGATAAGGGACGACTCGTCGCACTGGTTCTTCTTGATTTATCGTCTGCATTTGACACCGTTGATCATCATACCTTACTACGACGACTTCATCATCTTGGCATTGATGAAATGGCTTTAAAATGGTTTGATTCGTATCTCACCGGTCGCTCACAACAAGTTAAAATTCACGACAAATTTTCTAGCCCAACCACTGTGACGTCGGGTGTCCCCCAAGGTTCTGTTCTTGGACCCTTGCTGTTCTCCATATACACTGGTCCTCTTGGGGAAATTATACACAAGCATGGTCTTCATTATCATTTCTATGCCGATGACACACAGATATACACCACCTTTAACCCTCTTCAAACCGAAGCTGAAACTGCAGTTCAGCGAATTGAGTTGTGTGTTGATGAAATCCGTGTTTGGATGTCTGCAAACTTCTTGAAATTAAATGATGATAAATCAGAATTTATAATATTTGGCTCCAAATCTCAACGCAACAAAGTTAATTTACCCCATGTTCGTATTGGTCTATCACAAGTATCTGCTTCTGTAAAAGTGCGCAATCTAGGAACAATATTTGATGCTGACATGTCACTTGTGGACCAGATATCTTCAATCTGCAGCCATTCTTCATTTCATTTACGCAACATCGGACTCATACGAAAATACCTCACCCAGGAAACTCACTCCTGTATGGTTTATCAGGAAAACTTTTAGGTCGTTTGTCTCGTCTACAGAATGTGGCTGCCAGAATTGTTACTAGGACTAGAATCAGAGAGCATATCACACCGGTTCTGAGAGACCTGCATTGGCTCCCAATTAAGGACAGGATCACATTCAAGATTCTAATGTATGTTTATCGCTCTACTATTGGCAGGTTACCACCATATCTATCAGAGCTACATGTGTACTTCAACCACATCATTCAAATCGTGACTCCATGAGATCCAACAATAAACATCTTCTAAGGATTGTTCCTTCTAAAAGATCGTGGGGTGAGCGATCCTTTGCCTCAGCTGCGTCTTCACTGTGGAACAAATTACCGGAACATGTCAAACTGTCTCCATCACTGGCATCTTTCAAAGCTTCACTCAAGACTCACTTGATGCAATCTCATTAACTGTACATAGACCTTGGTTGTGATATTTGTTTTTCTTTGTTTTTCTTGTACTGGTGTGTCGCTGCGCCATGAGCATCGTTTTTATGATGGATACCGGCGCATTACAAATGTTCATTATTATTATTATTATTAAAAACGACAGTAAAAGCTCTGAATCTGAGATCGTATGTAAACGATTGCGATAGCGATATAGCGATAGGCCTTTACTCTACATGGCACCATGGTGCGACCGTGACAGCAAGAAATGCCCTAGGCTAATTAGGGACCAGCAATAAGGCAGTAACAACAGCAAATTTTGGACAGATGTTACACATGATACTAATGATTCTACCAGCTGTCCAAATATTAACAAATTATTAATAATTTCCACACTCGACCTTGATTGTTTACATTATTGCATAACAGAAAAAATATACAGTATGTTGTATCAAGGTTGCAAATTATGATTTTTGTTTTCTAAACAGGGGGTTACAAAGCATTATGGGTAATATTATTATGCCCTGAAATGTTCCAACATACCGTAAACAAATCACGTTTGTTTGTCATACAATGCATATCTGAAGACTTTCAAGCAATAACTTGCAGATTTATTGATATTTATTCTGAGGAACGATAAACATAAGTTTGTATTTGGATGGCTGCAATGCATTATGGGTAATCCCAAGATGATCCCCATCTAAATATTCCCACTCAGTGAGTCATAACCTTTATTTTGGTGACTTCTGGTGAAATTGACTGGGTTTTTCAATTAAATAATAATATTCACTATTAAACTTAATGAATAGGAACATTACCTAAACAAAATGAAATACTCTAGGATCATTAACAAATCATCAGTGTGCATGTGCAGAGCCACTGGAGTGGTGCATACAGCTTGCCACAAAGATGTATAGCTGATGAACAAAATGTGCCCAATTTACTCGGGATTAACCCTAACTCCCTAGGCATTGTACTAAAACAATAAAAACCCTTCAAAATCCTCCAACTGGCTTTGTTGTCTAGGGAGTTAGGGTTAATGAACTACTCACGAGTAGTTGTTGGGCGATTAGTCGAATATTGAGTTTCACTAATCACCCAGCACTAGTTGGTAAGACAGTGGTATTTACTTCACTTTGTCTGACGTACACATTTTTGGCATTCCTGAGGAGCCCAATGAAAACCTAGAATCCCTTATATTGGAACTGTTAAAGCACAAGCTATGCACAGAATGCACAAAACATGATATTGAACATGCCCCCAGAGTCGGAGTCAAAACTCTCAATAAGGATAGAGCCATTAACAATACTATTTGGAAGTTACAAAGGTTACAAAGATGTTCATTATTGATGACCTCACAAGAAAAGCCCACCAACGACAGTCCGAACTCAATCCTATTAAGATCAGCATGGCCAATGAAGGAAAGAGGGTATGACTGGAGGTGGACAATCTGTATGTGCAAGGGAAACCATATTTGAAAAAAAGGGGCCAAATGTTATACCATCCATTTAACCACTCACCTTCCAGTTCTTTGCAAACAAGCCCAAGAAGTTTTTTTCCTCCAAAGTTGAAAACGAGCTATAAGAAATGAAAATTAAACATTTACATCAAATGAAAATAAATGTTTTTTTTTCTTCTATTTTTAATTTTTTAATTTTTACGTACGTTACATGTACCAACAATTTTTGAGTACCTTCCCCTTTAACCAAAGATTTTGTTACATTCGCCGTTTTCAATATAGGCTCTAAGGATGACAATGAACGAAAGGATGGAAGCAAAGCTACATGCCACAAAGATTCAAAAAACTTCAGAATGTTGTTATTTGTAATGTCAGAAGTCTATTACCTACATGAAGTGTGCCACTCATGTACTAAATATAGTCCACAGCATAGTACTCCAAGAACAATGGATTTTGGCTAGTGATTTAGTGTAATTCGACACCTGATAACGCAAATAGCGCCCTCTGTGGCCCCACCCACAATGCCACTCATGGGCTTAAATGCCTAACTCATGCGCTTACATGCCTAGCTCTACAGGCAACTATATGTTCATAGATTGGTGAAATTCTTGCGTCGGGAGATAAACAATTGATTTAATTTTGCCCTGCACCGACGTGTGTATAGCACTGTATGCTCAGTGCTTTCCGAGTGTTCGTAGATCCCACCCACACTAATGCAGGAAGAGAGTCTACGTCACTCTACCTGTAGAACCACTCCATTTGCATAGATTAGCACTGTATTATGCCAATCAATCAATCAACCAATCAATCAAAAGTTATTTATACAGCACCAAAATCAAAAGGTTTGCGCTAAGGCACTGAGGCACAGAATGAAGATTGTTAGTAAGTCTCCTGAAACAGGCGAGCTTTGAGGCGTGTCTTGAAGGTGTGGAATGAACTGGCATCTCTGATATGGGATGTGTGTTAAATAAGGAGGGCATGCTCATGTCTTTGGAAGAAAAAAACTGGGAAAAAAGGAAATCACCAAGTATCTTTGCGTCCCAGTTCAAACCTTTGCACTCTACATATATGTAAAATAGATAGAGAGTAATTGTATGGGTTGGTAACATTATTAGTGTATTACACTATATGTTACACTATATGTTACACTATACATTACACTATACCGTACGTCCAACCAGTTTGATGTTGCTGCAACAGGCACCTCTATTGGCCCAATGACCAGGGATAATAATGGAAAAGCACCTTGTATCCTTTGGCAATTTGGCGCTCTGTAAATCCAGTTATTATTATTATAGTGAATGCTCATCTATAGCAGTTTTGTTGCAGCGGCGTCCCACTGAGTTATCAAAACTAGGTGACAAGACTCACTGATTTGTCTGTCTTCTACTGTGGTCCTTGAGGATGGGGGTTGTGCTTGTCAGCAGATGTTCTGGCTGGCGTCAAGACTGTCCGTCACATATTATATATTCAAGGGGAACACCCTTAAAAAAGACCCATGATGTTGCCATTGGTCTGACATCATGTGCACGGATTGTTATATCTGACCAAGTGGGTCATTCATTCGTGGCTGAACGAATGGCTGTCACTATCCACCTGGTAATTGTGTCTTGTGTCGCTGGCCGATATGGCGACACTAAAGTAATAAATAGCAGTTTATGGTCCCCCCCCCCCCCAAGTGGTTTAGTGTGATTAATGTACCACTTCAGTGCCCGAACTGGGCACCAAAGTTTGTCTGCTATTATGGAAGAAACCGACTTAACGTCTGGAATGAATATATCTGGCAGACAAAAAGTCGGGATCAGCCGTATGCCAGCTGGTTCCCATCGAATGTGCCCTGGCTCGATCATGAGAGCGTGGAATTCGCTACGGCGTCTGGTTGTTGCTACTGCCAGTAGGAAAGCCACTTTGATTGACAGTTGCATAACCAAGGCTTGGGTCAATGGTTCGAATGGAGCATCAGATAGTGCAGATAGAACTTGAAACAGGTCCCAGGATGGAATGAGTTTACTCACTGGGGGGTCGTTGTACAAACATTCCCCGGATGAGTTTGGTTATCACCGGGTTGTTTGACATAGATGATCCGTCTGGAAATACTTTGTAGATTGCCACAATAGCTGAATGTTATTTTAATAATATTTTAGTGATTGCTAGGCCGCTCTTAAACAGGTGAACTAGGAAATCCCCTATTGCTGTTAAAGAAGCAATGGCAGGATCATGATTTGGCCATTTACATCATTTGAAAAAATGGTGTAATCTGCTGTTGAAGAATTTCCGGGTAGACCCGTCTACAACTGTGTCTTGCATATAGCCAGCTGCTCGAACAGAACTCTTGATAATGTCCTGCAAAGCCGGATGTAGGAATCCCGATCCCGGCTGAAACAGAATATCTGGCCAATGGGGGAAAATTATTTGCTGAGCAGTATCACCAGTCTGGCGAACCATGATTGGCAGGGGCAGAACGGGGCTATGAGCAGGATCTTGCAATTCTCCTGCTCAATCTTGCCTGATACATGTACTTGTGAAATTAATTAAATCGGAGGAAAGGTGTACACAAGGATGCCAACCCATTGTATTGATAATGCGTCTACGTGAATGTGCCATGCTTTGGTGTTTGGACCCAGAGCACAATAAACCGGCAGCTGATTGTTGGTCACTGCTGCGAATAGGTCTGTGTGAGTCCAGTTGACCTGCAGGAAAATTTACTGTACCATGCTCGGGTATAGTGTCCATTCTGTTGGGACAATCTTCCCACATGACAACGCTAGGTTGTTATCTTCGCCTGGGACATGTACTGCCGTCAGCATAATTCCATGTGTTATAATAATAATAATAATAATAATAATGTGTGGACTTATATAGCGCACGTATCCACCAACTAAGTGGTGCTCAAGGCGCATTATATCATTACCCCTGCTCATGAGGCTCATAAATCATTCCTGAAACCATCTCAGCTCCCTGGGGAGTATACAGCTCAATAGCTGGCATTACAGCGCATATAGGGCTAATCAACCAACTCTGCCCTCACAGGTACCCATTTAACCCCCTGGGTGGAGAGAAGCAATTATGGTTAAGTGTCTTGCTCAAGGACACAAGTGTCACGGCTGGGATTCGAACCCACATTCTGCTGCTAACACGTGAGGAGACAAAGCTGGCTCGATCATGTGCCCCCTTGATGGTTGATGTACGCCACCTCTGTGGCATTGTCGCATCTGATCTGAACTGCTTGGTTTGTTAATGACTGAACAATGTGTCGGAGGGCCCTGCCAACTGCCGACTGGGTTGAAAAAACGATAATAGATGGAGCTGGATTGCCTGCATTCAGAGCCTTACTACTTACTACCATGATGGCCATCAGTCCCAATAATCTGAGCCAGGCCTCTGCTGGCGTTGATGTTGTTCCCATGAAGAGCTTGTTGAAGTTTCATGATGCATTCATCTGTTGGATGAGCAGTTCCCCTCTGGAGGTCAACCACCATGCCAGTTGTGATTTTCCTTCGTTGATGATTAACCCCAGAGTCGTCATCGTCAGCTGCTGTGTCGTTTTTATTGCTGCCCATGTCTTTTGGTCCACCACGAGCCAGTCGTCGAGGTACATGAAGATTTTTATTCCATGTCTTGATAGTACTGCCCCGATCGTGTTCTGTACTGCCCCGATCTGGTGAAAACCCTGGGTGATTATGACAGTCTGAAGGTGAGGGATTTGAATTCGTAAGTCACTTTGTTGTACCGGAAACGAAGGTTGTAGTGTTCTGGATTGATGGGTACCGTATATGAAGGTATGCATCATTCAAATCCAGTGATACTGCTCATGATGGGGTTGAAATGGATTTTAGTATGATGCTTCATGTTCCAAACAGCTGCCAGACACTGGTGTCTTTTTCGGGGGTTAGGAAAAAGGTGGACATGAACACTAATATTTTCTGCATGGGGTATTGCGTGTATACATGTAGCTCGTTTCTCTAGAAGGGCTTGAATCTCCCCTTCGAGGGCTTCGGAGGACACAGTGTCTGGCAGACGACGTGTTTGATGTGGGGGGGGGGTGCTCGTGAATTCTAGCGCTTAACCCCAGCTGTATTCCTGTAAATGACACCCTACGGGTCCAGAAGGGGGTCATCGTAGAGCTTTCGCGATCATGGGCCGCTAGTGGCTGTTGTGTAGTCCGAGGCCCCGCTGTGGGGGATGACCAGCTGCCACGAAAGCTACCCCGGTTAGTGAACGGTCGGCGATGTGGAATCTGGAAAGTCGCCTTATATATATATTGCGGAACCCGCTGCTATATGGGATTCTAGCCGGCCAATTGTCATCGGGCAAGCTCGGTGGTCGAGAGGTTAAGACGTCTGCACTAGTAAGCAGGAGGTCGTGGGTTCGAATCCCGCCCGAGTCGCCTGTGTAGTTTTTTCACAGACACTCGGAAAGCACTGAGTATACAGTGCTATACACACGTCGGTGAAGGGCTAAATTAAATAAATCACGTTTCTTTGTCCACCACCGATAGTTATGGTCGGATAGGGAAGGACAAGTTGAGTCAGGAATTGGGTCAATGTTGTGCAGTTGGTCCCACTGGGCTTCTTTACCTCTAGCCTCGGTAGTACACGCTAACCCGGGAGGTTGAGGGGGTGAAGCCACAATGCAGGAACTTGACCACTGGACACTCGGTGCCCTCACCCCAGTGCCCTACCTGCCGCTAAGAATTATGGGTGGGGCGACATAGGGTGCTATTATGTGTAAATTCTTAGCAGATGAAACCTGCTGGTTATGGATATACATGTATGTAAATGTAGTGGCTCTACAGGTAAGTAGGGTAAAAAGACTCTTTGATGCGAATAACTAAAAATTCCTGAAGTGGAACCATTTAAATCTCAGAAATCGTGAATTGTGTATTGTATTTATGTGCATGTACTTATTACAATTATCCTGTATGAAATGGTCTAGTCTGACAAAACCAAAACCAAAACCAACCTGTAATTTCTTAAAGTCAACCCTTTGTCCAATTTTCATGAAATGCATACAGCATGAGCTTGGTTACGGGTTTTGCTCCCCCTGCCTGGCCTGCCGTGGGGCATCATGGGATAGGCATTTGTACACAAAGTTAGTTCCAAGAGAACAAAACGCAATCTTATACTAGATGCATGCGAACCATCAGCTATGGGGAGAATGCACTAAATGCTAAGGTACATGTACATGTAGGCGCGAGAGATAGTTCTCTCACACGCCAGGTTAGTCTCCCAGACTGCACTGCTTCTTTTTTTAGAACTTGCGCATCAGTTTGTGGAACAAATGTGCCAAATCCATTGTTTTGGAGTACTATGCCATGGACTACATGTAGGTTAATACACGAGTGGCACACTTCATGTAGATAATAGACTTCTGATATCGTATGTTTTGTCCTGATGTGATAATGGTAAGTGGTTCCATTTTTCGGTTCCAATTACCCGTAAAAGACTTTTTTAAATTCGGACTTAACATTTGAGCGGTACGAACAGAAATATGTGACTCTTAAACAATGTACATTTAATGTTAACATTTTTACAGACAATTATCTTTAAATTCAAGAGATTACACTCCAATAAAGCCTTTGTAGTATTTTACACTTTTCTCCAACTGTTTGTGATACAGTACCGGCCGCAAGTAATTCCAAAACCCTCCGAGTGCGTGGCGAGTACCCGCGTGTAAACTGCGTGGCGTGTACGGGGCTACTCGGTGCCCCGCTGGGATTCTGCGGGGGCACAAAGGGGCCTTTGCGTGCCGGGTACGTGCCGTGGGCAAACTTTGCGGGGGCACACGAAGCCCCGCAACAAAACCAAGCACATCTTTACGCTCGGATGAACATGAATACCTGATATGTTAACAGCATAGTGTGCCTACTTGTGCTATAACACTGTATGATCATGGTTGGCGGTGTGGTTTTTCTACCATGTTTGTTATGGTCGTCCGCCTTATTTTGCGTATGAATTTTCCTTATAAAATAATTCTAAATACATGTTGGTTCGGCCAAATTTCGATGTACCGTAATTTCCGGAATATAAGCCGCGGCTTATTATACATGTACGTTGATTTTGACATGGTAAAAGTTGCCTGCGGCTTATACGCGGTGCGGCTTATACGCCGAGGTATGAATCTTGAAGAACAAAACACAATGCACAATTAAGCAAAAATCGTTGGTAAACAGACAAACAGAAACCTAAAAACCTTTATTGTTCGTAGCGAAAATGGTCTGGTCATTGTCAGTTTTAGCACAGTTTATTAGTTACTTCTTGCCTTGGTATGGGTATATGACACTTCCCTGATCACTTGAACCCACGCAACAACCAAGTTTCACGCGTCAATGATTGACAACAAAGCCCCCCCCTATCAGTCCACGAAGCAAAGTGCAGACTGTGCGGGCCATCTGCGTGGCCCCGCAAATCTTCTCACCCGGCACGGTACTTTTTGCGGGGGTACCCGCATGCACGCGGGGATTTTGCGGGGATCCACGGCACGTAAACGGAAGCCCACGCGGGTTACTCGAAGGGATTTGTAATTACTTGCAGCCGGTACTGTACATTGTATGGAATCTGCAAAAGGCCTGGCTGCAGCAGCTTCAAACAACTTATCAAACCAGCAGCACTGAAGGGAATGTTTTCCTATTATTCACAGTTATTGGATTAGTGGGGCAAGTACATGCCGATCATGATTGGGTAATTCATGATGTGTGATGTTCAGGTAGTCCGCAGCGTTCGTCCGTGCGTGCGTGCATGCGTGCGTGTGATCAATGGGGGCTTTCTTTTGTACATCGTACAATTGTAACTTGGGTTATCAAAGAGAGACACTTTTGTAGCAATCGATTTTATTTCAGAAATACACAAATGTAACATTCAGAAAATAGAATACAGTTACTTATTTCACTACGAGGTTTACACAGTAAAGAAAAGATCGATTTAAGTATGATATCCTCTGTATTATAAAGATAAATTTTGTTACCATTTACAGTACCACCGGAGGCATGTTTTCAACAAAAATGAAAACGGGTATCCGGATATCAGAAGTTTCCTGAATTCGGGTATCCGGTTCCAAAAATATCCAAAAACGCACAGCCCTACATGTACATGTAGGTAAGTGTGACTTTGATTTCGGAATAGGACTCCATGTTAAGTCAGTGGATTTTTGTGGACACAAACGTATAATAATAATAAAAAATATAAAAATCTTGACAGAAATAATACCTGTTCGACTGGATGGTTGGAACAGTATTGCAATATTGCAATATTGAAAGTACTCATAAATAAACAAACATTACCAAAACAAATAGAAATGTACATACATGTACTGTACCTCAGATTTAAAATTTAAAATTTTGGGCACAATCTGCTGCCTACCATAGTTGATTTATTTTCTCATTGATGGTCCTCCATACAAAACGGCGCTCAATGTTTATAAAATAAAACAAAGGTTCGAGGCAACAGCCCTCCGACAGTCACAGTTTTGCGTGCAGATGCCCTCATACACCCATAAATGGGATAAATAGAGTATACACACCTGTTGTCCTACAGTGAACGCATGCTGTGAGAAAACCATACTGAATTCTGCTGCCATCTTGTCTGAGTCATAAGCTTCAGCTGTGACACTGTTCATGTAAGGTAAAAAAAAATTATCATATCAATTGCTAGCCTTTTATAACTATTTAATGTGAAGTCAATTTCCTAAAGAAGTTGCAATGTCTCTCTTGTACGCTTCCATGAGCCAAGCAGCACTATTTGAAAAATGCACCATCCTGCAGTACACGTGTGTATTGTTTACTGCACGAAGACCTCCTATGTACACGGACACGTGCGTATTGTTACTGCACTGCACTCATCCCATATGCAAGACAATACATGTAGTGTACATAAAATAAACATTCTTTTTTAACCTTGTCAACAGGGCTTTCGAGTAGTTTCTGTATACCTCATATCTACTGCTCTCTTAATTGGAAACAGGGTTGGAGCTAACTTTGTTTCCAACATGGCGGATTCTGAAGCTAACATTGAAAAATCACCCACGTTCAAGCGCATTTTACACTGTGATCCAGGAGCTAAAGGCAGAATTTCATCAGTTTCAGCCCAAAGCTTGTCTAGATTTATTGAATTCACAGAGAAATGGAAGGTTTTGAGGGGCGTACAGTCCAATATACATGTAGCGAGAGAATTTCTTGCCAAACGTGACATGAGGGACCAAGGCCAAGCATGGCATCGATTGCAGGCAGACCGGCAGTAATTACTGGGTATCATCGATCTTGCTATGCGCGCTTCACAGAGAAAAATAACTGCCAAAGAGAGACGACAAATTAACGTCTCAGAAACTGGTAGGCATTATGAAATGAAATGATATGATGAACATGACGAATGGGTTAGGAACTTAGGCTAGCTGCAGTTACCACCAGAGCTGTATTATTTTCATGTGTAAATTTAACAGCTACAAAAAATAAGATAATAAAATTATACCAGTATCTTTTTTTTTTCTTTTACTGCCATTTGCCTATGTTATATTCTTATAACTGTCAATTTTACATAAATTTCTGTTAATTGAATAACAATCTTTACCACCATTATATGTGATGCCTAATGTTAGATGCATCTTTTTATGTCAACGTTAGTGCCAGAATGCTGTTACATGTATATTACATGTACACCAATTATTTTTGTTGCAATGAAAAAACATCTTTGTGTACAGTATTATTCCTCACAGCTCTATTACTGGATGGTTGATAGAGTTTCATTTATTATTTTGTTCTCAATAAGTTCCTTATTGACATTACATTTTTGAACACATTCAAAACAAAAAGAATGTGATTGTAATTGTATGTTTTATGTATTTTATGTGTTTGAAAATATATTTATAAAAAACAAGTGCTGAGCGAGCAGTGCAATTACCCAAGTAATCGTGAGTAATAATTGTTGATCGTACTCGTACTTTTTACTACGTCCCACTGCGATTACCTCAAAAGTACTCGTGAGTAGTAACACATTTACAATTAACGACTGATTCTTTATTCATTGTTTATTTATTAAATTAAACATATAAAATCTGAAATAATATCTGAATATCCGAATAATTATCATAAAATATAATGTAATGTTAAAAATGCGGTCAATACTAGTGATTAATCGAGTACTAGCGAAAAATTGCTGTGCGATTACTCGATTAGTGAATTTTACTAATCGCCCAGCACTAAATTTTTTTAAAGATAAACCTACATGTATCCCCCAATTTTTTAATTTTTGTTTGTATTTTTTGTAATAATTGAAACTCACACAAAACACAAATGGGATTTTTCTCCCATTGATGGCCATTCTAAAAATTATGTAATTAATCATTTTTTTTCCTCCCATATTTCCCTACTTAGCATCAAATTCCCATGCTGCTGATCCTGATACGAGCAATGATGATGATGAACCTCCATCAAAGAAGCAACATTTACTGCGATCCAAGTCTGGCCTTCCGTCTCAAGAACAATGCCCAAAGTACATTCTTCCTGCCATTTGTATCATTTGTCATAAAGAGAAATGGACTAGTAGAAAACATCATTCTGGTCGTATTCGTAAAGAAGCTCTCGCAGCTGCACAACAATTGAAGCTGACAGATTAAAAAAGGCAGCCACGGACAAAAACAATATGGACTTACTGCTACACATTGGTCAATCGGATTGTGTGGCAATTGAGATGTCCAGTACCCTTTATCCCAATGGTGGCTTGTTCTGTTGCTACCAATGATGTACAGAGTACACATAAAAAAAATAGTATTAATTATTTTCAAGTGCAAAGGTTTATTTTTATTGGCTAGATTATAAATTGCAAATTATATTACATAAAACAAAATGTGCCTTATCTCAGCAATGGACATCCTTTGTAAATAATTTCTTAAAGGGAAAGTATCGTCACGATCAGAGCAGACTTTCAACAGGGCATGGAATCAGTGTCCTGGTTTAAGATGAACATGGTGACTGAAAGTTAATGGCTCATTTATGCAGCAGCAACGGTAATGGCCTTATTTTCAGTCACTGAGTTAAACTAAAACTAGCACTCCAATTCCATGCCCTGTTGATCGTGACAATTTTTCTCTTAAGTGAAAAGGTATGATTTAGCATTGTGTGTATTCATAAGTCTGCTCCCTCCACTGCCTTATGGGTAGCTCGTGGGAGGGCGAACGCTAAGGGACCTCACCCTGACAGTAAAGGCGGAGATGCTAATCTGTATTAAGGCAGGCTTGGTCTTCAATCTGGAGATATGTCCTGGCTAGAGGCTGCAACAGCTCAGTACCAGGTGCCTTGACTTTGTCTTGCCCCATGGTCAATACCGATGCTGTCGAGAGAGGGCGCGGATGGACCACGGCAACCACCGCTCACCTTACTTCTGCCTAGGTGTCCGCATCGAAGGTCTGGGTGTGATAACCGCTCATGTGCAGTAGGAAGCTAGCTGCATGTTTGTGTCCTACCCAGATGTCTGAGCAGCCCTATTTAGGGATGACCTGCTTACCCCAATCAGGGGGAGCCCCTAGAAAAGGTGGGGTAAATAAATTTAGCTTCATCCTCATTTCTCCTGGCGAAAATCTAAAACTTCCTTGTTGGAATATTCAGACAATGACCGAACTGAACTTGGACTACGATCAAACAGACAATGTATGCAAAACAGCAGTTCTGGACACTGAATTGTAAAGACTTGCAATTGACATAGCAACACTATATACAAGAGACTCGACTCAGCGGTGATGGTTCTATCAGGGAGAGTGGATATACCTTCTTCTGGTTTGGGAAACCTGAGGGAGAGAGACGTGACATGAATACATGTGAAAATCCTATTCGCATTTCTGAAAGACTAGCTAAGCTAAGGCTAAACACATCCGTAGGCCCCATCAATATCTTCAGTGTATATGCACCAACACTTGTCTCTTCCGATGGCGACAAAAATCAACTCTATGACCAACTGAGCAGAGAAATAGCAAATGTTCCAGACAGGGAGAGGCTCTTCATCCTTGGCGATTTCAATGCCAGAGTGGGACAAGACTACATCAGCTAGCCTGGATGTTTGGGAAAACATGGTGTTGGTAAAATGAATGAAAACGGATAATGCACACTGGAACTATGCAGTCATCACAAATTATGTGTCACCAACACCTACTTTCAAGGAAAGCAAGCTTGGAAGACCTCTTGGAGACATCCCCAATCCAAGCCTTTGCATCAACTGGATCTGGTCCTAACGGGGCGAACGCATCTCAAACTCAAAGAAGTACTGCACACTCGATCATTTCAAAGTGCAGACTGTGACACAGACCATGCACTAGTTGTGTGTAAAGTGAAACTTCTCCCACAGAAAATCTATACAACCAAAAGAGCTGGAAAACCAAAATTAAACACCACATGTATGAATTTAGCCAAAAAATATCACACTTTCAACGACAAAGTTTCTGAACGTCTTCTTGAAGCGGAAATCCCACAAAACCCTTCTGAAGCATGGACAGATCTTTCAAATAGTATCGAAACGGCATGGCAAAATGGAAATACTCATGCAACGTTCGACGGAATAAAATAATCTATTGACCCAACAACTAAGAAAATAGCACCTTTGAAGTCTGTCAATGGCGACCTTCTCACATCAAAATCTGAACAGTTGGAGCGTTGGGTAGAACACTACAGCCAACTCTACTCCACAGAGTCCAGTGTCTGTGGAGGTCTTTGACTTATTTGACTCGAGACCAACAATGGAGGAATTAGACATACCACCTATAGAAACAGAAATGGAGAAAACAATAAAGGAAATAAAGAGCAACAAAGCACCTGGGAGAGATGGACTTCCACCCAACTTGTTCAAAGTCCTCACTGGCACTGCCAAAACAACTCTGTTTGATATCATGTCATGTTGGAACACTGGGTCTGTACCTCGGGAATGGAGAAATGCCAATATCATCACCCTGTACAAGAACAAGGGAGACAGAGGTGACTGCAACAACTACAGAGGCATCTCATTGTTGTGCATTGCTGGCAAAATTTTTGCTCGCATCATGCTAGACCAGCTGCAACAACTTGCTGAGAGGATTTACCCAGAGAGTCAGTGTGGTTTCAGAGCCAACAGATCTACCATCAACATGATCTATTCGGTTAGACAGCTTCAAGAGAACTTCCGTGAAAGACAACAACCCTTGTTCATGGCCTTTGTTAATTTGACAAAAGCTTTTGACATGGTCAGCAGAAAAGGTCTGTTTGCACTTTTGAAGAAGCTGGGTTGCCCACCAACACTTCTATTCATTATTGAATCATTCCACGAGGAAATGACAGCCACTATCATATTTGATGGAGAGGAGTCTGACAAAGTGAGTATAGCAATTGGTGTTTAAAAAGGTTGTGTGCTTGCTCCTACACTCTTCGGAATTTTCTTTGCATACCTCTTACACTATGCTTTTGATGGCTGCACAGAAAGAATATACATGTACCTACATACACGTTCATCTGGAAAGCTGTTCAACCTGGCAAGACTCAGAGCGAAGACCAAAGTTCGTGAGATAACAATCAGGAAACTGCTCTTAGCAGATGATGCCATGATTGCTGCTCACAGTAATTTATATCTACAAAACCTCATCACAAGGTTTGCTGGCGCATGCCAGAAGTTTGGCCTCAAAATGGTTCAAGGTGCTGAAGAGGTCCCACAAATCACCTGTGATGATGAAATCCTGGCTGTAGTGGACAACTTCTGATATCTCGGTTCATCCGTAAATAACAAGCTCTCTCTGGATGTAGAGCTGAACAGTAGAATTGGCAAAGCAGCTGCAGTGTTTGGAAAGCTCACAAAAAGAGTTTGGAACAATACCACTCTAAACCGTAGGACAAAACTACAAAGCCTGCGTGTTGAGTGTTCTTCTTTATGGTTCTGAGACATGGACCACCTACTCCAGACAAGAAATAAGACTGAACAGCTTTCACATGAGGTGCCTCCGTAAGATCATGAAGATAGAGTCGCTGTAGCGGCCAAACTCAGATTTCTTCATTTTGTCAAATGAGGGCGCTGTACCAGTTAAGCAGTAGCGAGTTTTCCAGAGCAACATGATTTCAGAATTTTAACGTTGGCAACTTGCAGCTAATTTCTTCAGACAAAGTAATTAATCCCACCAAGGTTTATTAAACGGTTGGTACATTAGTTTTCTCTTAACCAAATCATAGAACTCATTTATTGATTATTGTGCTATTTAGTATTGTTTTTAAGCCTAAAAGTTGTACGTTTGTTAATGCTTTTGTTGGTTGCTCATGTAGTTGTGGAACATGTTATTGTTAGAAAACACATGTACATGTATGTTTGGTGTTGGTTACATTATAGGGTGTAGCATAAACCCTTCCTCCCTGCCTGCATTTAGACACCAAATATTCTTTAAATACAGATTGGCTATGAGTGTAAATGTTGAATTGACACTAGGTTTATAGGTCACAGTTGGTAAACTTGTATCAGTCTGTCCATGTACTTTCATGTATAGGTATAAACATGAACATTGCTTTAGTCATGTGCATATTACTCAGCTATAGTTCTGTTTTAAATCAAAAGATTACACAAACACTGGATAATTTCTTATGATATATATTTTGTTTCTATTTTATTGTAGTCAATCTGTGCCTGATCATCATGTACAACTACATAACAACTGTAACGGATGTTTGTACTACCTAGGATAATTTCTGGATCTACAGCACAGCATTGCCGTCTTTAATCTTTGGTAGATTCAGTCGCAATCCAGGACACCACACACAGGAGTCCTCCAGATGGCAGAAATCCCAAATCTGATTACAGTCATCAAGCAGAAGAGACTACGCTGGCTGGGACATGTCCACAGAATGGAGGATGGAAGAATCCCAAAAGATGTCATGTACAGCCAGACAGTAAATAGATCGAGGAAGGTTGGCTGCCCTAAATTGCGCTTCAAAGATGTCTGCAAGAGAGATCTCAAGAGCTTCCACATTCAAACAGAGGACTGGGAAAGCCTTGCGGAAAGCAGGAACGAATGGCGCAATTTCTTACATCATGGCAGTCGCCTACACCACAATGATTGGATGCAGAGGAGAAAAGAGAGAAAGCAGGAGACAGAACAGCCAGGACCTGGACCACCTGCAGCCATGTTCACGTGTGATTGTGGTCGGCAGTGTCACTCCAGAATTGGACTCTATAGCCATCACAAACACTGTGCAATGTGGACACAAATAGTCCTCAGGACTGATAGTGCCTAAGTGGACTGTTCTTAACTATTGTGTCTTCCAAAATGTTAGTCATTGCAACACTCTGGTTATTCTTAAACTTATTTATTTTGTATTTTTAAACCAAGTATAAACATTGCACCACCTTGAATATGTTTGTATCAGAAACAGGTTTGTATCAGAAATTGTATTAAGTTGAACGTCGCTTTAATTATTACAATTATTTTAATACAAAGAGAACGAGTGCTGAACAAGAATAAAGGTATGGACATACAAAAATTGTACAATGTAATTCATACAAAGAAGAAATATGTGTGTACTTGTAACCTATTTTAGGGGTATTTTTCTGACAGGTCTAAACCCATGATAATACAAAACATCTTATTTTTACTTTAAAAATGTTGCTTTCCGGGCCAAAACAGGACATTTAAATTTAACATATATAG
Organism: Zoroaster sp. YZ-2022; assembly: GCA_029582265.1. NCBI lineage: Eukaryota > Metazoa > Echinodermata > Asteroidea > Forcipulatida > Zoroasteridae > Zoroaster > Zoroaster sp. YZ-2022. The sequence goes on along the minus strand of CM055828.1, from coordinate 12,664,504 downwards.
GCCTATATATATATGTATTCTAATGCAAAATTGATGTCTTTTGAATCAGAAATTGATATGTTATAATATAAAATTTTGGATAATTTCAAAAAATAGGATTGTGACGTCATCAATGATAATTTCATTAAACAGGAAGTTCACGCAAACACCTAACACCTTAAGCTCTAGTTATTATTGTAATTTGATACTGTAAACAATCAAGGTCAAGTGTGGAAATAATTAATAATTTGTTTATCTTTTGCCAATTGAAGAGAGTAAGGTATCAAAATAAAGGTTATGACTCACTGAATGTGAATATTGAGATCGGGATCATCTTGGGATTACCCATAATGCATTGCAGCCATTCAAATATAAACTTATCGTTCCTCAGAATAAATATCAATAAATCTGCAAGTTATTGCTTGAAAGTCTTCAAATATGCATTGTATGATTAAAAAAGTGGTCTGTTTATGTCAGAATACAAAGTCAGGGCATAATAATATTACCCATAATGCTTTGTAACCCCCTGTTTAGAAAACAAAAATCACAATTTGCAACCTTGATACAACATACTGTATATTGTTTCTGTTATGCAATAATGTAAACAATCAAGGTCGAGTGTGGAAATTATTAATAATTTGTTAATATTTGGACAGCTGGTAGAATCATTAGTAAAATGTGTAACATTTGTGTAAATTTTGCTGTTATTACTTGCCCAATTGCTGGTCCTACAATGTATGAGCACAATTAGCCTGGGGGCATTGCTTGCTGTCACGGTCGACTCGGTCGTGCCATGGTGCCATGTATATAGCATAGGCCTATCACTATATCGCTAACGCAATCGGTCCATACAACCTCGGATATGCATCGATTGTTGTGAGTTTCATGGAGGCAGCCAATTTTAAATACATGTACAACGTGTGTGTAAACCGCATGTGTACTTAACGTTAACAATAACAATGAACACAAAATTACACAATCAGAGCTCTCAGAGAAGTACATGTATTTCGTCTATGCTCCATCACAATATTTATTAGCTAATTTGCATTGGGAGTGCATGACCTTGAATACGTATTGGTTAGTCGCGCATTCTGTTGTTAAAACAAGTCAAAACAAGACTACTTGTCAGGTTTGACGTCCGAGCCGTTAAATCGGCTTATCGTTAAAACGCGTGGTGCGCTTGAGACGATATATCGGCTTGCCGGCAGGAAAGAGTTAATTTTATAAAATGAAACTTACTTCTTTTTCTGCAAGAAATCCACCTCAAATGTAATGCATTCAATGAGCTGTGTATTTATGTCAAATCCATAAGGTGACACTGCAGGTGTAGAAATGTACATGAAAAATACATGAAAAATGCATTAGCAACATTGGACACCGATATATGAACTACTTTTACATGCAAGTTGCGTAGGTAATAAACAGTTACTCTAAACAGTCCAAAACAAGCCGAGTTCTTAGATTTTTGCCGCTCATACAGTGCGACAAACATTTCATAAAAAAAAACTCACCATGATGTCCATAAAAAACTCATGGTTTATAAATGCCTACAGTCCCCATCCCAGAGCTGAGAATAAACGGCCGGCCATTGATCGATCGTGCACACACAGTTAAGCGGTCATCAGCTACGCTGCTGAATGTGAACATCTGCTGAATGTGAACTATCTCACAATGTACACCGGCGCGGTTATTCCAGGAGAGTGTACCACGTAATCCTGGGACTACCCTTGGATAAGTTTAAGGCCCACACCGCAACCAGGAGCACAACGCACGAAAAAAAGACCACGCACGCAAGTCGTAGGAACATGTGTGGGACCATGCCGTGGTTTCAAACCTTTTTTTTTTAAAGAGCCCTTCTAAAGTGGTTTTAATATTTCAGTCAATACATTTTTATGACCAATTAGACATCGTAGATACCGTAACTATTTTATGCTTAAAAAATGTATTTAGTAACAGAAAATTCAAGTCAAAAATGCACTGCTTAGCGCGGCTTTTTCAGCCCAAAGTCAAAACTGCTTATGTATGATAATGATATGCATATGACCTCTTGACGTCACTGGCGGCTATTACGGCCGGTAGATCAGACACACAAGTTATAAACACATGACATAATCATCTAGCATCTTTTGCATCGAAATCTGCGAGGTGGTTTGACACTCTTCTATGGGGGAAAACCAAGGATAAACTACCGATATGCCACCAGGGTGTGCTGTTGGAGGATGTTCGAGGAATTCTTCGAACAATCCCGATATACGCTTCCACAGATTTCTGTCCAAAGATGCTAAGCTTCTTCGACTGTGGATTCGGTTTGTGAACAACACTAGCTTGTTCCAACTTTAAGGTAGAGCAGTCGTCGCGAATTTCCAGCACGCATTTTTCCAACGAATGCAATGAAATACAACAAGAAACACTGCATTTGGACAACGACCAGTGTTTCGACTGAAAAACGGAGCATTCCCTACTTTGAAGGCACCTAGCAGATCACCGAAGAAGGCAAAGTCCCCAGTGAAGTCACATCCCAGTCCCAGCTCAGGCAGCTTCAAGAACCGCGAGAGATCACATGTCCCCGAGTGTCAATGTCCAAGGCAATATCACCTCTCAAGCGTCCAAAACAATCAGGAGGGGCATTTCTCAAACGAGAAAGGATCAGAGTAAGTAAACATTTGTTTTCAAGCATCCATTTTTTGCATAGCATATATTGTATAAGTTTTTTGGTTTTTTTGGAGCTACCATGGAGGTAGAAAAGAACCAAGAGGGAAGGTGTTGACTACAAAACAAGCAATGATGGTGAATCTTTTGTTCATATTTTTCAAAAGTATAATTTGTTCTCTTCTGTGACAGTTTATACAAGAAGCAGAGTGAGAGTATGATGAATCCATGCACAGTAAAGACACTGCCCCAAGTAGTCCTGAACTGCAGGTACATGTAGGTCATTTAGTTACTCATAGTCATACCATGGTTTGTTCCATTAAGTTCAACTAGACTTCAGATCCGAGTTGTAAAATTTGTCAATGGGTGTAGTTTATTGCTCCATTTGAGACTTAATACAGGATTAACTAGTGCATATTCTATTGGGGCCACAGTGACTGGCATTTATTTACCTAAGACTTAATACAGGATTAACTAGTGGCACGTTGTTTACTTATAACAGCCACCCTAGGGCAGTTTCCTCTGGTGGCAGGCTCCGACCACAAACCAAGATTGAGAAGTTAATAGAGAATTAATTTCTTATGGGAATTATCTTTTATTGGTTTTATTGTTGAAGAAGTAGCCACAGCAGGAGCATTTCATTGGCCCCAAATAATTTTATAACAATAATTACAAAAAATTGTTCCCACCTTTTTTTCACAAGCTAGTGGATTTCATGTACAACACCATTGTCAACAACATACCATTCATGTTTTCAATTTTTTTTCTTTTTTTTTTTTAATGATACATGCATCTGCATTCATTTATATCTTACTACAGAACCTCCAAGAAGCAGAGCAAGAACTCAGTCATACAGTAAAGATACTGTACCAAGCAGCCCTGAACTGGTATGCCTATACTTGAAATAGTATCATTTTCAAAACTTTACATTTTATTTCAGTTGCCGTTTTAGAATTTTAAACCATTGTCTCTTTTCAACAATGTAACAATTACTACTCATTTGGCATTCATACGAAAGTTAATATGGTTGGTGAGCATTTTTCAACAGCTAATTCTTTAAATTACAAAAAGTTACATAAAAAAATTCCAACCATTTCAGACATGTTCTGAACAATTATTACATATGTAGCAGAAATCAAGACTAAATGTATCAAATTGTTTGCATTTCTTACTGGTGGTGATTTGTTGAAAGCATGTCTGGCGGAATATCTTTTAAATTAATTTCTAATTATTTATTTTGATTAACTAACTATAGTATACTCTAATTGTCTTCAGGGGGATGAAGATGATCAGAGTAATACCGATGAAAACTTCAAGTTATCTCACCACCGGTTCTTCTAAGAGCCAACACTATTAAACTGTAGAGATAGTTACATGGTGCTACCACAAACCTCATTATGCATAATGATATTGACACAAGCCCAACACATGCTTTTCAAAAACCATGCCAGATGATAAATCAACATGTAAAAACACTCATATGAAAATAGTTTGCCAGGGTTGTAGGTAGCCTGATCAACTTATTCAGCGTTATTATGGGCATAAAGTCACAAAGTTGATATGGTAGTAACTGCATTAAACTTGGCTGCAAATTTAAAGGACAGGAAGTGGGGGTTAAATTGATTGCGGGGGAGGGGGACTGGGAGTTACTGAATACAGTGAAGCATGGAGGAGCATATAAACATTTCCCCTTTGTTTTTCCAACTTTACCAAAGAAAAGTTACCCTGTGAGAGAAGAGTCTTTACACTCCTGATATTTCCATTTCCAGGTTGTCAATAACTTTTGCTGCATGGAACATAACAGAAAATTGGCTAATAATTGTGCATTTCATCCATGTTCATGTACCACAGAGTCTACACAAAGCACTGCCGTAGAGTAGTTGGGTGGAGAAGGAACAATACAGCTTATGTCAAATAGCAATTGTCTGCAGTCTTCAAAGCTTGTATGGATGTCAGCTAATTAGCGTTTCATTAGAAAACAAGCTTATAACTACTACATGATAAAGTTGCAAGAAAGCTTGCATCCGTGCTTTCCCTCTTCCCCTGCCCTCAGCAGAAGAGTTGTCAAAAAGTAAATAATTCCCAAAAGTAAGGCCACAAGTTGCAATTAGCCAACTGACAATTCAACATATGAACAACTTGCACGCATTTGCTCTTTGACTTCCGCAACGCAGCCTACAGCACGGGAAATGTGCTACACGATAACATTAACAAACTTTCCTTTGTATTTGAAAAGTGGTTGACTGTTTCTAACCCTCTCGCCCGGCATTTTAAAGTGTAACCTTTTCCCCTCAGAATGATTATCTTTTCAAACTTAATTACACTTGGGGAAAATAGGGCTTTTTTGTTTTTAAAAAGGGGAGTAAATGATAAAAATCTGCATTTCCTATGGAGGTCAACACGAATTTGACTGTTTTTCCCGATGGTTTGCTCAATAAATGGAATGCCAAAGCAGATTGCGTATCGTTACAGATTTACCTCACATGGCAGAAGAATCCGTAGAAAATTCTCTTTCCATTCATGTAAGAAGGATTTTGATTAGCCAGGAGGAAAGAGGGGCTTTTTCATGTCCAATCATTGAACGTCTCTCTTCTTCGAGTAGTGACCTTGATAATTTATGCAAGGATCTCCATAGTCTGGTTTCACATGCACTCACTTATGCACGTAAAGTGTGATGGTTGCAGTGGGTACTAGATTGTGCCACAAGAAACGTAGGAGACTCGTTTCTCTGAAGTCCACAATCATTAGATTTTGACAACGATTTCTCACATCAACAAAGGAAAAATAGTTGTAGAATATATTTATAGGTACATGTAGGTTTTCTTAAGTCCATATTAAAATCCCTTCTTTTAAAGAAAATTGAGCCAACTTCGATTTAAAAAAACAAGTTTGATGTACTTGCTGACATGATCGGATCACACCATTACTTTTTTGGGCTATCTTTACTTTGATTTTGTGGAAGAATGTGAATAACTAAAGTTGCTGAAATTAAACATTTTAAAACTGTGCATGTACATGTACTTATTAATTATATTGTGTGTACCGATACTTTCTTACATCCACCGCCATCCCCATTATATGAAATGGTCTTGTCCAGCTGACCTATTGTTTTCAATAAACATCTGTGCTCTGTGCACTCATTAGTAATAATAATAATAATAATAATAATAATGTGTGGATTTATATAGCGCACGTATCCACCAACTAAGTGGTGCTCAAGGCGCATTATATTATTATCCCTGCTCATAAGGCTCATAAGGCTCATAAATCATTCCTGAAACCATCTCAGCTCCCTGGGGAGTATACAGCTCAATTGCTGCCATTTCTAGCGCATATAAAGCAAACCAACTCTGCCTTCACAGGTACCCATTTAACCCCTGGGTGGAGAGAAGCAATTATGATTAAGTGTCTTGCTCAAGGACACAAGTGTCACGGCCGTGATTCGAACCCACATTCTGTTGCTAACACCAGAACTTGAATCCGGTAAGCTAGACCGCTCGGCCACGACACCTCAGACCGCTCGGCCACGACACCCTAGTATAGGGTCATGTGCGTCCTTCTGGGCCGTTACACAGAGCATCTTATCTTTTCTGCGCGAAATCCGGTCAAAGTTCTTCATATGACAAAATTGAATGTAATTACATCCACTTGATCAAATCTGATAATTACTTACCCTTTTCATTTTGTTTATGGAAAAACCTTTAAATTCTAGATTTAGATAAAGCCAACATTGATATATATGTCTTGGCATTAAGTCTTGTACAAAAATAAATTTAATTGATGGACTGCATGTTTATATACTGAGAGTGATCTTTGTTTATAATATACTTCACTTTCAACTCAAGTTTATAATGAACAAAAATATAATGATAAATTGACAATGACAGTAACACTGTAATCAAGCATCTCCTTATTGTGACATGCTTATAAATTGTCTTTTCACCTACACTACAAATATTTAAAAATCATTTATAAAATTTGAAAATAAATTATACATTGCTTTTTACATTTTCAAGGTTGTACACATATTTGGCAAAATGTCTGTAGCTGCTTCCAATCTATACAATTATAAGCTAAAGATCAGATGCCATTTTTGTACATAAATGTTTAGACATTGAAATAATCAAGAGTTGTATGGGTGCTTGTATATTACTAATAAAACAATGAAATACATATTTATTTTAACTGTCCATTTGGTTTCATGACTTGACTTTTCTGGTTCCACTCGTAGCTTCCCCACACCACAATCAATTGAAACCACTTTGCTGACCTGTTTAATCTGTTGTAAACAATCTAACAATGAGTGTACATGGCCTTGCACATGTAACAAGTGAAATGACTTCAGTGTAAATGAACCCAACCATGATCCTTTGTTGACAAGAAAACGGAATCAAACTGCATAATAAATGTATGCTCTGTATGTACGATTTAGTGACAATTCAGAATGGGTGACATGAAGGGGCTGTCATTGGAATCGGTAATTTTGGAATAAAATGCCTGCACCCCCCCCCCCCCCAATTTCTTGGTGATGGCATGTACTGCCACTGGTGATGAACCAACACATTTGTTTTCTAAAATTCTTTGGATTATCATTGCAGCACTATAGAATCCAAGAATTAGGGAGGGGGAGGGGCAAACAAGCAATAAAGGTAAGGGGCCCAGACATATGCTTGATTCCAAATTACCAATTCCATTGACCGAAGACAGGTGCTTCATTATGTCGAGAATCACACATAGCAAGATGTTTCTGTCCTCTTTCTGAAAAAGATTTAAGAGTGAAAAGAGTAGTAAGGGCTTAGATTTAAATAAATTCAACATTATCAACAATCACTGTGAAATAAGGTAAAACATTGTTTAACTGATATGGAATGGAAAGGTGGTTATCAGATAGACCCCTTTTCTTGGACTGAAATGCCAGTACTGCTATACATGTAGCAAAAAATAATAACAAATTATACTAAACCTTAATTTTGTTGTAATAAACAACCATTAAAACTAAATGAAACGTTCATCATTGGTATTTGATAATGAACATTAACTTCAACCCTGTAACACGTTAACATTAGATCTCACGTGTGAAAATTTATTAAAAATAGGTGCTCCCCCTCGTGTTTCACAAAGTTATATCTGGGAACTTCTTGAATTTTTTTACATAATTATTTTTTTCTCTCTCAAAGATAAAATCATTTCGGACAATTTAATTTGGTCATAAGGCCTGTGTCCCCACCAAATAAAAATGTTTGATAATATTTTGAGAATATGAGAATCTAAACCAAAATTGACATTGTCATGATTGTGTTCATGTACAGTCCTCTAGTGCATCATGTACTGTCTACCAATGGCAATGCAAACTAATATTGATCATGATTGAGATGCTCACCCAGAATTCAGTATGTCCAGATAGATGCTGCTAAGCACCAGTTTGTTCAGTCTATGCCTTTCTCCATGGTCTATCAAGCCTACTAGACATTTTCATCACTTTTTGGATGATCTTGGACGTCAACGTGCACCTGGTTGCAATCGATTCCAGGAATTCTGTGATCGTTCGTGTGTTTACAACGGATACAAAATGTACAGACTGGAACCTTGTTCCTCTTGTTACAATCACAACGGTGTGCAATGCAGAGGTACCAGTCTAAATACAATCTGCAATTGCCGTATACAGGTTTCACGGTCGTGTAGACTACTGGAAATGATACGTGACCTTATTGTTGTTTTTTGGACATTTCTCAGTAATTACACGATACCTGGATTTTGTTTTTTGAAGAAAACCTTCCAAAAATGATTATCTATCATTCTATCAATCCCATTTTTTGCATTTTTAGGGCGGTGTGTACCTTTAATGGCTTTGCCCATGAAGAGAGTGAAACCCAGCCATAGATCCCAAATCCCTTGGAAATCGCCTTGCTGATGTGTATGTTGGATCGGTGTTTTTTTTATATTTATTTATTTTTTTTAATTTTTTTTTTATTTAAAGAGTCAGATTCATGGCTGTGTTGATTGGAAATCGTGAAGTTCATGGGACATATTTTGGTTAGTCCCGTCCAGATTGTAGCGCCTGCGGCGCTACACAATTTGGTCCAAATCTTGCCGCCACTTACGTCACAAGCTCTTTGTCAAGTGGTTTACTTGACCTCGCGTTTTTCAGATTTTCGCTGGGAGGGCGCTCGGAGAAAAATAATTTTTACTCCATTTTAGTGTGAGGTTAGGGACTCGTAATATGTTTTTTCTATTTCCTGAGGACTCCATATATTGGAAAAATATAAAAACCTAATATTTCAGAGCACTTTAGAGGGGCTCGTTAACTCTTCACGGTACCGTAACTTCGTTGATATCACCGCATGACATGAAATTTTGAGACAATTTATCACTCCGGCGACATTTTAACTGAAAAGAGCGATATAAATTTTGATATCTTCAAAACCATAACCGATTTAGCCGATATTTTTTTGAATATCATATCTTCATGAATTCATGAATATGAATCTGTTCTTTCAGGTTTATTGGACAGACATGCTCCATTGCTCTCATAAAGTTCTGTGTAGACCTAATTCACCGGAACGGAAATGGTGTTCTACGAAGTTGGAAATAGATCGCCAAATATTTAAAAAAAGCATGTCGCCATTATAAGAACATGATTAAAACAGCAAAAAAGAACTATCATCAAGGTCAACTAGAAAACTGCAGCTCTCGTGAGTTATTTCGTCAAATTCATTCTGCGAAGATCCTCCCAACAAACAGAAATTTGCAGACTTTGTTACCTGAACACTTTCAGCAGTTCTTTGTCAGTAAAATCAAAATGATTTGTGACACACTGAAATGTACCTTCCCAAATGACAATGAAGATAGCCAAGAACAGTTCTCTCCAAATTCTTGTTTCAAAAGCTTCGCACCGATAACAAAGAACAAAGTTACAAAGCTGATATCAAAATCTTCCTCAGCTACCTGTCGTCTTGATCCAGTTCCGACGTCTTTAGGTAAAAAATGTGTTAATGTATTGTTGCCTGTAATAACTTGTATCATCAATAAATCCTTCGAGAGTGGTTATTTTCCTTATGGTCTAAATACTAATATTACACCGCTTATTGGGAATTCGAAACTAAATTCGGAGGACTGACCAATTGCAAATCTCAAATTCCTTGCGAAAACCGTCGAAAGAGCAGCTGTATCACAGATTAGGCTTGGGCGATATCAATTTTTTTCATCCACGATATATCTTCAAACATATATCGCAATTTTCGATAATATAGCGATTTTTTTTCACGCATGAGTGCTTTAGAGCTGATAATAACAGGGATATGTACCCATCTACAAGCGTCACAATAAATTGCCAGTGCTTACCTGAGAGACACGTGCAATTTACAATGGCCATTGGCAAATTCGTTTGCATAATTATGTGGGACGGTTAGCTGCATCGTGCGTCCCAATCAAATCATCAGCCCGAGTTCGCGTGTTCATGTTCCATGTGACTGGGTCATAGTTTAAACACGTGACTAGGTTTATTCCTGCATAGTACCGTGGAGAATAAAATTTTGATTATACTCACACTATTTTAAATAAACATCACATGGTTTATCAAGTGTATGTGTTTTGTCACTGACATTATCTGCATATATTTAAATATGCATGATATAATGTACTGGCACGTGGTGCGCCAGCAAGAGTCACAGACCACCATGGATAGACAGTGAGACTAAACATTGTCTACACATTGTTGAATCAAATACCCCATTAAATTAATCTGTCTGAGACTAAACATTGTCTACACATTGTTGAATCAAATACCCCATTAAATTAATCTGTCTGAATAGATTTCTTTGAGTGGCGGTGGATTAATAAACAACGCCTTGTCAGGCGGATCCTTTGTGATCTGGCTTACCACAGAAGTAGTTCGATTGTTTCTCACTTCCAAAAGCTGAATGTCTGACCCGACTGACAATCGATGACTATTTTTTTTTAATCGCAATATTTTTTTTTTCTTCGCTATATATATTTTTTTCTTCGCGATTTGCCAATATCTTGATAATTTGAAAAGTTCTCGATATCATAATCGAATAAAAAAAATATCGCAATATTCGATATTATGGTGTCATCGCCCAAGCCTATCACAGTTTCAGAGTTATTTCTCTGAAAACCAACTGCAGTCTCGTATGCAATCTGCCTTCAGGCCACACCACAGCTGTGAAACGGCATTACTCCGAGTTGCAAACGATATCTTGACATCACTTGACACGGGCAGGAAGTAATTCTCATTCTTCTGGACTTTTCATGTGCATTCAACACAATCAGTCATGACACCCTATTGCAGCATTTATCTCAGAGGTTCAGGTTCTTGCCCTTGACTCGTTTCAATCCTATCTAGCAAATCGACCACAGTCGGTAGTGATCAATTGGCACTCCACACACTCCAAACCAAGGAGTCCCTCAATACAATTCATATCGGATTTCGCCGCCTGAATGTTGGCCTCGAATTTCATTAAATGTTGTTTGGAATAGCAAATAGATAATTAAATACATACTGAACACTTTTGAGTTAAAAAATCAAGGCACTTTGACTGGTCTTTAAAAAGCATTTTTGCGAGGGTAATTTTAAAATATATGAATAACCAATAACCTAGGCTAAGACTCATGCATATACATGTACTATAGTTTATAACTGCTGAAGTACAATGTAAAAAAATGCGGACAATTACTCACGAGTAGTTCAGTACTCTTGAGTAATTCCTGTGCAATTACTCGAGTAGTGAATTTCACTAATCGCCCAGCACTATACATGTAGTTAACTTACATTATGAACTTTCCATGGCAAAATACATTTACATGTACATGTAATACAATGTAGGTTTAATATGGGTGTGAGGAAAATAGACTACTACAGCTGTATGTAATGATCATACATGTTACTTTAAGTCTAGTTAAGAAAGTCCTAAATACAGATAGTCTTGTAATAAGTTTTTCAGTTACAAAGTCACCCCCTCCATTCAGTTTGTCTTCCACATCATTTTTCTGGTATTTCTGAGTGGCATAATTTGTTGATTCATTTGATTGATTCATTTGATTTATTCATTACCCCCTAAAAATGTCCTCTCCCCCCCCCCCCCCCAACTCTGAAAATCCTGGCTGTTAGATCTTTATCTCATTGTGGCCATCTTTGCCACATTTCCTGTTCACATGTACTGTAGACCAGGAGTATAGAGTTAATTCACAGTGCATCCTTGGACAATACTAATATCCTTGGTTTTAAAAATCTTCCTTCTGTCGCCTGAAAGGGACAATATCATCAAGATCAACAGGGCATGGAATCAAAGTGCTATTTTTACATTTACACTGTGACTGAAAATTTACTGCATAAATAAGCCAGTAATTTACAGTCACTGTGTTCATCTTACGCTGGAAACCTGCTTCCATGCCCTGTTGAAAGTCTGCTCTGATACTGTTCCTTTAACTCATACCAACATCTTATTTTACAACATTCATAGTGGCCACTAGTTGTGTCCCCAACTTACACAATGTATCCTTTAAACAAAACACTTCCCCCGAGCTTTGCTCTGCTTTCCTTTTCTTGGCCCTTCATCAACTCGCTTCCTTGGTTTCCTTTAGTCTGTCATCCCATTCCCATTCCCCTTCCCTCAGCTTCCCTCCTCTCTCCTTGCTTCTATTTGTGCTATCATGTCTTGAAACAGAATGACTACTTCTGTTATATCTTGGTTCTCAGTTAGCAGTGTTGGTTGAGCCATGCCAAAAGGTTGGGTTTTCAAATTAAATCTTGATGCAAATCTATCCACTGCAGTGTCTTTGTCTGGTTATATTACCGAGCTTGTTAGTGGGCCAATATAGATTGCAGATGAGCTGTGGAAAATCGTGTTATGATGTATTGTCACCCTGCTGACAAGAGAACTGCTTTCAACATGATTCACTTTGTGTAATCTAAATAGATTGAGAAACAGTAAAAATAAACATACATTGAGTTAGTGACATCCAACATTCAAGTCAAGTTTTAGGCTAATTATCAGTAATTTGCTAGCCACGTGCAGCATTTGGTTTGCACTAGAATACTGTGTCATCCATTAGCGGTTTATATTGAGAATAAGTCTTCCTTTCTTCAAATCTGGAATCATAATTGAAAAAAAATGTATTCTTGTGTTCAAAAAAGATTTTGAAAAGGGCATGTTTTTGCACTCGTACTGTTTCTGTGCGAGTGTGTGTGTATGTACCACTGTGGTATTTCAGGATTTACTACTGGTTCCTGTGACATGCCTACTTAAAATAATAAAGTACAAATGTAGTTACATGTATACATATATTACCTTTTCTAGAGCTTTCCGTTTCTAATGGTTGTACGTTGTTCACTTTGATTTCAGCAAAATGTTCTTGCAAACCTGAAGAAAAATATTAACAATTAAGCTGACAATAACAATCATATCTTACAATATAAGTATTCTTACTGTTGCACATGTACAACAGACAAGTTCAAATCGGGTCAACTTGTACTCGGGTACAAGTTGACTCAAGTAAAAGTTCAATAAGTTGATTCAATGGCAGGTCGGTCAACAGAAAAAAGGATGACAAATGACTCAGATCAGACAATGAACTAACTGACTGTACCCCAAAAGTGTACAATGTATGTGTATTCATATAATCTACATTTTGTTTTATTGTAAAACTCATTTGAAATTCACAATGCCATGAAACGTTTTGGTCCGTAAATTTACAATACATTGTCCTTATTAATTCATAACTGTTCAATCACAAGGCCAAAATTATTACTATTTTTCTGGTACCACTTTTATTCATGTCATATTAAATGTCAGTAGGCATATATGTACATGCACAGTATTCAGTACGAGCCTATGCAAGATCAATGTACAATTAATCATGAAGAGAGTGAATTATGTACTGTGTCCATGTACTTTATGACTGATCAACAAGTTGGGTTCGTAAAATTTGCTTACCCGGCTCTTCACTCAATTTGCTTGAATGCCATTCCTAATGCCATTGTTTGCGTGGCCGTGATGACATCTTGGAACTGAAGCCTGTTTCAGTATGTAAAACTAAAAGATTTTCAACCCCAAACTAACGTTAGACATTAACTTTTGAATTGACGAAAAATCTCTGCAATCCTCAATTCACGAACTGCTGCAGCCTCTGCTAGTGGCAGAAATCTTGGCAATATTACGTGTACATCCAACGATGACACAAAAGTTATTTGAAAATAATGTAAAAAAACAGCACATTTCTATAAACACCTCAAGTAAACACACGTTCCGGGTTCATGGTACACACAACTCCCACTGACGACATCACAAGCATCCGGGAGTCTTTCACTGGTTTTCTTGGCCGCTGGTGCTTCAGTATTAATTTTGTATTGCATATGCACTAGGGCGATGTAGGGTGCCATGGTAGGGTGCCATGGAAGTGCACCGCCAATGGCGAGAGCATTGAATATGCACTAGGGCGATGTCGGGTGCCATGGAAGTGCACGGCCAATGGCGAGAGCGTTAAAAGCTTTACAAAAATTGAAGGGGGGAGCCCAATTTTTTCAATCAAAATTATGAAACAATTATGAGCTTAATAACATCATATTCACAATGAAATAATACCTTAATATACGATAAACAAGGTTCAAAACTCCTCTTTTTTCAGAACTTTCCGTTTTAAAAGTTGGAACAAGGTTGGGGTTTTAAGGTTGGAACAAGTTAATGGCACAGCTGTTCCAGACTACATATATATGTATGTAAATTGAAAATCAAACATACCTTCAATTTCTTGGTTGATTGAAAGAACTGCCCATTTCCTCTACAATGAAAAAAGTATATAAAATACCATCAACTCTTGATCCTTTTGAGCAGCATCAATGATCTAAATTTGGCCAATTCCACATGAAGGTTCCACCAATGACAACAATTTTGTTTTTAAATGTTCACCTAAATTAATTTTTCTGAAATGTTATCAAGCCCCCAACTGTACATGTACATGTAGATCTGTATATTGTCCATAATACCTTGATACAAGTGTACATGTAGATCTGTATATTGTCCATCATACCTTGATACAACTGTACATGTAGATATGTATATTGTCCATAATACAATGTACCTTGATACAAGTGTAAATGTAGATCTGTATATTGTCCATAATACCTTGATACAAGTGTACATGTAGATCTGTATATATTGTCCATAATACAATGTACCTTGATACAAGTGTACATGTAGATCTATATATTGTCCATAATACCTTGATACAAGTGTACATGTGTATATTGTCCATAATACCTTGATACAGGTGTACATGTAGATCTGTATAATTTTTGTCCATAATACCTTGATACAACTGTACATGTAGATCTGTATATTGTCCATAATACCTTGATACAACTGTACATGTAGATCTGTATATTGTCCATAATACCTTGATACAAGTGTACATGTAGATCTGTATATTGTCCATAATACCTTGATACAAGTGTACATGTAGATCTGTACATCTGTACATAATACTGTTACAAATCTTAACCTTCGATTTTGATAAATATTAGCACCCCCTATTTCACTTCTTCCACTTCCAATATTTTGCTGACGATGCAATTTCAAGCAGTCTAAGTCCCAGGGTTTGTTTCCCCGGACCCTCAATTGTCCGCTATGAATATGCAATCCATACAAGGACACTACTTTTGCTCATGCATATCCAGCGCCAACGCAATGCATAATGCAACACCAGCGAGAGCCTTGCGTGCATGCCACACCCTCCCGCCACGTGGCTTGGAGCCGTCCTTTTTCTCCTACTTTCCTCGGAGTCCACCCTACACACCAAACACAGTTCGTGGGTGTAGCACAGCAAAACAGTCACCGTGACTGACCCGCTCAGTCATTAGTCGTGGCCAGCGTGTAGTGCTCCCTACCCAAACACAGCCGCTGTTCCTCTCATGCAGTAATAGCTTAGCATCCAAGCAAATAGCTTAACATGCCCGGTAAGCATTTCCCCTTGAACACGCCCTCCTTTCTAAGTTGTCACTCACTTTACTTTCGTCAAATACAATTCCTTATATGGAACAAGGACCTGTTGTATACCATGATTTTGCACACGTTTCTACCATTAGACTTGGAAGGCAAGCTTCTCATTGGCTAAGACGCTAAACTAGGCTAATGTTTTATTCATTCCTAGGCCCCAGATTTCTATATAAACCCAGAGATTTCCTAATCTCGGCGAAGTGCGATTCCGAATGATATCTGAGCGACTCGATCCAATCCATGACAGTGCGATATACCGAACTATTACAGTCCAGAGCCTCGTTCGTTGAACCAATGGTGCGGTGCGTCGATATGACCATTGGTTAATGCGGTCTGATACACACTCTGGCCCCGTCCAGACACCCCGTCTCAATCCGACAAATCACCGGCACTCACCGATGACTCCCCCGTACACCCAGACCCCCATTTTTCAAGTTCCCCAGTCAAGAACATCATGAATGAACTCCGAGACAAATCAGTGTCACCAGCACCCACTTCCCACATCCATGAAAATGTTTGATGTCCCCTTGCCTAGGCAAGGTGATTTCAACGGTACAATGGCATGGGAAGGATTCATCCGCCCCTTCATGAGCCTAGCAGAGGTCTGCGGATGGTCAGCAGGGGAAAGGAAGTTTCGCCTCGTCAGCAGCCTCAAAGGGAAAGCTGCTGAATTTGTCTTCCAACAACTTGATCCATCTACTGTTGAGGACTTCGACAAACTAGTCGCCGCTCTGGAAAGCCGGTTTGCCAAACACCTCCCCCAGAACACTTGGCTTGCTATGCTCGAAAGCAAGAAATTTCTGCCCAAAGACAGCCTGACCGAGTATGTTGCAGACATACATGTACGCCGCCTAGTGATGCGAGGATATCCTACAGCACTTTCTCAAGGGGCTCCCTGACCAACAAACTGTAGTGTCCATTGGAATGACAAACCCAAAGACATTAGAGGAGGCGAGGACGGCCGTGGAAAATTTCATGAGTTTGCGGGAAAGCGTAAACCCGGCTAAAAATTCCCCCCGTGTCCATGCTGTCCAAGTCGCAAACCAAGCCCCATCCTCCAAAGCCCCAGTAACAGAGACCGACTTTGTTACTCAAAAACAAATGTCTCAGTTCACAGAAAATATCGACCGCCGACTCACTGGAATAGTTTGATTAATTAAAGACAATCGATGTGCGTATGCAGAGTGCATGCATGCAAACCTTCATCCTCAGTCGCACCCAACGCCCCAAACCCCTGTGATGCCCCCGAAAAATGGTCCGAGAACCTCGGGAAACTCTATGAGAGGAGTTGTAAAAATCTCTCCTCTCCTCAACAAAAATCATTGGCGGAACTTTTGAACACTTTCTCCAAGTCCGCTGAGGACTTGGGCCGAACAGCAATAGTGGAGCACGCTATTGACACTGGTGACACTCGCCCCATACATCAGCAGCTCAGACGCCCCCAAAAGCATTTCAGGGCAAGGAAGAGAGCCAACTGAAGGCAGGGGTGATACAAGAATCAACATCCCCCTGGGCTTCACCAATGGTTTTTGTGCGAAAAAAAGACAGCACGACACGCCCGTGTGTCGACTACCGAAAGTTAAATAACGTAAAGCGCCGTGACGCATACCCATTACCACGGATTGATGACTGTCTAGATTGCCTCAGTGGAGCCAAGATTTTCAGCACACTTGATCTGCAGTCAGGCTACTGGCAGATTAAGATGAAAGAGGAAGACCGTCCTAAAACCGCGTTCGTGACCCGTAGTGGCCTATACGAATACATCACTATGCCATTTGGACTTTGTAACACACCGAGCACGTTCGAGCGTTGCATGGAACTTGTGCTTAAAGGGTTACAGTGGAAAACCTTGCTGATATATCTTGATGACGTCATCATCATATGCTCAACATTTCAAGAACACATACAGTGTCTTGAAGAAGTTTTGAAACGGCTCAGAAACGCCGGGTTGAAACTAAAACCAAGCAAGTGTGAGCTCTTCCGTGATGAAGTTCTTTTTCTGGGTCACACCATAACCCAGGATGGTGTTAAACCAGATACATGTACCAGCAAGGTTGCTGCAGTTCAAGACTGGCCGACACCTATGAATATCACTGATGTATGCTCGTTTCTTGGACTTTGTTCTTACTATCGTCGATTTATAGCGAAGTTCTCGACGATAGCCAGTCCCTTAAATCGTCTGTTAGAGGCCGGACAGATATTTAAGTGGACCCCTGACTGTCAAATTGCGTTTGAAACATTGAAAGCCGCACTGACAGGTGATGAACTTATGTCGTACCCCAATAACGACAGACTTTTTATTATCGATACTGATGCAACGGATACCGGTATCGGCACCACCCTGTCACAAATTCAGAAGAAGAGCGACCTATAGCGTATGCTAGCCAGTCGATGACCAAACCTCAACGGCGATACTGTAAGACGTGAACTACTCGCTATTGTTATGTTTTTACAGTATTTTAGGCACTACTTGCTTGGCAAGCAGTTCCTGATTCGCACAGACCACAGTGCTTTGAGATCGATAATGACATTCAAAGATCCAGTTGATCAAATAGCTCGATGGCTAGAGATTATGGCCCAGTTTGACTTTAAGATTGAACACCGTGCAGGAAAGAAACATGGCAATGCAGATGCCCTCTCTCGGGTGCCGTGTGATCCTGATGAGTGCCAGTGCTACGACGGTAGAACCATCCTCACTATACTACCTTGTGGTGGTTGTGACAAGTGTCACTAAGAGTGAACTGTGGTCCGATTTTAACAAAGTCGACGACGTAATCCCCCTATCGACCAGACGAATTCATGCTACCTCTGCAGACAAGGTAGAATCCCCTCAGAACACTCCCAATATTGTCAAATCTTCATGCAGTGAAGACTCCCAGGATGTTTTGACTTGTTACGTCCCAGGTCCCGAACTTTCATCTGATGCACTAGAAAAATTTCAGCCTATCCCCTTCGCGACAGTTCTCATACTGATGGCAACAGTGGTAACACTCCTTTTTGGTGTTATTTGCAAACTCGGCAACTGTATTTGGCGCTCGTGCAGTACAGTTATCAATGACATGTGGGTATCGACTCCCGTTGGCCGTTTTGCAAACACAGCTGGAGAAACTCCCGGACAAGCCGTATTGTCCAACGCCTCACCAGGGATATTGCAACAAGATTTGATGTCAAAGTCAGCAGAAAACTCCTCCGGTTTTAGTATCGGGCCGCAACTTACAGAACTATCCCACTTCACTCCAAAAACCAAAATCCAAGATAGTTACTTGTAATCTCCATGCACGACGTTACCGGTTCAAATGCTGGTCAGCAACAAGACACACCTTGGGTGAACGGTTACTACTCTGAGGAAATCGCCAAAATGCAGAGAACTGATCCAGATATTGGCGTAATATTGGATTGGATAGATAAATCCCCAGCGGCCAGGAAGAGACCTGGTAGCCAGTCAAAGTCCAGCAACCCAAAAACTCTGGTTGCTATGGCAACAACTTATCATCCGAAATGGTGTCCTCTACAAGAGATGGGTAACTACGGACAAAACTCAATCATACTTGCAGCTTGTGGTACCAAAAGAGCTGCAAGACACCAT
The DNA here is from genome assembly GCA_029582265.1 of Zoroaster sp. YZ-2022. Taxonomy (NCBI): domain Eukaryota; kingdom Metazoa; phylum Echinodermata; class Asteroidea; order Forcipulatida; family Zoroasteridae; genus Zoroaster; species Zoroaster sp. YZ-2022. The sequence goes on along the minus strand of CM055828.1, from coordinate 12,645,280 downwards.
CTTGCGAGCAACGCATGATGCTGTGACATCCGCCCATCTCGGTGTAAAGAAAACTGTTCACAGGACAAAATGCAAGTTCTACTGGTACCGGCTGAAAGAATCAGTCCGGAATTGGATAAGAAAATGTGCAAAGTGTGGTGCCCGGAAGCGGCCCCACAAAACACCACGAGCCCCCCCCCCCCCCCTTCAAGACTATAGAGTTGGCGCACCCATGGATAGACTGGTAACTGATATCCTTGGCCCCTAATACCAATCAGTGAGCAGGGTAATCGATACATCTTGCTCGTTGGTGACCAGTTCTCGAAATGGATGGAAGCCTATGCCATCCCTGACCAGAGACAGTTGCCCACAAAATAGTCTATGAATTTATCTCAAGATTTGGTGTCCCCCTTGATCTACACTCAGATCAAGGCAGAAACTATGAATCTAATTTGTTCCGTTCTGTTTGGAAGCTGTTAGAGATAAACAAAACACGAACATCGCCCCATCATCCATCAGCCAACGGCCAAGCTGAAAAATTAAGTCCTTGTAAACATGATTTCAGCTTACGTTGATGATAACCAAAGAAACTGGGACATCCATCTCCCTCTTCTAACATCAGCATATAGAAGTTGCCAGCACAAGACGACTGGTTACTCCCCGAATATGCTTATGCTTGGTCGTGAGACTCACGCGCCCATCGACTTAATGTTTGGTGGCCCACCCCAAGATGAAGTCCATCCTCCAAATGAGTGTGAGTACATCATTGCACTCAAAGAGAGGATGACCAAGGTCCATCATATACATGTAGTCCGTGAACACCATGGTCAAGCCAGTCAACGACAGAAAAGAGACCATGACACAAGAATTTCACATCACAACTACGGAGTTGGTGATCTTGTGTATTTTATGGACAGCACAGTCTTTCCCCAAAACTGAAAAAGGTTAAGTGGATAGGACCTTGCATCATTGAACGAACACTAAGCGATTTACTCTTTGTACTCCGTTTAAAACAGAGGGAAATCCAAAGTTCTACATCATGATCGTTTAAAACGATACTTCAGCGACGATGTGCCACCATGGATGAAGGACATGCAAAAACATTTTAAAGAAAAGTCAGCAGTGGACCCAGCCGTCCATATCCCTGACACACGCGATCCCCAGACCATCAGTACGAGTTCTGATGATTCCCCTTCCCAACCACCCAGGGAATACCATCACCCCCTGTCATCCACGGTACCATCGAACACTGCCCCTCCCACAAGAAGAAGCCAACGTACCACGCGCACACCAGCCAGGTTTCTTACTTCCATACATGTACATGTAGATCCCTTCACTTGTGCTGCTTGCATATTTGACCTCTTTAGGTCAAGGAACTCGTAGTAAACAAAGCAGAGCAGTGACGACCCATTCATTCAAAAATTTGCAGCCCAGACTGTACACTCTACAAGAACATGTGCGGTTGTAATCTGATATGACTGTGTAGGAGATGCCACGTGACAGCGTCCGAACTGTACTTGTACATTGTGTACATGTAACTGCATATGAAATTACGTGTTTTAAGTTTTCCGTAGTAGATTATAGATTTATTTACAGAATTAGTTGCTTAGACGTTTTTTGTAGTTCGTAGACCAAAACTACAAAAGTGACAGTTGATGAACTATTTTGAACTCTAAGATTATGCCTTGTCAAATGAACTCTATGATTTTTGTTTTCATCAGCACGACATTGCGTAGCCGATTCACCATGTGATCATCTATAAACTTTAGATTTTATGAACAGTAATATTGTTATTGTTTTCTTAATGATTTTAACCTATTTCCATGTTAATGCAAAACGAGGACGTTTTGCAACTACAGGGGGAATAGTGTTACGAATCTAACCCTTTGATTTTGATAAATATTAGCACCCTCTATTTCACCTCTTCCACTTCCAATATTTTGCTTACGATGCAATTTCAAGCAGTCTAAGTCCCAGGGTTTGTTTCCCCGGACCCTCGATTGTCCACTATGAATATGCAATCCATACAAGGACGCTATTTTTGCTCATGCATATCCAGCACCAATGCAATGCATAATGCAACTAGGCTTGGGCGATGACACGATAATATCGAATATCGCGATATTTTTTTTTACTCGATTATGATATCAAGAACTTTTTAAATCATCGAGATATCGGCAGATCGCGATGAAAAAAAATATATCGCGATGAAAAAAATTATCGTGAAGAAAAAAATATATTGCGATTAAACAAAATCCTCGATTGTCAGTTGGGTCAGAAATTCCATGGAAAAAACATAGGGAAGTCTTTTCAGCTTTCGTGAGAAACAAAATCAAACTACTTCTGCAGTAAACCGACTGTCAGATCACAAAGGAGCCGCCTGACAGGGTGTTGTTTAATAATCCACCGCCACTCAAAGAAATCTATTCAGACTGATTAAGTGTTGGGGATTGAATGGGGTATTTGATCCAACAATGTGTAGACAATGTTTACGTCTCACTGTCTATCCATGGTGGTCTGTGACTCTGGCTGGCACACCACAGGCGAGTACATTATATCATACATATTTAAATATATGAAGAATATGGGCGTTACCTTAAAAATCTACATTAGCCATGAATTAAATCAAAGAGTGGATCGGCAGCGGCTCGATCAAAGTTGAGGGATTAGGACACTATTCTATTAAATACCATACTGGGACTCTTGTCTTGTGTAGTGTGACAAAACACATACATGTACGTACTCTTGATAAACCATGTGACGTTTATTTAAAACAGTGTGACTACAATCCACATTTTCTGAAGTGCAAATGACGTTCACAATCACATGGTTTTATTCTCCACGGTACTACATGTATATGCAGGAATAAACCTAGTCACGTGTTTATACTATGACCCAGTCACGTGTAACGCGAATCACGTGAACTCAGGCTGATGATTTGATTGGGACGCACGATGCAGTAACCGTCCCACATAATTATTATGCAAACGATTTTCCAATGGCGATGGGTGTGTTTTTGCGACCATAATTAACCAGAAACATGTTTGGGCTTTGATCATTGGTTAAGCGTTTTCGCAAGTTTAGCTGTGCTGCAATGACATCATGGTTCTGACCAAACATAAACCGAACTTTGTGATCGGTTACGCTTAGTTTCAAGATGGCAGATTGTAAAAAGTGTTAAAACATGATTAAATGATTGTTCGTATACCAGTATACATGTATATTTCAAGTTACTAGCACTCATGAGTGCTATTTTGAGAAACGCTGATGATTAAACATGTCACAAACTGAAAACCTGCCCCATATGTTGCACTTGTGAACGGCGCAATTGCACGTGTCTCTCATGTAAGCACTGGCAATTTATTGTGACGCTTGTACAGTGTATATAGGTACATCCCTGTCATTACCGGCTCATGCGTGAAAAACTAAAATAATCACGATATTATCGAATATCGCGATATGTTTGACGATATATCGTGGATGAAAAAAAATTGATATCGCCCAAGCCTAAATGCAACACCAGCGAGAGCATTGTGTGCATGCCACACCCTCCCGCCGTGTGGCTTGGAGCCGTCCTTTGGACTTAGTCTATTTTTCTCCTACTTTCCTCGGAGTCCACCCTACACACCGAACACGGTTCGTGGGTGTAGCACGGCCAAACAGTCACCGTGACTGACCCACTCAGTCATTAGCCGTGGCCCGCGTGTAGTGCTCCCTACCCAAGCACAGCCGCTGTTCCCCTCATGCAGTAATAGCTTAGCATCCAAGCAAATAGCTTAACATGCCCGGTAAGCATTTCCCCTTGAACACGCTCTCCTTTCTAAGTTGTCGATCACTTCACTTTCGTCAAATACCTTTCCTTACATGGAACCAGGACCTGTTGTATACCATGATTTTGCACACGTTTCTACCCTTAGACACGGAAGGCAAGCTTCTCATTGGCTAAGATGCTAAACAAGGCTAATGTTTTATTCATTCCAAGGCCCCAGATTTCTATATAAACCCAGAGATTTCCTGATCTCGTAGAAGTGCAATTCCGAATAATATCTGTGTGATTTGATCCGATCCATGACAGTGCGATATACCAAACTATTACAGTCCAGAGCCTCGTTCGTTGAACCAATGGTGCGGTGCGTCGATATGACCATTGGTTAATGCAGTCTGATACACACTCTGGCCCCGTCCAGACACCCCGTGTATTCAAACCCTGGTGGTGCCCGTCGTCGAGACCGACCAGCCGTCCGTCTCTCGGTGTAGCAGTGCCCGTACCGTATACCGAGTGACAAGCCGCATGAACGAATGATGGTCCTGGGCTCCTGGCTGTATCCGATCCCTTTGTAGTTTTAAGTTGGTATTACTCGTACACACCATTCGGAACTTGTATTATGTCTAACTATTAAGTCTAATTATTGAACTACGCTTCCACTCTTTTTATATGTCATTAATGCCTTTTATTGTTGTTAAATGCAGAAAGATAATAAACCAACCCCAACTGATATTGTCACAACAAAGTTTGTGTTCGTCCTATTATTTTGTTGACCCACAATAGTGGGGAATGCAACACTACCTTGATACAACTGTATGTAGATCTGTATATTGTCCATAATACCTTGATACAAGTGTACATGTAGATCTGTATATTGTCAATAATACCTTGATACAAGTGTACATGTAGATCTGTATATTGTCCATAATACCTTGATACAAGTGTACATGTAGATCTGTACATGTATATTGTCCATAATATACCTTGATTAGGGTTTTCAGTTTCTACGTGCTTGACCGAAGCCCTCCACACGCACAGCGCATCGCCCGCAACAAAAAAACATCAAAATTTTAAATTAAAAAATTATATTACTTTTACCTGTCGAAAGTATGTAATAGCTCATTGGAAAGCTTATAGTCTCAGCTATCCAACAATGTACATAAAATAGCAATCGGAAGTACGTGTGAAAGGCTAGGTTTTTATGAACGAACCACTCTCGTCCCACCCAGCCTTTCGCGAAGTGTTCCGAGATCGGGCGCATTTGGCCCGTAAAATTTGCCGCGCTCTGCTGAGGGCATCCACTTCGGAGCTGTCTCCGCGCCCGAGTACATTGTGATTGACATGAAAACGGGTTTCCCTATAGAGTCAAAGGGCTCCTTTACATACCCATGCTTGCTCGATCTCCACAGCTACTCTACAACCAAAGTTATGAAGAGATAAAAAAAATAAACACCGTTTTTTGAGGTGAAATTTTTAAGTTGAAAGGTACAGTAAGAGCGATGTCTGAATGAATTTTACACCTCTTTTCTATCATACATGTATGTGAAAGTTTTGAGCCGTAAATGTGTTTAGTTTTGAGCGGAGAGTGTATTTTTTACACCCTTTCAAAAGCTCTTATGAGCGAAACGAACGCTGTGCGTGTGTATCACAGTGTGTGTAGGCTGATTCAACGGTTTTGTTGCCATAAGGGATGTACACAGTGTGGACAGTCGGGCTTCATCGAATGCTGTATACTTGATTAAATAAAACAGGATTCCTCAAAAATTACTTGTCCGATTTTCTTGATTTAAAAACCATTAGATTTCTTTCATCAAGACCTTTAATTTGATATAAATATTGAGCATACATGTACATGTATTTATTGGTTTAGGAATAATTTTTCACATGAAAACCCTACATTGATACAAGTGTACATGTAGATCTGTATATTGTCCATGATCTTGATACAAGTGTACATGTACATGTACATGTAGATCTGTATATTGTCCATAATACCTTGATACAAGTGTATGTACATTTGTAGATCTGTATATTGTCCATAATACATGTACCTTGATACAACTGTACATGCAGATCTGTACATTGTCCATAATACATGTACAATGTACCTTGATACAATTGTACATTTACATGTACATTGTACATGTAAATGTAGATCTGTATATTGTCCATTATACAGTACCGGCCGCAAGTAATTACAAATCCCTTCGAGTAACCCGCGTGGGCTTCCGTGTACTGTACGTGCCGTGGATCCCCGCAAAATCCCCGCGTGCATGCGGGTACCCCCGCAAAAATTACCGTGCCGGGTGAGAAGATTTGCGGGGCCACGCAGATGGCCTGCACAGTCTGCACTTTGCTTCGTGGACTGATAGGGGGGGCTTTGTTGTCAATCATTGACGCGTGAAACTTGGTTGTTGCGTGGGTTCAAGTGATCAGGGAAGTGTCGTATACCCATACCAAGGCAAGAAGTAACTAATAAACTATCCAATGTGTAATTTTCATTTCCCAAACAGGTACCGTTTTGAAGATACGATCATTCACTGACGCAAACTCGGTGTAACAAGTGAAAAACATCAAAGCATAAAGGACGCAGGCCTAGATTTACACGGCGGCCACGACGGGCTGTCGATGCCTTCGAAACTGACCGTCGTGCCCCTCGAAAAAAATGCCCATTTCACGGCCATAAAGGCCGTTTTTTGCCGGAACGGGGACAATGACTACCACTGCCTTTATGTAAAATTTCAAGACTTTTCCAACTCCTTATATGAAAATACACCATGGACTTAAAAAAACAATAAAAGTTTTAGATAAATTGGATGTTGATAATCATGACTAGATTTTCCTATCGACGGCAAAAAACATCAACTGCACTTCTGGTTGCCTGCTTTCTGCACAATGTACATGTAATCACTACAACGGCATCCAACGAAACGATGACTCATCGCCTGCCACGCGTAACGAATTTTCCTATTGGCTCCTTCCATAGACTAACAATATAACGAATTTCCCCATTGGCTCTCTGGTACACGCATGGCATAGACTACGATCTACGTCGTGGATTCTGATGTCGTTGGCGCTAAACGTTGCAAAGGTTTTTTCAGAAGTTTTGAATAAATCTGTGTGTATCGAGGTCCGCTCACTAAAACTGACAATGACCAGACCATTTTCGCTACGAACAATAAAGGTTTTTAGGTTTCTGTTTCTGTCTGTTTACCAACGATTTTTGCTTAATTGTGCATTGTGTTTTGTTCTTCAAGATTCATACCTCGGCGTATAAGCCGCACCGCGTATAAGCCGCAGGCAACCTTTACCGTGTCAAAATCAACGTATAAGCTGCGGTTTATATTCCGGAAATTACGGTACATCGAAATTTGGCCGAACCAACATGTATTTAGAATTATTTTATAAGGAAAATTCATACGCAAAATAAGGCGGACGACCATAACAAACATGGTAGAAAAACCACACCGCCAACCATGATCATACAGTGTTATAGCACAAGTAGGCACACTATGCTGTTAACATATCAGGTATTCATGTTCATCCGAGCGTAAAGATGTGCTTGGTTTTGTTGCGGGGCTTCGTGTGCCCCCGCAAAGTTTGCCCACGGCACGTACCCGGCACGCAAAGGCCCCTTTGTGCCCCCGCAGGGCACCGAGTAGCCCCGTACACGCCACGCAGTTTACACGCGGGTACTCGCCACGCACTCGGAGGGTTTTGGAATTACTTGCGGCCGGTACTGTACCTTGATACAAGTGTGTAGATCTGTATACTGTCCATTCTACCTTGATACAACTGTACATGTAGATCTGTATATTGTCCATAATACCTTGATACAGGTGTACATGTAGATCTGTACATGTACATGTATATTGTCCATAATACCTTGATACAGATCTACATGTACATGTTGTACATGTACATGTAGATCTGTATATTGTCCATAATACAATGTACATGTACATGTACCTTGATACAGGTATACATGTAGATCTGTACAATGTACATGTATATTGTCCATAATACCTTGATACAACTGTACATGTAGATCTGTATATTGTCCATAATATTATTATTAAGTAAGACTAATTGCGGTGACACCATGTGGAATCTCAATTGAGTAGTAATTAGTTCTGAAAAGAACTGGAGGTACAACTCGACGTTTCGATCAGTATGCTCTGATCGTCCGCAGGAGAATCAGAGCATACTGATCGAAACGTCGAGTTGTACCTCCAGTTCTTTTCAGAACTAATTACTACTCAATCGAGATTCCACATGGTGTCACCGCAATTAGTCTTACTTATCATCCTCACCATGCAAAGCTACAAGTTTTACCAATATTATTATTATTATTGGTTTATTAAAAACACACATTTTGCAGCCGCGAGGCTGAATTGCATTGTGTTTACAAAAATATATAAAAATACAGTGTACAGTAAAATATGGTACACATAAAAGATAATCGGTAAAAAAGGGCTTAATTATATTAACCACAACAAAAACCACCAAAAGACATACTTAAAATCCAGCAAAAATTCACTAAAAGACAACACAATATATTGAAGTGTTGCACACAACTACATGTACAGAATTCCCATCCATGGTTGAGAAGAAGAAAAAAATAATTTAAATTGATTTGTTAATTAGTTTGGTAAGGTATTACAGAAACTGCACTGTTTTTAAACCTGTTAGAGGTACATAATGATAATAATAATAATTCATTCTTACACAGCGCATTCCACATAGACCCATGTCTCAATGCACTTCACATCATCACCCCCGGCCATTGGGCCGAACATCATTCCTGCAATCCCTCCCAGCTCCCAGGGAGCTCATTATCACTAGTGGAATGTCGTGGCCGAGCGGTCTAGCTTACCGGACTCGAGTTCTGGTGTTAGCAGCAGAATGTGGGTTCGAATCCCGGCCGTGACACTTGTGTCCTTGAGCAAGACACTTAACCATAATTGCTTCTCTCCACTCAGGGGTTAAATGGGTACCTGTGAGGGCAGAGTTGGTTGATTAGCCCTATATGCGCTGTAATGGCAGCAATTGAGCTGTATACTCCCCAGGGAGCTGAGATGGTTTCAGGAATGATTTATGAGCCTTATGAGCCTCATGAGCAGGGGTAATAATATAATGCGCCTTGCGCACCACTCAGTTGGTGGATACGTGCGCTATATACATGTAAGTCCACACATTATTATTATTATTACTATTATTATTAATATTATTGGTTCAATCAACAAAATTAGTTATTGGAACGTACAGTATGGCAACCAGTACGTTGAATTGCACTATACATAAAAACTGAAATGAAACATTTAAAAATTTAAACAATAAAATAGAAGATAATGATTTAAAACCGACATACATAAGATGTCATCACAAATTACTGAAAAAGGACAGGAATTAAAATACAATCAGATAGAAACAAAGTATATATTTTTAAAGTACAGAGATCAGAATAAAAACAAGTCAAGTCAATTGACAGCAGTAACACAACTAAACAAAAAAATGGTTAGCTGATGATGGTCAATACTGCTTATTCAATAAGTTGGTTTGACTTGGGATACAACTGTTCTTATACCTGTTGGTTCTACATCTAACAGTCATCAAATGATGCGAATTTCTAAAGTTATTGTTCCTAGTTTGTGGGAGCCAGTTTCGGAACTTTGTTGAACTGAGGAGTGACTTGCCGAAATTAAGGGTCAACTTCTCTAAGATGTTTTTTTTTTAAATTTAGAACAGGTATCCGGATATCAGATATTTTCCTGATTTAGGGTCTCCGGTTCTAAAAAACATCCAAAAATGCACAGCCCTAAAATAATTTGTTATTAAAATTGTTGTTTACATTTGCATAAGGACACAATACTGACTAACTTTCATGGTGCACAAAATGATCTTGATTTTCTTAAATAATTTGACTACATGTATTTTGAACTGTTTTTTATTTTAGATAATATTTATGTTTAAGAGACAAATAAAGATAAAATAAAGTGTGAATACGTGTTGTGTCACTTTTAATTCACGTTTACAACCGATTTTATTGCCAAAATGGCATCTAAAAACGGGACATTAATTGAACAGAAGTTCATCAAATCAAACACTTTACGTATCCCTTACTTATTTTCCTCACGATGTGCATATAACTTGAGTAACTTAATGAAGAAATAAATTGGCTCCTAAAAAAAAAAAAGAAAAAAAAAAAGATTTCTCGAACCTCAAAAATGATCGCTAAATCTGTGTTCACGTTAGTTACATGTACATGTACATGTACACATCGTGTCCACCAAATCATACGATGTTAAAACGGCCAGATATTTTTTTTTTACAAAAGTCATCCTTACCAGACTAAGCCATTTTTGGGGGGGAATAAGCTACATAATCATGGTGTAAACATTTTTTGCTTTGACTTTTATTGTTGGGTACTAGACTGAAAAGTGGACACCATGTAACTTACATTAACTTTCACACACCAATCGAGAAAATACAACAGGAAGGAAAATCTACTTGGCACATCACTTGGCATATTATTTCTCCAATGCTATTTTCAAGTACAAGGGTGTCCATTCTCATGACTTCCAAGTAAATTACAACTTTCCACCAATATTTTTTTCACACCCTGTGTCCCATTTTTGTCAGCCAGTATTGTGTCCTTACACATTTGTAAAAAACTGTTTTATGGAATCATTTCTTAATATTTTATTGAAGAATAAATTAAATCTTTTAATGAAAAATCTGAGCCCTCCTATAAATATTTTTCACCAAATTAATCGCTTTTCATTAATTAAATATTTTTTATACATATATGTATGTATACAAATGTAGGGAATTAGTAAACATGCATATTAAATAATGATTGGAAACCTAGTTGCATCATGGTTGCATGCAATCAGGATTACGCATGTTGCTTTTAAATTGCTACATGTACATGTGACATGCAAGTGGACTCTACACATGTACGTTGCCTGTGACAAGGCCTTTACGTGTACATGCGCATCTGGCTGCAGGCCAAAATGTGAAAAATTATTTTGAGTCATTCCATGCCAACTCACTTAGAGGTTGTCAGATTTTGCTGATTTCTTTTTTCAACATACCTCTACAGGGTTCGTACACTTTTTTACTTGGATAATTCCATGACTTTCCATGACCTTTACAACAAGTATTCCATGACTTTTCCATGACTTTTCGATTCACGCGAAGATTCGCGCCCAACATTAACAACGCGAATCTAAGTAGATTCGCATAACACCAGTGTTCTAGCCAGGCATTGTCCGGATACGCTATAAAAAAAAATACCGATACGCTATAAATCGGCCGATAGCTATCGATACGCTATAATTTATTACACGGTGAAAAAAAAAAACACCCCAAAATTTCCTTTGTTCAGTTCGAGAACTAATTGTGACCAACAATAATTTGTTGCCACTGAGGGATTTATTTCATCTTGTAGGAAGCTTTATTGATACATTTTAATTGGCCGGCAACTTTGTTTCTTTTCAAGAGAATGTGTTTGATGCGCCGCATTTGTAATTATGCGGCCTGCCGCGATCTATTTATAAGCATTCAACGTTAAACGACGCTGGTTCCGCTACCACACTGCTTAGGCAAAAACCAGATGAGCGGGGTACCTGCTTGCCAGGCAGAGTGGGACCCACGCGTGTTTAGTTTATAATAGTTTGTAAACCATGCCAAGAACAGGGTCCCAGAGGTTATTGTCTCTTGGTCAGGGAGTGTAAAACCACAACCTGTCAGTCATTGTCAAGTGAACAATAGCCACAACTCTTGTCTTGGTTCTAATCCCAAATTGATACATTCAACATTCCAAAGTCGGCAGACATTTCTTTGATGTGAACTTGTGACCCAGAAATTGTGTCTTTTTGGTTGCCGGTTGTCTTGTTTCTTTTTCTTTTAAAACCAGTTTGCGTCGGGAATAAAAAAGTTTTTCTGGGCCCCTGTGCGGGTTTCTTTTTCACACACAAACACGGTTTTTTTTTGCGTGAATTTTGTTTGGTTACGTCAATGAAACTAAGACGAGACACCCCCATTTAGCTTATTAGCAGATAAATTGGCGAGTTTCCCGTGGGAATTATAGCCAGGAGGGCGTATTTGGTGTTGCGTCTTTAGAAGTCCACCGAGCACTCGAAAGAATTCTTCGTCGTATTTACATGTCAACCGAGCATGGAGGAAGGATTCCTTCCCCATTATCCGAGTGGCATGGTACCTAGTAACAATCAGGGAACGATTTCGTTCAAAAATTTTGCATAGCAAAACTGTGATGCAAAAACTGAATTTGCATTGCAAAATAATTTTTTGTATAGCAATCTGTGAATTTTGTGTAGCAAATTTAAAAATGCTTAAAATTACAGTATGTAGTGTGCATAGGTAAAGGTGTTTTTTTTTTAAGGCTTTACTGTCGTTTGGTTCATAATATGAATGTCCAAATTTTACCAGAAATAATAATTTTTAGTGTCCGATAGCCACAGGTGGTTAAAAAACTCACGTGTAACCGTTATTTCGCCAAATTGCAATCATTCATGAAAGTTAGTCCTCCGTCCATTTTCTTTTTTTGTTTACATTATTATCGATCGCTAAAACAGAGGCAATATCACGAAAACAAATTACCGACTGCGACATGTTCGGGTGCTTTTCAAAGTGAATTTGCGAGTGTAACGTTACTTTGTGGTATGATCAAGCTTGATTTTGATTATTAAAATTGTCAGGAAAATGAGTGGTTGAAAGCGCGATCATATTGTGTGCCGAAATGATTCTAAATCTCACCACTACATAATTATATAAATGAATGCTCATTTTGTTAATTTTCAAAAACTGTTATTATAAAACGAAGTTAGTAACGTTTCTCGAGTTTGTTGAACACGGCCATAGTGATCGTATGAAATTTAAAGCGCACGTGAACTGAACACGGTACTATTGTGTATAGGGGGTGGCTCGATTGCTCAATGTTCCAACCCCCAAACTCAGAGAAGAAAAAATAAACACGTGCGAAGCTTTTAAAAAAATGGGCGGTTGTTGCGTGTTTTCCATTTCGGGAATTTCGCTCGTAGTTAATTAATCAGCAGAAAAATAATGCATGCACATAGAAATTTAGGCATTGCGGAAAAACCTTTTCGGATTGCTGGAAAATAAAGTTGTGTTTACTGTTGCATTAACACCGTCGCGTCGGCGTGAAGCCATCGTTGAACACGACGTCCGCTCGGACGCACCCTGGACACACGGAAACAAACCCAGTCGGGACGGATAGCTCGATATTTTTGGTTGGAAATATACATGTAAACGTTATTTCGGAAAGGTTTGTGAATATGATTTCAAAAATGTTTATAAATCTGTCGAAATTTGCGCCATAAAATCTGCGATGCATTGTTTGAAATTCCATCGCAGATTGCCCAAATTACATCGCATTTTGCGATGCGATACAGGGGAAATCGTTCACTGCATTGACAATGGGACAATGGTGCACGGTAATTGGTCTATAGAAATCTTAGTATACTGCAGCTTTACAGATTTCAATGGAGACAAAGACAAAGGTGTGGAACAGGTTTACGAGTTCCCCCACACAACCACCCATGTGAAGCGAGTGCGTTTACACGGCCCCGCTCTTGTGCCGAACAAGTGTTGCACAATAACACGTCAACATAGCACGAGCACTGCCAAAATGGCGTGTTTTCACATCGCCTGAAAGGACAATTGAAGCTTCCACTGCGTGTGGTCACGTCTTCTGTGCACGTCACTTTACGCACGTGGCTCGTTATCACGTCAACCGGGCATGCATACAAATATTCCCAGTTTCCTATGGCGTGTTTAGACGCTCTCCGATCCATGTGCGAAAAAAATTGCGTGTGTACACGGCCTCCGACGCGAACTGGTTTTAATAAGTCTTAAAATTCCATGACTTTCCATGACTTTTAAATAAGTTTACCCTTTTCCATGACTTTCAAGGCCTGGAAAATGCAAAAGCAAAATTCCCTGACTTTCCAGGTTTTCCATAACCCGTACGAACCCTGCTCTATGGGATTAATGAACAGACAACAAACAAGTCATTTCCGAGAAATGGGCCATGCTCCATTTTCTCCCTCCAAGGTGCGTTGGTGATTTTTTTTTGCACTTTCAGAGGCCTACATGTATGTCTCAAAATTGAGTGAAGATATTTTGCTGCAAATTGGTACACAGAGTGAATGTCAAAAGTGGTATAATATCTCATTTTCAAGTTAGGGGTCCTTCAAAACCCACAGTTGGGCCGACTTTAGTTATTTTTTGCCATTTTTGGGCCCTTCTGGTGACCACGCTTTTATATTTTATATGCATACAAACTAAATGCATACATGTACATGTCTGCCCCCAAACAAGTATGGACCAATCAAACATTCATTGGAGGTTTGGCAGGGGTCTATAGATACATGTAGGTTCACAGTGTCAAAAAACCACCTCCTAATGGATGGTTGACCATATGGGCCACTACCCATGTAACTGAAACTCTTACACAGGCCTGATACTATCTATTGGTAGGGGCAAGGCAATTTAAAGGGGGACTGACATCCTTTACAAGTTTAGGCGTTTTGTAATAAAATATTGTTTTTGAGACCCACCTGTGTCTATTTAACCCTCCTATGCCCAGGCTGAAATTTGGCCCAGTAAGCACCGCACCCACAGACAGTCACTTGAATATTTTTGGTTGCATTGCCAATTGGTACATGTAGGTCAAACCACAGAGTCACACAGACACATGACAGAGCTGTGTATGTACTGTCGAGTGGTTTTGGTTTGACCATGGAGGAAGAAAACAGATCTTCCTCAATGGTTTGACCTATCCTAGCCACATGTCCTTGCATTTATTTGAGTGCACTGCAGAAAGTCAATGGGTTGGGAGTTACATACAATTTTGAGTGTCTTTGATTGGTTTTGGTTTGACCTCCTATCACAGCCACATGTGCTTGCATGTATTTGAGTGCACTGCACAAAGTCAATGGGTTAAGAGAGACATGAGTGTCTTTGATTGTTAAACCTATAGGAGGGTTAATCATTGATTTTCTGAGTACAAGTATTTTAAAACAATGTTTGAAGTGTTTGGGGGAGGCAACCCCGCCCCATGGTGGAAGCTTCATTTGCATAAGATACATGTATATGACGTACATGTAAGGTCGGGAAGATCCGATGTATACATGATGTACATGTACTGTACATAGAAACGTTTCACACACGTAGCGTCGATTTCATTTCTTCCGTGATTTTTGTTTCCGGAACTAATAAAATGCCGGGAAGATGTGTTTCTGCATGATGCAGCAACACCACCAAAGACGGTGTTAGCCTTCATCTGTTCCCAAGTGACCCAAAAATCGCCGTATTTGGACGAGCAAAGTTCGACTGACAAGAGTAAAGTGGTCAGGTCCATCGGCTCATAGTTTTGTGCAGCGATCATTTTGAGCCGAGTTTTGAGCCGAATTTCTCTTCCCGACATGACGTCACGAACAGCTCCTCCGTAAAAGTGGGGGGCATTTTTACAATGGTAAAATAACACTCTCAAAAACAATAAAAACACAAAACAAAAATGTTATTGATCTTTTACTGATATAAAAGAATAAAACGATCACATATTTAACTGTTTGATTTAAATCCACGTCAGTCCCCCTTTAAGCTACTGTAGGTTAAGGCCACCTCTATGAGGAAAATGTAAATTTCTATTGGAACACTTCAAGGGGCACCAAAGTAATGACCAGGGTGCACCAAGGCAATTGCCTCCATATAGTATCAGGCCTGCTTACATCTGTATCCTACATGTATCTACATGTATCTACATGAATCTACATGTATAGATATGTATGTATGTACATTGTATGTAAGAAATTTCAGTTTGGTATCTTTCTGTACATTTTGTACTTTCCACATATGACATCAAAAAATTGTTTTAAAATTCAGGTGACTAAGATTCATCAAGATATCAGATTTTACAGCACAGTTTGACCTTTGGGGCTCTTTTGTAAATATGTGTCATTGATCACATTGTCTATTAATTTACATTTCATATATTAAATTATATCGAAATGGAACTTTGTGAAAATTGTATCTTAGATTCACTGCATGGGCAAGATCAGTAATTGAGCAATTCCACCGTGACTGACATTACAGTTTTTACTAAATTTGAATATCAAATCAGCTCTGATGTCTGAACAATTACAGCCAGCTGAACCATGTTTGGCATGGGGGATACTAGGACCTGAATACACAATACAGTATTGAAACATTGAAATTTCATGTTCAGCTTTTCCGACTAGGGGGGTTGTTTATTGCCGTGACTGACATTACAAAAAGCGACGCAACCAAAAATGTCAAACATGTTTTTAAAATTTCTCTTCATGTTAAAAGTGCTGCAGATCTAAAACCATATGAACATTATAGCTACATGGGGTAAGTAACACATGTAGTAAGATGGGAAAAACTCTTCATGAATTTTTCAACAAATATGCAAATTCACCTCCGTGACTGACATTACCGTGACTGACATTACGCATTAGATTCATAACACCTGTTAACAGTAACAACAATTTAACACTAAAACGATAAATTTTCTGTCAACAGGAATAATTATAATTTTAAGATGTTTAAAGGTTAGAACATGCATTAAATGTCATGAAATGTATAAAATACAAGCTGAATTCGGGAGGCAGTTTTCATTGAAGAAAACGGATAGGAAGAGATAGGTGCTCCCCTTTTTAATAAAATAGTCTTTGTCAGTAAAATAACAGATGTGTTGCTTTTCACATGCATGAAAGAATTGAGAGAAGACAAGACATGTAAAACTGCTATTTCAAAATGTTCAAGCATTGTTGTAACTTGTATTTGGATATATATTGTGCTACAAATACATGCCTACATTTGTTTACACATACTCTCCCATCCTAGCCGGTGAGCAATATTCAACGTGGTCAGGTATAAGATTCTAGTTTTGTTTTTTGTTTTTTTAATTTGCAGTACACCATGCGGTATCTACTATCGCTGAGAACAATTTATACATGTAGTTCAGGAACCGATCTACATGTATAAAATGTACTTAGCGACGGTTTAAGTAGAGGCCACATGATGTACAGCAAACAGAACACCAACATTGTCAGATTGTGGTCAGGTTTCAAGAAATTATGTTACCACATTGTTATTAAATCTACACATAATTTAGGGTTGAACAAAATTTAGGGACAAAATACAAAGGATTTTGGGGATTAAAAACGTTGTGGGGACAATGAAAATGTCCCCACAGCTAAGTAATTCCGGATCCCTCTTTTGTTCTCTGTCCCCATAACGCGGCCAGTGCTTGAACACACACACACACACACACACACACACACACACACACACAATCAGACAGGCGTTGTGGGGACAAAATACAAAGGATTTTGGGGATTAAAAACGTTGTGGGGACAATGAAAATGTCCCCACAGCTAAGTAATTCCGGATCCCTCTTGTTCTCTGTCCCCATAACGCGGCCAGTGCTTGAACACACACACACACACACACACACAGTCTTGTGCATGGTGTAAACCGAGGACACCGTTTGACATCCTATTGTTCCCCTCTTTTGTTCCCTTTGTTGTTGGACTTTAACTTTTTGAGGCTTCTCCCATTAGATTTGTACACGAAACATACCGAGGACACCGTGCGCAAACCGAGGACATATTGTTCTCTTTTGTTATATGTCCTCGGTTTACACCATAAACACGTACACACACACACACACAATCCCGCACGGGGCGTTGTGGGGACAAAATACAAAGGATTTTGGGGATTAAAAACGTTGTGGGGACAACGAAAATGTCCCCACAGCTAAGTAATTCCGGATCCCTCTTTTGTTCTCTGTCCCCATAACGCGGCCAGTGCTTGAACACACACACACACACACACACACACACACCACTTCGTAAATCTACAGCTTGGTGTAGTAGCAGATTAGTTTATATTTCTTTTAAGTTTTTACTGTACTAAATAATACATGTACAAGTAAAATACTGCACAAAACAGTCTCGTCTTTCCCATCAAACCAGCACTCTGTTTACATTGAGTCGATCTACAGTGTATGTAGAAGATCTTTAAACACGGAAGAGATGTTAAAGTTTGTGTGTTTAAGTTGATTCGTGATGGGTTGACAACATTACACTTATCTGTACTTTCTTAACCCTCCTATTATCAGTGTTGTTCTTAACAAAGTGGACCCATACTTCAAAATGTCACAACCGTGACATTTTTGGGCATACACTCTTATCTGAAGATTAATGGCATACCCCAAGGCTCTTCAAAGAGATGAGGTAAACTGAAGCAGCCACCTGCTTTGTTTCATTGCAAGATTGACTTGAAATAAAAAACTCCATATGTTATTCACTTACCTGTATAAGATGGATGATGGTGGATTAAAAATACAAATTATGATCAGCGGCGGCGCTGGGGGGAGGGGGGTGGGAGCAAGGGGGGAGCAAGGGGGTTCAAATGTCTCCCGGTTATTTTTTTTTGCCCCCCCCCAATTTGCCCCCCCCCCCCAATTTGCCCCCCAATTTTTTCCCCGATAGTAAATCAATGCTTTTTCAGCAGTACAAAATTACATTATGATTAATGTTTCCCCTTAAATTTAAGCTTTCCCCCAGTTTAACAGGTCTGGTGCCGCCGCTGATTATGATGATCCAAGAGCATTGTTTCAGAATTATATGAGCTTCATTAAGTTGAATTGTGGGTAATAGATAAGTTATCAGTCCATCAACTGTTGGAAATTTCTTCCATTGACTTATGTAATAACGTGACTGACATTACAATATCGTGACTGACATTACGTGTGACTGACATTACACTTTTGTTCAATTGACCAAATCTTTAAATAACAATTATTTGCCCACTTGATAACATTATTGCCCAACCCAAACCCCATACTAAGAAAATAATAAAGGGAAGATTTTAATTACTATCCTGTATGCTTTTATGGGAAAAAACATCGTTTTTTGTGACTGACATTACACTAAGCCTACATGTAAGCGTTATTTTGTCGGCACATCCTGGGTACCTAACATTAATTTCATATAAATAAAAGTTATTTTCCTAAAAATAGACACTGAGAGTTGTTACATGTATTTCAACACAAAAATAAATTAAATATCATTAGATTAATGAAACATATCAAAAGAAATAAGTTTTGTGTTCTTACCTACGATTAGTGGCATTATAAATATAGTGTCAACTTCAGAGTGCTGTAACTCACAAAATAGTTGGTCTAGAACAATTTTTTTTATTTCTAGAAACTTCAGAATATACCCTATTAATTTTGCAAAAGATATTTGCATGGAATTGCCCAATTGCATTTTTGCCCAGTTCATCAATTTTCTTCTGTGGCATGACAACTTTACCTGTGGAAGGCTGAATCCCACTGTTCCTTGTTGGATACTAGGGTGTCTTGTGATACTGAAAACATACTTAGAGCTAGGTGCAGTTTTCACCTCGATGTGGCTATAAACAAAACACATTATCATAAAGATTAAATTTGAACATGCATGTACATGTACACGTTAAATTAAATTTAAAAAAAAATTAAACTAAATAAATTTTGTTCTGAAAAGTACATAAGTGAAGCTTTCAAGAACATTTTTTACTTCTGCCATGTTTGAATATTTTTTTATAAGCAACATTACAACAGAATCAGTCACGCGCTTCAGACATCAACGTGTTCGGACGTGTTCACGGCGCTGCTCCTGCGGCGACGTTAGCTCACACAGTTTTTTTTAATTTTCTTTAGTTGTTTCTTCTTTGTTGTTTGGTGTGTTGTGCTGTTAGCCGTTGGTGGACTTTTAAGGACTTTTAATCATGTGTTTCATACGTGGACTTTGTGGATTTGCTACATACTCTTGCTGGGTTTTATGTGCTATGGACCTGAAATGAAACCATGTATGTTACTCACCGGAAGAACTACGTGCTATAAGGATCCAAACCAACCCACGTCCTCACAGACATTTACTCAACAATTTACCCAAAGAAATACTTAAGGGTACTACACGAAGGAAAAGGGGAAAGGCTGCGGGAGTTAAGAAAAGGCTACGTTCTCGTAAGTCCAAACCATTTATCCCATCCCTTATTATGGGAAACGTGCAGTCTATCTCCAACAAAATGGAGGAATTGCGAGCAAATGTTGAGTACATGCACGAATTCTGCACGATTAGTATGATGGCCTTTACAGAGACCTGGCTTGGTGAACATCACAGTAACATACATGTACATGTACATGTAAATATTGATGGATTCACATTACTGAGGGGAGACAGAACATACATGTATGCAGCGGAAAAAGATGGCGGTGGTGGGCTTCGTCTATATGTAATTGAGAAGTACTGTCATCCGAATAATGTGTCCATTAAGAGCTTTACCAGCAGCGGGTGACTGGTCTGTTTGGTCGTATTTTTGATGGCAATAGCCACCCGCTTTGCGGCAAACTTACTAGTCACGTCATTCCTAGAAGTGGAAGAATGAGACTGCCGGCTGCTCGCACTAACCGTCATCTACACTCTTGTCCCAATGGGTATTGCATTTTTCAATGCTAAATATAAAAGATGATTGCTGTTCCATAAACTTTGTATATTTTTTAACTTTTTGTTTTTTTGTATAGTGTTTTTAACTTTTGCGGGCAATATAATTTCTTCTTTTTGGAGATTAATCAAGTTTTCTTATGTCTTACATGTATGTCTTATGATGTTAAATGTGTGCAATAAATGCTCTGGACGTTTGCATTGTACTGCATCAAATGACAACATTCAGTGTTTATCATCTGTAATGGTATATTCACTCTGTATCAAGACACAATCTAGTGTCAGTTGAAATTTTATTTCTGGCCTTAAGTCATCATTAGAAGACCCAAGCAAATGTCCTGTCTGTCATTGAAAAAAGGTGAAAAAGTCCAACATATTTTGGTAACAAAAGTTTCTGCCTATCTTCCAGACAGACAAACTAACTCAGAGCATTAATATCCATTATTTATGGTGAAGCCAATATTTCAGTGCAAATCCTGTCACATCTGTCACAGTAAAATGTTAACTTATGATCCCTTTAATGCTTGATTTTCACAGCAAATCTAATTCTCAAAAATGAGTGTACAAAAGTTAAACAATTAAAACTGAAATAAATGTACACCATCACACACCAATATTCCCCCAAACTAGAAACAGTTGTCCACGCAGATTGACTACACATAATCTGTTTTTGCGACTAGATGTACAGCACGCATACCATACCAGACGGCATGACTGAATAACAAGTTTGTATACAACTGTGCATACATATGCAATGCATACATGTATATATTATATACTGTACATAACATTTTATTATGATCAGCGAAGCATGTGTCCACAACCTTCATAACGCGTGTAAAACAATGGCCTGTCATACATGGAACCAATGTGACGTCTGGTCGGTCGGTCGGTCGGTCGGTCAGTCGGTCGGTCGGTCAGTCGGTCAGTCAGTCAAAAGTGGTAATTTATATACATGTAGCGCCAAAATCAAAAGTTTGCTCTAAGGCGCTGAGGTACAGAATGAAAATTGTTAGTACACACTGTACGTCTCCTGAAACAGGTGAGAGCTTTAATAAGTGTCTTGAAGGTGTAGATTGAACTGGCCATAGACGGAGAATGCTCTATCAGCAAAAGTAGAAAAATGAGTACTGGGCTCAACAAAATGTAGGGAACCAGAGGTACATGTAGATGATCTAAGTTGTCTCCGACGTTGAGGTCTAACATGGAGCATGTCTGTGATATACTTAGGAACTTGTTTATGGTATGCTTTGAACATAAGAGTGATAACCTTGAAGTTGATTCTTTGAACAATTGGAAGCCAATGTACATGTAAATTCATGAGATTATTCGTGATGGAGTCATACTTGCATTTATTTAAAATTAATCTTACGGCAGTCCTGAACATTTCGGAGACTCTTTTCCAGTTTCTTGCTGATACCAATCAAGAGGCTATTGCAATAGTCAAGTCGTGAAGTCACTAGTGTGTGCACTGCCAGCTTTGTGGTCTCAACAGTCAGCAGCTTACGGGCTCTACCAATGTTAATCAGGTGGAAGTTTGAAGCCTTGATGATAATAGACACCTGAGCAGACAGTCATCCCGAAGTCAATCATGACCCCTAGGTTCCTAACACGGTTAGCTTGTATGGAGACTTTAATCCCAGCGATCTTAAGGGATGACAGGTTGAACTTGGCAAGTTGAGCCCTGAAACCAATCACTAATACATGTACCTCTGTCTTGTCAGCATTGAGTTTGTGAAAGTTAGATGACATCCAGTTCTGAACCTCTGTAATACAATCCTCTATCCTTAACACAGCCAATACGATCCCATCAGGCGTAGTAGGACAGATAGACGTGTAGATCTGGGTGTCGTCAGCATACATGTGCAATTCCATGCTTGCTACATGTAACAGGGCGGTAATTCTTCAATACCTTATGATCAAGAGTCAGCTTCTTTAGAACAGGTGTAATAACTGCAGATTTAAGAGAGTCGGGTCACTTTTAAATTCAATCGTGCAATAGGTAGGCTTGACCAAGGCGTGTCAGAATGGATTGGTTGCACAATTTTGCCCCGCTTGTAGCTACATGTACTAGTATCTGAACTGGACTCCAGCGCACATACACAGATGTACACACAGTAAACGTGTACACGGAGCCATGCATATGTGCATATTATACACATTCCACGTATCCACAGGCAGACATAATGGAGTTCCTGGATGTGCAGGTCTACAGCTCATTTGCATACTAAATGAGCACCAAGCATGATGTAAACAAACCCGCTCAGAAGTAATCTTTCCTAATAAAAGTCGGGTTTTATTAAAATGACCTTCCTCTGGATGAATTCATATATAAGGATCACAGTATACACACTTCCACAAATAAAAATACACTTTGTACACATATCATCAGTGTCATTATCACATTATTTTCCTCAACAGTTATGGTATGGCGGGTTCCAGCAAGAATCCTTTTGATGATTTATGAACTCAGCATACATGTAAATTAACATTAGTGCTGTCAATCATTCTCGTTGGAATGAATGTATTTATTCTCCAGGCATATCGACGGTTTTAAGGCCAATGGAAATGATAGTTGCTAACAATCAAAATATAATTTAACAAATATTTACAACATATTTTACTGAATAAAAAACAAATGAAAAAATTAAATAAATGACTCGTATTTATTTTAAAAACGGGAACATTTTTAAACACTAAATATGCATGGGGCCGGGGTAGGATAGGGAGTAACGCAACGTCTCCTTAGATTTATCATCACCTATAAAAGAGTGCAGAAATGATTACATATTTCTTTTCTGCCGGGAATGATTCACAGTCACACATTTAAATCTGATGAGTGTTTCTGTTTTTAACACGCAGTCCTTATTGCAAACGCCCACTTCATAAAGTTCATTGATGTTTAACTCTCTGCTGCGATTTCCGGAACCTCAAAGGGCTGCGTCGCAATCCAACATTCTGGAACAACAATGGAGCTGTCAATCATTTCTTCTGACGGGCAATTTATTTTAAACTTAAGAAACTTTTATTTCTCCGCCGGCAAGGAATTTATTGTAGGAGAATATACACAGGGTATATTTAAAAGAATACAAAAAATATTTCTTTTGGATTTTAGTCAAATCTAATGAAGCTCATATTTGTTTGTTCTTTGCAGGTTTTTTTTCAGGCAACAGGGATAGGGAATTTATCTGAGTGCGGGGTAAAACTAAGCCCCAGTCTGCCCCAGTATAAAAGTGAAACCTGAATGTTTTTGTTGGGGACGCCAATAATAATGCTTTATTATTATTATATTTGTCCCCCGTTCCTCAGAATATATTTAATAATGGGTACATGTAATTTTAATTTTTAACCCTCCTATAGGTTTAACACTCAAAGACACTCAAAATTTGTATGTCTCTCTTAACCCATTGACTTTGTGCAGTGCACTCAAATACATGCAAGCACATGTGGCTGTGATAGGAGGTCAAACCCAAAGACACTCAAAATTTGAATGTAACTCCCAACCCATTGACTTTGTGCAGTGCACTCAAGGAGGTCAAACCAAAACCAAGTACATACACAGCTCTGTGTGACTCTGTGGTTTGACCTATTGGCAATGCAACCAAAAATACTCAAGTGAGCGTCTGTGGGTGCCGTGCTGACTGGGCCAAATTTCAGCCTGGGCATAGGAGGGTTAAAACATACATGTAGTTGTTGTCCCACGATTGGTAAATCCCTGGTCCTTCTCGACTTTATTGATTATCATGAACGTGTCATATTACAACTACATTTCCAGCGGCTTGGAGGAAGAATTCGTTTGAAGATACATATTTAACTACAAAGAAATCGTCAATCATTCCGTCTGTCTGTATGGCAAAAACTATTTGGGTGGAATTATGTGTCTGAGCATAAAATGCTCCAAAATCCTTCCTTTTAATTTGTTAAAGGTCTGTCCACACACACAAATTGATGACACGTATGTATTTATTATTTTCGGGGTGACCAGTACCCAGGGTTCCATTTCCATATAAAATGTGTAGAGCAGTAAACAGTCGATGAGTTTCAGTAGTGTCAACTCTTCTTGGCAGTGTTCCAAAGACCTGGATGCTCCGATTTCTGAAAATGTCGGCACCGCACCTGGGACAAAACAACTGTGGGAAAATTTGGACACCTGAAAAAAGTGGGCATATTATGATGAGGTCTTTGACTCATGGAACAACCAATCATACATGTACATGTATTTACAGATACTCACCCATCTACTATCTTGTTAATTGATTGGACATTTTTCTCATACGGTGATGTATGAGTCCGAAAAATATATTTAAATTCTTTAAATACTTGGTCGGCATCGCTAACTTATCTAACGAGGCACTTATTGTTTCGGTGCAACCCTGGTAACAGTCCTATCATGGCAACATCATGGATTTCAACCAAAGGGAAAGAAATAACAATTGCCTGATCATCTTGTCGTCCTTGCGCGAGCTGAACATTATCGATCCTTATTTCATTGAGCTAAATAATGATCGAAGTTATCCTGGCAATCCTTTGAAAATGATTTATTAAAATTACCATATAAAAAAACTTCTTTGAAATGGCAACAAATAACTCGTAATTAACGAGATAAAACCGACCCGGACATCAATTCTTCATTAAAAACACGATAGCGGTATCTCTCCGTGAATGATTAAAAACTATCGGGATAAATCCGTTGTATGCATTAGCTGACCGCCGATTTATAAAAAAAAGAGTCCACTGAACCAAATCTACAATTCAGAAACTTGGCTGTGAAAGAGCCATTGCGGGGGGTTCACTGACTCAGCGGAGTCTGCCGACACGGCAGACAGGTTGCGATTGATATTCATGCCAGTGACGTAAAATTCGTGCGGTTAGGCCGGCCGGTCGGTAACTAAGGCAGTCTTTTGTTCAACAAAATTTGCTGACTCTGAGTCCAGTCCGCTGTAAACATGGACCAGTGTGGTGCTTTTGCGGTTAGTGTCAGCTCTTACTTGTATCTTCTGTTTGTTTTATTTTCACGGGTCAGTGAGCCTTAGGAGAGCCGGGCGCTGCCCTCGAACGACGGACTTTCGAGGACAATTTTTCAAACGAGCGGGTTGCGAGCGAATATTAGGGTGATTTCGAGGGCCCCCGAACTCGCTCTTTAAAACACATTCTCGCTCGTCTCGCTCGAACACTTTAGGGGTACTTACCTTTGATCATCACTGTATGTACATTTGTATGTGTACATGTTGTGTACATGTTTTGTACATTAATTAATGTACATTGTACTACATGTACATGTACATTGTGTACACACATGTATGTACACGTACACAGTATACAGACAGAGCTCTATAATTAAAGTGGAGCAAAATTATATATGTGTGAAAAAACTTCACAGGCTACTCAGGCGGGATTCGAACCCACAACCTCCTGCTTACTAGTGCAGATGTCTTAACTTCTCGACCACTGAGCTTGCCCAATGACGAATGGCCAGCTAGAATCCTATAGCAGTGGGTTCTGCACCGAGTACGCAGTGCTAGATACATTTGTACACACGTTGGCGTAAAGCAAAATTAAATCAACTGTTTATAACCCAATGCAAGAATTTCACCAACATATACATGTATATCGCAATTATAACACAAATTTGGTATAACCTTAGAAGACTAAATAAGTAGTTATATTGAGCGAGGTCAGATGTTTTCAAAAGTGCCTTCTAGCAGCAGATTCAGAATTTCACAAAATTTGGTGATGTCATCAGCATGAACCTTGAAACATGACCACATAACATAGAAATCATGCGTGGATAGGGTCCCAGGGATGGCACCTTCATCCCAAACACATTGCATTCATTCTATCAGATAGAACTAGGGGTTACGATACTGAATTTTTTTGATAGTCGATTTTCGACGGCATGATATCAGCGATGATATTATCGTCTCAATACGCAGATTTTTGTTAAATACATGAAAAAAAATGTATGTATCGAACATTAGCGACATTGGACGCTGATATACATGTATGAACCATTTTTTCATGCAAGTTCTACAGGGAAGTTGCATTAGGTAATAATCGGTTACTCCAAACAGTCGCTCCAAAACGAGCCAAGTTATAAAATTTTTGCCGCTCGGTGCGACAAACATTTCATAAAAAATAACTCACCGTGATGTCCATTTTAAACAAACTCATGGTTTATAAATGCCCCATCCCAGAGGTGAGAACGAACGGGCAATTGATCGATCGCGCACGCACAGTTAACCGATCATTATCCTGGTATCCGACATCTGCCGAATGTGAACAACCTCACAATGTACACCAGCGCGTTTATTCCAGGACTACCGTGAGCACAAAGCACGAAAAAAGACCACACGTGCAAGTCTTAGGAAAATGAGCAGGGCCGCGCCGTGATTTTAGCTCTTCACGGTACCGTAACTTTGTTGATATCACCGTATAATAACATGAAATTTTGAGACAATTTATCACTCTGCCGATATTTTAACTAAAAAGAGCGATATAAATTTGATAGCGGCTATATTTTTGGAATATTGTCAATATGGCGATATTTCAAAATTTTCAAAACCATAACCAGTTTAACCGATACTTTGTTGAATATCGTATCATTACGATATTATTGTGATATCGTCACCCCTAGATAGAACGAATGCAATGTGTTCGGCATGAAGGCACCACCCCTGGGACCAGTATCAGAACATACATTTTACGTCTCGTTTACCTTGTTTTTTCATCGAAATCCACAGAAGAAATTATAGCACAATTTGACAAGGAAAGTTCATCTGTAGGACAGCGCACAGCTTTCATTTTGTGGGTCTAGAGAAAGAAAAAAAAATATTCAGTTAAGTACTCAGTTTTATCTGGAGAATTTCCATTATTTCTGAAGAGCGACTGAAAAGTGTATACATGTACCTGTACATGCTAAGACTAGAAGAGACAAGAAAAGGTGTATTATAACACAAATGCCCCACTACCATAACCGTTCCTACATGTATGACTTGACTCAACCCTTTTAACCAGTTCACGTCGGGAATATTTTTTTTTTTTCCGGTCCCCGATGTGGGTTTATTTTCAGTGAAAAATCAGAAAAAATTTCTAGCCATTAATAATTTTTTTTGTCAATGAAACTAAGTCCGGACACCCAAATAAACACCTTTACTCATTGACATTTCGAGAATTAAATGGCTAGTTTTTTAATTACGGTTGTGTTTGTTTAGCTCCGATGCAACGGCCTATTAGCGACCAGTGCCCGGTCGAACAGACGGCATACCCGGAGAGAGAGGAAAGGCCTCGTAAACAATGGATATAAATCCGTCTTTACAAATTCTTGGCTGGTACGTCAAAGGAACATGTCTTGGATAAAGGGATTATGCAAAAATCTACAAAAAGAGTGAACTCGTTCATTGTTTGCAGTGCCTTTTGTCCGGGGCCACCGAACCGTGACCCCACGGACTCCGAGAAACGATTGCGTGTATACAAGTCAGCCGCCACGATGGCACGCCACATGTGGCGTGTTGACAAGTCTCCCGGTAACACACACAAAAATCGGAATGCGTGTTTAGACGCTCTCCGATCCACTGTACAAAAAAATTGCCTGTATACACGGCCTCCAAAGCAAACTGGTTAACATCAAATTCCATAGGAGCTATCTGCTTCTGAAGGGCCATTAATTTACATCTCAGTGTTTTGTTTTGGTTCCACTAAGTGCCAGCTAAGTGAAACAATTAAACCTGTTAACATACTGTAATGATTTGGGGTAGATAAGAATAATTAACTACACTGTAGTCCTCTTGTTGTCTAGGGAAATCGCAAGGGAAGGTGTTGATTGAATTGGTGCTAATATCGGTTTATTGAATAGACAGACACATCATTAAATTCCACCATCAGACGTAGTTTCTTACCCAATAAGAAATACAATAGTCTGTGTAAATTTATTCAAGGAAAATTTACAAGCAATCACAGAATATTTACATAGCACCCTCTCTTGATTGGAAAATAACTATTAATTACCGGTAAGTTAGAATCATATATCAGTCCGTCATACATGTATGTATATCAGTTTGCTGTTCATGCACACCTGCCACGAACCTCCCGTATTCTTGTGTAGGCCATTTCACGTACACTGTAACACGTATTACAATATTCATCTTTGCTGCTGGTCTTGTATATATCTACATGTAGTCCCATCCACGTATCGGAATCACAAACTTGCATAGGGCTTTATTTTATATAGCCTGGTTGCCCACTCATAGTGCGTGTGGTTATTTACAATAGCATACTGAATGTTCTACACAACCAACAATTAACCAATAAACATGAACTTGTACTCAGTACAATGTAGCTTGTTAACTTTCAGTTCAGCTGCAGCATACTGTGTGTGTGTACATGTATATGTGCACACTAACTCACTCAGTGCAGTTAAATTTATTAGGTGTTCAGGTACATGTATGTACCCTAAACACCTATTGTTTTTGTTCGGTTTTAAAAAAAATTTTTTTTAACTTCTTCTTCTCCTCCCCCGCGTTTGTCCGCAAAAAAAACACATACATGTACTTGCAAACTTCACATGAACTTCAAACTTGGCATGTACTTAGAACTTAACAAGTAGATGAAACACGAGTTGTGAGTGACCTCAATTTGACCTTACTTCCTGTCCAAACCGGAAGTCAAATTTCATATTTTAAAAAATCGTAGCTCAACAACCACAAAAGGTAAATTTACAATTTTTGCACCATTGTACAGATCGTTAATTGTCAAAAAATATTTACAAAAAGGTGACCCCAATTTGACCTTTACACCCTCCCGAACACCTAGTTTGTGTCAAGACAAACTCTGAATCTCTAGTTATGTCTAAATTTATTATATCTAAATTTATACTTCACTGAACGTTTGTTCTCATTCATTCACATTTATTTCCATTTCATACTTCAATGAAAGAGACAAAGGTTAGGATTAATAATATTGTGTGGACTTATATAGCGCACGTATCCACCAACTAAGTGGTGCTCAAGGCGCATTATATCATTACCCCTGCTCATAAGGCTCATAAGGCTCATAAATCATTCCTGAAACCATCTCAGCTCCCTGGGGAGTATACAGCTCAAATAGGGCTAATCAACCAACTCTGCCCTCACAGGTACCCATTTAACCCCTGGGTGGAGAGAAGCAATTATGGTTAAGTGTCTTGCTCAAGGACATAAGTGTCACGGCCGGGATTCGAACCCACATTCTGCTGCTAACACCAGAACTTGAGTCCGGTAAGCTAGACCGCTCGGCCACGACACTCCGTGAAGCTGCAATTAAAAAGATCAGTAATCATTGTAATTCTTCAGGGGAAATTTTTATGCTTAACATGAAAAACCAGTGACACAATAACTAAACAGAAAGGCGGTTTCCATCAAAAGACTAAAATCTTTCAACGAATGAAAATATTCTCTCCATTGCACAAATTATGCAAAACATTCATTATTTGTTTTATATAACATCCAAGTAGATCTTTGTCATTTGATTGGAGGATAAAACTATAAGAATAAACAAAATATACAAGATTGTATTCTGGCATACACAACTTTATTTTTCGGCTTATGACGCGCACGGTATGCTCGAATGGTTGTGTCTTGTCAAAAGAGGGCGTTTTTTACTGAACATAATGTGATCTAGCGTGCAATAGATCAAATGGGATGGAACAAAAATGCACGGTGAATGGAACCAAAATGCATGGTTTATGACGTACATGTAGGCCATGTAATGGTTTAATTAATTAATTCCGTGTGACCTACAATCCTCCAATCAAATGACAAGGATCTACTTGGGTGTTATATTGTCTTCTTTCCAGCCTGAATCCCAAAGGGAAATTGCTTCAGGGCAACTTGGCTAGCGATGACATCAGGTTTTCCCCAAAATCATATTGGTTGACCCATACATGTATTATATACATGTATGTGTTATAAATCCCTTGTATACATGTACATAGTTTGATCCCTCAAAACCCTATAAAAATGAATGGTTTTGAGAAAAGGAGAGATTTATTACATGCATGCATCTACATGAGGATCTTTTACTGAAATAAACTGCAACATTCTAATTTAAATTTTTAAGTTACCATCCAGGTGATTATATTGTCTTACAGTTACATGTGCTTATACATGTACTACTCAAAACAATTTGGGGAACACCGGAATAATCACAGTTAAAGCAAGATCATTTATTTCAGATAAACACGTTTCACAGAATTGATGAGAAACAACTGCACAATGAAACAGATGATAAAGGATCATGTAGTGATTTCACATTTCATGACATGACAGGGTTCGTACACATTTTTACTTAGATAATTCCATGACTTTCCATGACCTTTACAACAAGTATTCCATGACTTTTCCATGACTTTTCCATCTTACACCTTGCCGACCCCGGTTTAGCACTAATTTTCAGAATCCACTCACCAGACACTGCGTGCTCCAACCATGCATCATTAAAATGACAGTTCCCTGGCATTTTGAAGCAATTATATTGCAAAGAATTCAATTTATCAGTGGATTAATCCCCATGCAATTTGCGTCTCGTTTCCACGTGACAGGCCTAGAAATCCGACGCGAATCCGCGAATCGATTCGCGCCCAACATTAACAACGCGAATCTAAGTAGATTCGCGTAATACAGTGTTCTAGCCAGGCATGCCCGATACGCTATAAAAAATACCGCTATAAATCGGCCGATACGCTATCGCTATCGATACGCTATAATTTATTCCATGGTGAAAAAAAAACACCCCAAAATTTCCTTTGTTCAGTTCGAGAACTAATTGTGCAGTGGCGTAGCTGGGGGTGGGGCGGCTGCCCCCTGGCTCCAGTTCCAGAATAAGTGGGGCCCCCCCCTAACACATGCAAATTTTTTTCATATGCTTATGGGACTGACTGACGGGCCCACCAGCAGGCAGGACTATACAGGCAGGGCCAGATTTAGACCTTGAGGGGCCCGGGGCCCTTCAGGTTCGGGGGTCCCTTCAGGTTCGGGGGCCCCTCGACATAGAAATTAAATTACATGACAAATAAAAAATGAACTAAAATGAATGATAAACCGCATTTCTTCAAAAAAAATATAAAACTAATTTTATAATTATTACATTTTTTTATAAAGGAAGTCCTTAGTCTGGGGGCCCTCTGGCAGGGGGGCCCGGGGCAATTTCCCCCTTTGCCCCCTTATAAATTCAGCCCTGTATACAGGGCCGCTTTTACATAAGGGCAAAAGGATAGTTGCCCACGGCCCCAGGTAAAGAGGGGGCCCTAAAAATCTGTACAGTCATTTTTTTATAACCCGCGATTAATCAAAATCCAATGGCTTAATATGCATGTAGAAGGTATAGCAGCACTAACACTTTTTCCGGATAACAATTAAGAAGTCGGTGTCATTGATTGGTGGGCCCCCTGGGATCCGATAGGCCCCCCCCTGGCGAACATAGCCAGCTACGCCACTGTAATTGTGAACAACAATAATTTGTTGCCACTGAGGGATTTATTTCATCTTGTAGGAAGCTTTATTGATACATTTTAATTGGCCGGCAACTTTGTTTATTTTCAAGAGAATGTTTTTGATGCACCGCATTTGTAACTAAGCGGCCTGCCGCAATCTATTTATAAGCAATCAACGTTAAACGACACTGGTTCCGCTACCACACTGCTTAGGCAAAAACCAGATGAGCGGGGTACCACGTGCCAGGCAGAGTGGGACAAACACCACGTGTTTAGTATATAATAGCTTGTAAACCAGCCAATCTGGGAGTGTAAAACCACAACCTGTCAGTCATTGTCAAGTGAACAATAGCCCCAACTCTCGTCTTGGCTCTAATCCCAAATTGATACATTCAACATTCCAAAGTCGGCAGTCAGTTCTTTGATGTGAACTTGTGACCCAGAAATTGTGTCTTTTTGGTTGCCGGTTCGCATCCGTCGGGAATAAAAAAGTTTTTCTGGGCCCCTGTGCGGGTTTCTTTTTCACACACAAACACGTGGTTTTTTTTGCGTGAATTTTGTTTGGTTACGTCAATGAAACTAAGACGAGACACCCCCATTTAGCTTATCAGCAGACAAATTGGCGAGTTTCCCGTGGGAATTATAGCCAGGAGGGCGTATTTGGTGTTGCGTCTTTAGAAGTCCACTGAGCCCTCGAAAGAATTCTTCGTCGTATTTACACGTCAACCGAGCATGGAGGAAGGATTCCTTCCCCATTATCCGAGTGGCACGGTACCGAGTAACAATGGGACAATGGTGCACGGAAATTGGTCTATAGAAATCTTAGTACATGTATACCGCAGCTTTACAGATTTCAATGGAGACAAAGACAAAGGTGTGGAACAGGTTTACGAGTGCTCCTGCACAACCACCCATGTGAAGCGAGCGTGTACACGGCCCCCGCTCTTGTGCCGAACAATTGTTGCGCAATAACACGTCAGATTTTCCATGACCGGTACGAACCCTGCATGAATACTGAAAGAGAGAGGGGGTTGCAAATGAAAATCCCAGTTCATGGAACATTTCAAACCTATTTGATGTTAAAAATCCGGTGTTCCCTAAATTGTTTTGAGTAGTATATTTTGAACATGATGGTATTTTATATTTTGCTTCTACCCGCCCCACCAATAGAGAAGAAATGTGCCAAGCACAATGTAATTATAAGCCATCAAAATGGTTACCAGTAATGCGAGTTACCGTACCAATGTGCAATTTACCACACTCTGTTATTAATTAATGTAACGAGATTGAAACACTGTTTGACAAAATGTAAGACTTGCAGCTTTGCATGGTGAAAAGGATTTAAGTAAAGGCTATTTGCAGTGACAGCATGTGAAATTCTCTTTTGAGTAGTGATCGCTATGCTCCGCTATGCGGATTCTTCAAGAAAAGGCAAATCTTAAACACAAATTGAAACCTTGAATAGCGTTAGGGAAGTTTAGGTGAAATTTATAAGAATCCCCATGAACTATCCTCATTCCCAGGGTTTATGAGCAGCCTAGTACCCACTGTTCATAAATGCCTATAAATAATGCACAGATTACAAGAATGCACGTTCTTTCATTGTCTAAAAAAAGTTTTTTCAAAAACAAACTTGCATAATTCTGATGTTTGCAAAATACTTTAAAATACTTACACATGTAGTAAACTTACTGTAAGATGGTTCATTGGCAACGTGTTTCAGGTCTGGAAAAGTTCTTCAAGAAAAGGCAAATCTTAAACACAAATTGTAACCATTAACAGTGAATAGCAAAGTTTAGGCGAAAGTTACAAGAACCCCCCCCCCCTAATGAACTATCCTCATTCCCAGGGTTTATGAGCAGTCTTGTACCCTGCTCATGAATGCTTAAATAATTTGAATGCACAGATGACATGAAAATTCCATTTAAGGATTACAGATTTTACCCTGCAAGTGAACCACTTTACCCAAGTGATATAAAGTCCACATATTAACCCTAACCACCGCACATCACACAAAATCCTCTATGAGGTATTGGAGCATTTTGGGTGATTGAGGAAGGATGCTATATGTTCTGTGTTATCTGACATGCAGTATGGTACATGTACCAACAAATGACATGACACTTTTACTGCAAAAACATGAAAACTGTGTCAATATCAGTTGACTGAGCCAACAACAACAACAACAAAAAAACATGTATTTTTGTTCATAATAAAGGGATAAAGGCAAAGGGTACATGTTAGTCAGGTCGATATATGGAAAATACCCCCTCAACCCCCCAAAAATTGCTACAAAAGGTTTCTCAACTGATTCTGGTAGGGTTTAGTGTACTTTATAACATACTAAAAGTTTACCAAAGTAGGACCCCCGGAAAAGTGTTTTTTTCAAGATGGCGTCCAAGATGGCCGCCGAAATCTATTAATGATCATAACTATGTAACTATCAACTCAAATTTGATGATCTTGGTGTCTATCCCCAGGTTTGTTGAGGC
The DNA here is from genome assembly GCA_029582265.1 of Zoroaster sp. YZ-2022. Lineage (NCBI taxonomy): Eukaryota > Metazoa > Echinodermata > Asteroidea > Forcipulatida > Zoroasteridae > Zoroaster > Zoroaster sp. YZ-2022. The sequence goes on along the minus strand of CM055828.1, from coordinate 12,611,017 downwards.
AAGGAACACATTACGACCATTAAAAATGAAAGTGGTCCATTATCTAACAGGTTGAGGGGGCATTTTCCATATATGAAGTATGAAGCATTTCAGAAAATGTGTGCTTGCAGCCTGCTCACCCTTCACATCTGATCCTACTCTGAGAAACATTGTCAACGGGATAGTGGCTGGGCCAGATGTTAATGTACATGACTTTGAATCGGTTGGGAACAAGATCATTGAAGATATAATCGGAAAGTCGGCATTTACTTACAAATTCAAGCGGAAAGACAGAGCCAAAACCCTTGGGAATATCTCTGCTGTGAAGATTGCTCCTGATCGTACCATTGATCCTGCCCTTCTGTTCCAGCGTTTCCTTGTGGTGTCAAGGTCAGGAGATCTTTCCCTTGAAGAGGTTTTGACGTATGAACTAAGCCCCTACCCTCCAGCCCTCTTTGAGACCAGGAACATTCTTCGAAAAGCAGACAAACCTCAGCTTGCTCAGGCAATTCGAGACCATGCTGCGGACTTATCAAGTGAGGCTGTGATGAACTCTATTCCCAAAACAGATTGTTACGTGCTTGATGGTGGCTCTTTGCTCCATCGTTTACCGTGGAAGAAAGGCGACTCATATAATGCAATAGTTGAGTCTTATGCAGACTTCACTGTGAGACATTACGGACAAGCGACAGTGGTGTTCGATGGCTATGGTGAAGGTCCCTCCATAAAAGACAACACACAACAGAGACGAGGAAAAAACCTGCACCCTATTGTTAGTTTCACTGCAGAAACAGAGTTTTCAGGCAAAAAGGAGGACTTTTTGTCTCGTGACAAAAACAAGGCAGACATGATTGCTCTCATCAGCACAGCACTAACTAAAAGGGGATGCCATGTCATTCAGTCACCAGGGGATGCAGACGTTGATATCGTTAAGGCAACTGTTGAACGATCCCGTCATTGCACCACAACGTTGGTCGGTGAGGATACAGATTTGCTGATCTTGCTCCTTCATTACTCCAGAACAGACAATGAGATCATCTACTTCCGTTCTGACGCAAACAAGCAGTCAAAAGAACACAGAGTGTATAACATTAACCTGTTGAAAGAAACTTTAGGAGACGATGTGTGCAATGAGTTGCTCTTTGTACATGCCTACTCAGGCTGTGATTCAACTTCAAGGATTTACGGCATCGGAAAAAAGTCAGCCTTCCGGAAATTAGTGAAATCTGATCCTGTCATGAAGTCCTGTGCTAGTGCATTCATCCTTCAAAACAAATCTCAAGAGGACATATCAGATCTTGGCAAAGACCTGATGGTTGATCTCTTTGGTGGCAAGTCTAATGATACGCTATCATCACTGCGCCATATCATTTTCATCAAGAAAGTGGCAACTGCTCAAGCATTTGTCACTCCTGAACGGCTTCCCCCAACATCACCTGCAACAAGATTCCATAGCCAACGTGTGTACTTTCAAATTATGGTATGGATGGGGATGGCAAATGAAATGAACCCAACTGAATGGGGATGGAAACAGGAAAATGATCAGTTAATTCCAATTATGACCCAAAACAATGCTGCGCCTGACGAACTCTTGAAAATTATCCATTGCAACTGTTCGGGGGGATGCAAATCCTGTCGATGCAGCTGCAGACGCTATGGACTCCCCTGCACTGCTGCATGTGGCCCTTGCCAAACTGAAAACTGTGACAATCCAAACAACACTCAAGAGGTCGATACTGAGGAGGAGGATGACACTCAAAACTGAACGCTCTGAAACTTATTCTATGGACAAAGGTGTTTGTGCATTAGGTGATAGTGGACAGCTGAAGGTCATGAGTTCAATTTCATAATGATTCAACAGCTCAGTGATATCCAAAGTTGTCTTAATGTGTTCCTTGCCCCCCAAAACCTGGGGATAGACATCAAGATCATCAAATTTGAGTCAATAGTTATGGACTTGCGGTCATTTGGAGGTGTTGGCCATTTTGACGCCATATTGGATTTTTTGTGTTACATATATAGGCCAACATCATTTTTTATGATCTTAATGTGTTCTTTGCCCCAAAAAACCTAGGGATAGACACCAAGATCATCAAATTTGAGTTGATAGTTACATAGTTATGATCATTAAGAGGTTTCGGCGGCCATCTTGGACGCCATCTTGAAAAAAACACTTTTCCGGGGGCCCTACTTTGGTAAACTTTTAGTATGTTAAAAAGTACACTAAAACCTACCAGAATCAGTTGAGAAACCTTTTGTAGCAATTTTTTGGGGGATAAACTGTATTTTGACCTGACTATGTATACTATGTGTGATTTTGTGTGATTGAGGCAGTGGGCACCCTACACACGAAATACAGCACAATATATTGGGTGATTTTGGAGTATTCAGGGCCAACCTTCCAATTTTTATGAAGACATTTTGTAGCATTTTGTGTGATTGAGGATGCATCCTACCTAAAAGGGCCTGGGGGTTAGGGTTAATGATTTGTCTGGCGTGGCTTATAGACCCACAATGTCTTCTCAACCTTCTGTTTTTTATTGTCATAATGAAGTTGTGACGTCATGATGACACCATCAGATATCGAATTACCTCAAATAGAGGTTTAATATTCCAAAGTTATAAATACATTGTATCTCATTAACCACAAAAGATATATTCACAATTTTTGCATCATTTTATACTATTAGACCTTGAATTATGCTGTACACAGACATGAACCCAATATGACTCAATGAGAATAAAGTGGCTCTCCGCTCAGTGCACATCGTAGCCCTCTAGCATTGAATTTCTCTGCGGTTCGATTCTGTCCGCACGATGTGATCACATGTCATATACCTATTGTTCCATACGTTTTCATGGTCATAGGTGCAATTACTGGAGCCGAGCAGAGCCGTATATTGGGCCGGCTCTGGAGTGGAGCAGCAAACAGCGCCCCCGCCCGACTCAATGTGTTAATTCGTGTTGAAAACTGAATAAGCCGTGGGTTTGTATTGTACAAGTTTTCAACACGAATTAACACAGTCGGGCGGGGGCGCTGTTTGCCGCTCCGCTCCAGAGCCGGCCCAAGATACGGCTCTGCTCGGCTCCAGTAATTGCACCTATGACCGTGAAAACGTATGAAACAGTACATGTAGGTGTATGACATGTGATCACATCGTGTGGACAGAATTGAACCGCAGAGAAGATCAAAACAAGGCAAGAATTGGTCAAAAACACAGTGAAAGTTACAATATTTTTTATGATCAAAGGCATACACATAATAACAATACAGTATAGATTCATAGTAGATTCATAGATTTAAGCTATTACAGTGCAATGTGTTTATTTCTTCGTAAAACATGCAAGCTACGTTTTTTTGTACACTCTTTATCCTAGCGCTTATGTGAAAACATAACGATCTAGGATCATCCTAGCTATTATACAATATGCCCCTTAATAGCCTCAGATTGCACCAGAGAGCATCAAGAACCTAAAAATATCACGGGGCCCTTAAGCAGGTCCCGGACCCTACGTCATAGTGGCTTCGCGCTATGCACTCACAGATTGGTCTCGTACAAATGCCCCTACCCTATAATTTTATCCTTGCTAGAACACTGTGCCCACAGTGGTCTAACAACATGTGCCCTGAACAGCTCATGCACGGTGCGAATAGTGACATCTTATGTTTTCAAAAACATGTTTGATGTCATCACAGATCTGAGCGCCACCTACATGTAGCCGCAGTTTAAAAAAGGGAAACATATTCTCAGAAATTATCGAACAGCATTTCACAAAATTTAGTACGATTATAACATATCGTTTCGGTTTGCGGTAACACCATGTGTTTATCTCAACTAACGTGAAGCTGAGGTACAGGTTCTGAAAAGAACCGTATCGTACAACTCGTATCTCAACCTTCGTTAAGTGAGAAAGGTTCAAGGGAGAACCAATTTCGGGCAACTCGTTTTGTCTCTACTGTCGCTAAGTGAGAAATATGGTTCAGGGAGAACCATGGGAACTTCAAGGGTTAATATGGTTCAGGGAGAACCCGTGAAGTCCCCATGGTTCTCCCTGAACCATATTAACCCGTGAAGTTCCCATGGTTCTCCCTGAACCATATTTCTCACTTAGCGACAGTAGAGAAAAACGAGTTCAAATTGGTTCTCCCTTGAACCTTTCTCACTTAACGAAGGTTGAGATACGAGTTGTACGATACGGTTCTTTTCAGAACCTGTACCTCAGCTTCACGTTAGTTGAGATAAACACATGGTGTTACCGCAAACCGAAACGATATCGATATTCCACCATGCAAAGCCTCAAAACGATTATAACAGACATCCAGTATATTACTTTCGTGATAAATTTAGTAACGTGACTAAACCGGAAGTTAAGATGTTCAGCTTTGCACATTACATGTATATGTAGTTAAAATTATTTATTATGAAATACCATCTCCTGAACCCAAGTAGATACTAACGTTATTTTTTCATGAACATGAAACTTTATTGTGTCAGATATGATCTTCAAATAACCTGATCTCACCTAAGTTACTTCCAAACAGGAAGTTCAAATTCAACACATTCTAATACAAAATTGATAGGTCTTTTGAATATGAAATTGACATTTTTATAACAAAAGATGATCCACATTTGCAAAATATGATTGACATCGTCAATGATAATTTCATTTAACCGTAAGTTCTCACAAGCACCATGTGTTTGTACCAACACTTCAGCTCTAGTTAATTCTATTATCTTGATCTTGCATACCGACTCGCCTGGTAAGCCTTATCGCTAATAGCACTGCCACTGAAGCAACTGCCGCAAAGCATACAGGGATACCAAAAGGGGCATCTGTTTGGCGCAGCTTTTGTGACGTCAATAATATTTTGTTTGTCCGCACGGCACTCAGTGGCGCTGTTGTGCCCACATACATCCCACAATTCCTTGCAGCTGCTATTAGCGATAAGGCTTATACAGTGATGTCTTATCGGATACAAAACACAATCTTGTAAATGTGACGATCCTCCTCCAAAAAATACTGTAAAGCTCCCTAAAATTCAAAAGCTCAATTTTAAAATGTCCCCTTAAATGTTTCGATTTCCAAACCATTTCCTTTAAATATTTTAAGGCAATGGGCTCCCTAAAATTCAAAAGCTCAATTTTAAAATGTCCCCTTAAATGTTTCGATTTCCAAACCATTTCCTTTAAATATTTTAAGGCAATGGGTGAGCCTGCACCTGACAAATATTTAAAAAATTTAATTTAAAAAAAAATAATATTTCACAATCTTTTAAGATTGTGTTTGTTTTTGTTTGTTTTTGTTTTTTTAAATAGGCTAAATTAATTAAATAATTGTTTTTTGTGCACGGAAATCCTATAGTGGGGCGTAATGGAGATGGAGTGTAATGGCGATGGGGCATTATGCCTGGTGAGTGGCATTATGGATGGGTAGGGGCGTCATAACGATGTGGCGTAACGGATAACCATGTGGGGCTAGGGGCTAGGGCCAAGGATACAGAGGGAGTCCAGTGTATTGGTCCTAAAACCTAGAATGGGGCGACCGTTAACGTTACCTCAGCAAACATGATGATCAGCACAACGATTGGTTGGCCTAACTTTAATTAACTTAATTACGGTTAACGTTAGTTACGGCTACGCTACTTTTTTGGGGTCGAGCTGATACGAGTCGTCATATTAGGCCATGAGAATGAAAGTCATAGATTTGCGTCCACCGCCCGCATGTCCCAAAAGCTACCGCCTAAATTTTTCATTATTTGCCAAAATAATCATTATTTGCACAAAAACGGTATTTCCACCAAACAAATTTAGTTCCAAATCATCCACATCAGTAAAACGAAGTTTTTACCAAATTTCCACCACTATAATCATTAGCACATGTTCTCTTACACTAGTTACAGTCTTAGTCCTGCGTACGTCGTTCACAAAAAAGGTCGCATCGCGCTAAAACTGTATGGTAAACTTCGTCCGATCCGCACCTGCAACTGTACCGCCTTCACATGCACAACACGTTCGCTGTTGAGCCTTTGTATCTTTTCTTATGCCTATGTGTGCGGCCCGCACGTATAAATTAGACAACACCTCTACTCAGAGACATTACCAGCGAGGGGGGCTGATTGGGTCGCTAGTCCCTATGTTCAATCTCCTCTCCAAATAAAGATGTGCAAAACAATAAAAAGAGTCTTAATGACCAAAATTCTCCTTGTTACTCCTCTTTTAAACGGAATGTCCGGAAACAGGTCAACTCATAACTTCGCCAACTCGTACCTTCGCCAACTCGTACCTTCGCCAACTCGTACCTTCTGTTAAGTCAACTCGTACCTTCTGTTAAGTCAACTCGTACCTTCGCCAACTCGTACCTTCGCCAACGTTCGTCGTGAAAGGGGCACGGCCGGGAGCTACTTCCAAGATGAGGTCACATGACTTCCACTTGACGACAGAGGGCGTACTTAAGTTACGGATCGTCATTATCAAAATGTTATTATTTAATATTGGCGAACTTGCCATTAAAGTCCATAAAAAAGTTTTTCTCAACATTAGTCAATTAGTGTTTTAATGGTTTATCACATTGGATTGGACGTCAGGCAGAAGAACGCCTGGGTCTGGAACCAGATGTTTTGGGGAATGAAACAAATAAAGTCAAACAAAACATAAAAACATTCTTTTATTGTGCAACACATATACAAACCGCATGTAAAACATGAAAAATTTTGGAATAAAAAAAATTTTCAACAAAAAATTCAAAGGAAGATTTGTACAAAATAAAAAAACATAAAAACATTCTTTTATTGTGCAACACATATAAAAATTACCAATACAGCGCAATTGAAAAGAAACCCTTCATTTTGAAACTGCAATACTGCGCAATTATTAAAACATTCGTAAAAGGGAAGCCTATCGGCTGTCCAAATTTTGATGACACCATGTACGAGATGATTTAACTGTTGCGTTGACTATACGAGTTGACTATAGTCTAGAGAAGGTACGAGTTGACTATAGTGAACGTGCGAGTGAAGGTACGAGTTGACTATAGTGCAGGTACGAGTTGACTATAGTGAACGTGCGAGTGAAGGTTCGAGTTGACTATAGTGCAGTACGAGTTGGCGAAGGTACGAGTTGGCGAAGGTACGAGTTGGCGAAGGTACGAGTTGGCGAAGGTACGAGTTGGCGAAGGTACGAGTTGGCGAAGGTACGAGTTGGCGAAGGTACGAGTTGGCGAAGGTACGAGTTGGCGAAGGTACGAGTTGGCGAAGGTACGAGTTGACCTGAAAGCTTTTAAACCCTTCACCCTTCCCTCTCTCTCTGTCTCGCAGGTAGAAAGCATGTACATAAAGTGATTAAGAATACGTCAAATTAGAAGAAACATCTTGTGATTGCGCTGTTATTAATGATCAATGGAAATAATGTCTGAATAATGAATAATGAAAAAAAGCCTCATGTGTTTTCGAAATTTCCCGGACGCAAATCTACTTTCATTCTCTTGGCCTTATATTCACACATACGTTTGGTTTAGCCCCATTCTAGGCTCAATACTAGACTCCCTACCGTTGAATTGAAACACAGACTTACCCTGACCATTTTCCTTTTTTAAGCACTTTGGCTTAGCTACATACATTACAGAACTGCTACTGCAACGATCGTCACTCATCGGTCGGTTACGTTAGATCAAAATGGCTGCTATTAATTACCGAAGCAGGTCGGTCAACTCGTCTGGCCTCGTACGCACGCCAACTCGTCGCGTACACGGACCAACTCGTGCGCATATTGGTCAACTCGTACACGCACCAACTCGTACACGCACCAACCCGTACACACACCAACTCGTACGCAAACCAACTCGTACGCAGTAGGATATTTTGTACAAGGCAGAGTTTTCAAGCTGTGGGGTGATTACCAAGCGGGGTCCCTCAAGACTTCCGGGCTGTTGGCAGCCTGCAGTCATCTTCATGGTCCTGCGATGTAGACACCACTGAGTGAGCGACGAAAACAAGAACAAACCGGCCCTTCTCAGGGCCACACATTTCCAAAAGAGATTATTATGTCACGTCGAACAAAAAAAACAATCGGTCCTTATATATTTATTTATATCTAAAAAAAATCTAAATTGATTTTTTTTTTTTACTTTTTTTAATTCACATTGCTTCAAAGCAAAATTATTAATTCAAGCTTTACGGAAACACAACAAAAAACATTAATACTGTTAAACTTCAATTATTACTTCCAGCTTTTAAACTAGTTACACTTCAATAACACAACGATCCTACTTGGATTAACCTGTCTATACGCCACATAAGGCCTTTCACAATTGATTGTGAGTTTCCTGTTGCCGCGCGCGTCCGAAATTGGCACCGCGTCAAATATTTAATTATTTAATTTGATTTAATTATTCTACAATTTCGCCTTTGAAAACTGACTTTCATCACAAAATTTTGCGATATTTATATCTGATATTCACGGTCCGTGTTTTCCAAGTTAGATCTGCTTGAAAATGTAGTCTCTTTTACATACCACAACTGTCGCAGTTGAATAAAAAGCGCTCGTATAATTGAATGAAAGCGTATGTCGTGTAGCAGCATACATGTACATGTACATGTACATGTACATCATCAATCTACAACGCACGCTCCGAGTGTGATGCCGTCTTGAGCAGAGACTATGCACGCAAAATCTCAAAATCTGACGTGCCGTCGTGCCATGCATGCGGCCGGGCGGGCGGCGCACATGGCCGGCCGGACATTCTGGGATCTAGTGTATGTACGGGCCGCGCCGGGCTAGTACAGTTGTGTCCACGTCGCATTGAACATTTTGCATCACCCTTCAGCGGATCCAGAACTTGAGTAAGTATTTGAAAATAATTTAGTATCCTGTTTCTTAAACAGTCACGAGCTTGAGATAGTAACAAAAACAAATGATTAAACAGGGGGAAATGAACGAGCAGTTTGGGAGCGGCAGCGTTTACCACCTCCATATGGTTTAACACAGGGTAGTTTTCGTTTTGCGGCCTCACTGATTTGAATGGCCGCCTGGCAGTTTTTCCAGCAACATATTTGGCCGCCTCGCACGTAAAAATGGCTATACATAAAATTAAAATAAGAACTTCAGTATTTACTGTGTATTCTGTAAGAAGTTTCGGAAGTTTCTTGTTCGTCCTTGTTTGTGTTTCTGCCATATTAATTTAAATACTTGCACTTTCAAATCTACTTCGGTTCCGACGTACATTTACGTACGTACATTGCATTCGCACCACGCATGTCGGGTGGTTGAGCCGACATCTTGTACAGTAAATGTTGTACTGGTACCCAGCGCGTTGGGGGTATACGTGTACGTTTATAGCTATCGATATGTTTGGGGTACCAGTGTACACGTAGTCTTGGTTCAAGACGATGTTGTTGTATATTGGATAGACGCCGAGATCTACTTGCGACATATGCAGGTATGATCGATCGTCTGTCCAATTTGCATCAACATCGTCTTGAACCGAGACTAGTGTACACGCTTGCTCATATCTGCTCGTTCTTTTCAGCCTGTATTTGGCTATTGTATTCTTGCAATCCGATCACTGCCTCACTACGCTAGTGCCACTGCAAGTAGTGGGGGGGGGGGTATCAAGAGGGGCACCAAGATTTTTTTTAAAGGGTCAAAAACATCAAATTTCGCAAATGTGAATTTCAAAACAATAGAAGCAATGGGTTCATTTGATCCTTCAACAACCCCTAAATTTAAATTGTAGTGATCAAAAACGTATATTAACTCCTAGGTGCAAGTTCGCGCTACCCCTGCTGCTGCTGCATAATTATTGTAAATGTAAAGGAGCAAATTGTGTTAATACGGGTAAATCACACATGAAAAACATACAAATACATGTACTAAGAAATATTTATTTCACACATAAAAATTATGATTACAAAATTACTAGTCCTTTATTAAGTATGAAGCCTGTACCATGTAAGAGAACACTACAGTATGGTGTTAAAATGCAATAGTAACCTGCTTGTGCCAGTCAAAACCCCAAAGTATCGCGATATAAATGGCAGCCGCCACAAAAAGTTAACCGCCTGAAAATAATTAATAATTAATAATTAAAAGTGACCTCGTCCATTTTTTAAAACCTTAAACAGGAAACTCACAATTAAATGTGAGTGGCCTAAAGCAAAACTATGTAGGATAATTTCAATAACAACACAACACATTACTTCGTATCACACTCCCGTTGGTAAATCACGCGTACGAGTTGGTGTGCGTACGAGTTGGTGTGCGTACGAGTTGGTGCGTGTACGAGTTGGTGCGTGTACGAGTTGGTGTGTACGAGTTGGCACGCGTACGAGTTGACCTGTATTCAGTACTACTACTATACACTAGTAACGTTAGTGCCTAGCCTGCCTAGGCGTTAGTTGCTGTAAAAGGCGTCAAGCGGCGTCAGGACTGGATTCGGCGTCAACTCCAGGCTAGGCCAACATCTCGTGCTCAAGGCGTCAAGGGTTTTACTACGACGAAAACGAGTAGAAATTGCCGACAACAACATGTGAAATATGGCCAAATACCTAGACGAAGCGTTAATGTGATATATAAAGAATTTGGGGGAATTTCTAAAAGTCTTTTTACCATGAAAAAATATGAATTTAAACTTGACAACCGTTAACATTTTACGGCAGCCATTTTGCCTTCTTCCTGTTTGGTCATGCGCATAGGACTGTACCATTTCTGCACATGACCGAATAGCTGGGGAAGAATGGCCGCCGTAAAATGTTAACGTTTGTCAAGTTTAAATATACATTTCTTTTCATGGTAAAAAGACTTTTAGAACTTCCAAAATATATGTAGATATCACATTTACGCTTCTCTAAGTATTTGGCCATATTTCACATCTTGTCGGCTATTTCTACTAGTTGTCGTGGTAGGAAAACCATTTGACGCCTGCAGATGTGGGTGTTGACGCCGAATCCGTTCTGGACGCCTCTTGACGCCTTTTAGTATGAAGTGTACGGTATTTGGTGCCAGTGCTGGCACCAAATTTCAAATACCGCCAAAAATCGTCAATATTCGTCATTGAGTGTAAACGTACAGTACCACAGTAAAATGCACTCGATTCGCACAACTTTTAATAATAATAATAATAATGTGTGGACTTATATAGCGCACGTATCCACCAACTAAGTGGTGCTCAAGGCGCATTCTTTTTTACGTGCATTACACAACACACGGGACCTACGGCTTTACGTCCCATCCGAAGGACGAAGCAATTATGGTTAAATACCTTGCTCAAGGACACAAGTGTCACGACCGGGGCTCGAACCCACACCCTGCTGCTGGCAACACCAGAACTTGAGTTCGGTGCGCTAGACCGCTCGGCCACTTTTGACTTGAACAGTGTTCCATTGTATGGCAAAACAAATTTTGTGCTCATAGATGTGTTCATCACATCTCTAGCTATAATCTATTAGCGCCCCCAATTAATCGATCCACTAATTAGAATAAACAAATTAATTAAAAATGCATACAATTATTCAATCGGGATATCTATAAGTACAATGTACAAACTGGATGCTTATCTTTCGGGAAAGTGTTCAATCGTAAAATAGTAAAATTGTAGTATTTTTTTCTTCACAGATGTGTTCATCACATCTCTACCTATAATATATTAGCGCCCCCAATTAATCGATCCACTACTGAGCCCAGCCCAACTAATTAAAAATGCATACAATTATCCGATTGGGATCTCCATAATACAATGTACGAACGGCATGCATATATCTTTGACGAGAAGTGTTCCATCGTAAACTAGCAAAATTGTAATTTTTTTCTTCATAGATGTGTAGTACGTAGAAGAAAAAGATAGGGTGCTGGCTCACTTCCCCAAAAGATCTTTTTTTAAATGTACACTTGTTTACCCTAATCATTGTACGCTTGTTAAACCCATTGATATTTGAAGCGGTTGATATTTTCATTATTAAATCACTTTGTTTCTGTGTTCTTTATATCAGTGTGACCTTCTTTGTTGCATGTGAGAAAATTCAGGCTTTTTGAATAATTTGCATTCACCTATAGTTTGAATATTTTCGGATCGTAACAAATTGGGGGCCTGTCCGGGAAATCGAAATAAAATAAGCCACACTACTTTTATTGTACAACTGTCAAGCAATGTTGCACGCTTTGTTATATTGTTACGGTAGTGTAGAATAATTATGGCTAGTAAGTTTAAGGTACAAGCTTTCGTGGAGGCTGAGGATTTGTCAGTCGATAAGTTGCAACTGTTAACAAAAGATGAGTTGTATGAAGTTGCTAAATATGTTCAACTAGAAATTTCTCGAAGTGTCAAGAAGGCAAAACTAGTGAGCATCTTGCGGAAAAATTGAATCTAGAGATGGCTGAGTCTCCGCAAACTGCTGACCGAGAAATTGAGCTTGCCAAAATTGAGCTGGAAAAAGAAAGGTTCAGGCTTGAGTTTGAAAGAGAAAAAGAAAAAGAAAGGCTCAGACTTGAGTTTGAAAGAGAAGAAAAAGAAAGAGAATTTGAACTACGAAAGCTTGAACTCGAACATCAACTCAAAATTAAAGAAATGGAATTGGGTGCAAAGAAAGACACAGGCAAAGAGAAAACTCCAATTGACTTTGATCTAGCGAAGAACGTGAGGTTGGTGCCAAAATTCAACGAACATGATGTTGAAACATTATTTTCTATCTTTTGAGAAAACTGCCAAAAGTCTTAGTTGGCCTGAGAAATATTGGCCTTTGCTCTTGCAGAGCACGTTAGTGTGGGTAAGGCTCAAAAGGTCTATGCCACACTCTCAGAGGAACAGTGTAGTGAATATGCTACCGGTACCGTTAAAGCAACTATTTTAAATGCTTATGAATTGGTTCCTGAGGCATATATAGGCAGAAATTTCGAAAATTTACTAGATCAAATGGCCAGACCTCTGTGGAATTCGCTAGACAAAAAGAAATTGTTTTTGACCGATGGTATCGATCTCTCAAAATTGAGAAGAAATTTGAGGAGTTAAAAGAAGTTGTCCTCATGGAGGAGTTCAAAAACAGTGTCCCTCTGAGTATCAAAACCCATTTGGAAGAACACCAGATCATCAAATTAAAGAAAGCTCCAGCGGTAGCCGATGATTATGAATTAACTCACAATATGAGTATGGGTAAAACTAATTTCCGGTCAAAGGGTTTCTACAAAAACACTGATAAGGGCAAGTCAGGTCCCGAGGCGCAGTCTAGCACTGGAAATCCTGATCCATCAAACAAGAAGTCTTCATCACCAAGTGGAGCCAAGGAGGACCAAAAGAAGAAGTTTTTTTCCTCCGTGTGATTACTGTCACAAAAAGGGCCACACGAAGGCGAGATGTTTCAAGTTCATCGCTGACGATCGAGAGCGTTCTGAAAAGCCTGTCGCTTTTGTCCGTATATACTTGGTAGGAAGTCCGGTGAGGCCGATGGCAACCGTGTTTCTTCTTCGAAGGTGTTTGATGAAATCAACCAAGTTGATGAGGTCTACAAAGATTTTGTTTATCGTGGTGATGTTTCGTGTGCGTCTGATGAAGCCGGCAGTTCAGTTGTTATCCTAAGGGATACAGGCCCGTCACAGTCACTGATGCTGGAGGATGTGTTGTCATTGTCTCCAGAAAGTTCGCTGAATGCGAAAAATGTTGATTCAAGGTATTGGGGGTAATTTTATGCCTGTCCCGTTGCATAGGGTGAATTTTAAATGTGAATTGATCACTGGCCCTGTGGATGTTGGAGTTGTTCCTAGTCTACCGATGAAAGGTGTCGGATTTCTGCTAGGTAATGACGTTGCGGGAGGTAAAGTGTCGGCATCCCCTATTGTCTCTGGTGAACCTGTGGATGAGCCAGAACTTCATTCTTTGGAGGAGGAGTTTCCAGAAATCTTCCCCGAATGTGCAGTGACAAGATCTCAGATGAAACAGACGGAAAAGGAGGTTGCAGAGTCAGTGCCTATAGAGGAGGACTCTGGTGTTTGGCTGGCTGAAACTTTTTTCAATAATTTTGAAGAAAATGAGGGAGTGTCTCAAGATGCTAAATTTAGCCGATCCTCGCTGATAGAGAAGCAGAAAGCGGACCCAGATTTGAGGAAGCTCGCCCAGACAGCGTGTTCTGAGGAAGAGGCTCAGGGGGTTCCAGAATGCTTCTACGTCAAGTCGGGCGTGTTAATGAGGAAATGGAGACCTACCCAGAGACCAGCTGATGAAGAATGGAGTATTGTCCATCAAATTGTTATACCTCCGTGTTACCGTGATGAGATCTTGAGAATTGCTCACGAGATTCCGGTTGCATGTCATCTTGGCATCAGAAAGACTCAAGCTAGAGTCATGGCACATTTTTATTGGCCTAAGCTACACCAAGATGTGGTGAAATTCGTGCCATACGTGTCAGATGGTGGGGAAACCACAGCCATCAATCAAGCCTGCACCGATGATACCGATTCCTGCATTTGATGAGCCATTTACAAGAGTCCTAGTGGATTGTGTTGGTCCTCTACCGCGGACGAAGTCCGGGCATCAGTTTTTGTTGACCATCATGGATTTGTCAACCAGATTTCCAGAGGCCATTCCACTGAGGAAGATAACAGCCAAAGTTGTTGTTGAGGCTCTTATGCAGTTTTTCACAAGATATGGTTTACCGAAAGAAGTGCAGTCCGATCAGGGGTCTAACTTCATGTCGGGTGTGTTTCAGGAAGTCCTGCGTGAGCTGGGGATGAAGCAGTTGAAATCATCTGCATATCACACGCAGTCTCAGAGCTCTGGAGAGGTACCACCAAACCCTCAAGAATATGATAAGAGCATACTGTGAGGTTTTTCCAGAAGATTGGGACAAAGGAATTCCCTTTCTGTTGTTTGCCACTAGGGACTCACCGAACGAGTCAACTGGTTTTACTCCATTTGAGTTGGTCTACGGTCATGAGGTGAGGGGGCCTTTGAAACTAATTAAGGAGAGATTTTTGGCAGAGGAGGATGAGACCAATCTGCTCGACTATGTGTCGAACTTCAAAGAGGGGTTATCCAAGGCGTGTTCTGTGGCACAAGAACATCTCAAGGTGTCTCAACGGGTCATGAAGACAAGAGCAGACAAGAAATCTGAGGTCCGCATCTTTAAACCCGGCGAGAAAGTACTAGTACTGTTGCCTCTGCCTGGCGAGCCCCTTAAAGCGAAGTTTAGTGGGCCCTACTGTATCCAAAAGAAACTCAATGATGTTAATTACGTAATCAGCACCCCAGACCGAAGAAAGAGCCAGAGAGTTTGTAATGTTAACATGCTCAAGAAATATTATGAGCGTGATAATTTTGGTCAACCAGTGGGGGTAGCTGTTATTGAGTTAAAACCCGACGATGACAATTCATGTAATGAAGACCTTGAGACAAAAACGTCTGAACTTGAGTTTTTCGCTGTGCAGCTTTCAAATTCTGAAATTCTGGCTAACTTGGATGAAATCCTTGGCCATTTGCACAATGACCAACGGACAGATTTATCAAACCTACTCCAAAAGTACGAGCAAATTTGTTCTGACAAACCGGGTCGTACGTCGGTGGAAGTTCATGATGTTGATGTAGGAAATTCAAGGCCGATAAAACAGGCACCCTACCGACTTAATCCTAACAAATTATCGAAGGTTCGGGAAGAGGTTAAGTTCATGATAGAGCATGACATTATAGAACCTAGTCAGAGTTCTTGGAGTTCTCCCATTGTCATGGTACCAAAGCCTGACGGTACTCTTAGATTTTGTATAGATTATATCGAAAAGTCAATGCAGAAACTAAGACTGATTCATATCCTATCCCTAGGTTAGAATACTGCATTGATCGGGTGGGAAATTCTGCATTTGTCAGTAAAGTAGACTTGTTAAAGGGATATTGGCAAGTGCCCTTGACTGACCGAGCCAAAGAAATTTCGGCGTTTGTGACACCTGATGGTCTGTACCAATGTAAAACGATGCCCTTTTTGGATGAAAAATGCCCCGGCTACGTTTCAGAGAATGATGAGTCAAGTCATTGCTGGGCTAGAAAATTGTGTTGTCTATATTGATGACATTTTGGTATACAGCGATAGCTGGGAAGACCATCTGAAACACTTGAGTGCCCTGTTTGATAAGCTCTCAAAAGCAAACCTGGTGGTAAATCTCAAAAAGAGTGAGTTTGCCAAAGCAACAGTGACCTACTTAGGTCATGTGGTCGGTCAAGGTCACGTGCTTCCACGAGTAGCAAAGATTCAAGCCATTCAAGATGTTCCCGTACCCACAGGCTAGGGAAGAGAGAATTGATGAGATTCCTGGGTATGAGTGGATTTTACAGAAAGTTTGTTCCAAACTTCAGCACTATTGCGACTCCATTGACTAAACTTTTACAGAAAAATGTGAAGTTTGTTTGGTCTGACTCATGCCAAAATGCATTTGAGCAATTGAAAGCCATTTTAACGAACGAACCGGTTCTGGCTGCGCCAAAGTTTGACAAGGCGTTCAAAATAGCCATTGACGCCAGTGATGTTGGTGTCGGAGCGGTTTTGCTCCAAGAAGATGAGTCAGGCATCGAGCGACCGATTAGTTACTTCTCAAAGAAACTGAATAAATAGCAGGCAAAATACTCCACCATCGAAAAAGAGGCGTTAGGTCTGGTCCTTGCCCTACAACACTTTGAAGTGTATATAACCAATGGTGCTGGAGAGACGATCATTTATACTGATCATAACCCACTTGTGTTTTTGGAGAAATTCAAGACCAAGAACCAAAGATTATTTCGGTGGAGTTTGATTTTGCAACCCTATCCACTCAAGATTGTTCATATTGCCGGAAAGAGCAATGTTATTGCTGATGCTCTGTTCAGAGTTTAGAAGATTGTACTTAATCACTTAATATTTATTTCTCTGGTAAACCAGTGGGCCTAATTATAAGAGTTATAATACGACTTATTTTGTTATTACTGTAACAAGTCTTAGCCAGGCATAACTGTTTAAACTTTGTTATAAGTTTATGTTAAAATTTCTTTTTGAAACGAAAATTTCCTTCTGTAAATTTTCTTTATTTTATGGGGGAGATGTTACATATACACGCAAACCGCAAGTGTGAGATAATCCGTGCGTGACCACGTGTTGACCCCATAAGGCGGCGGGATTATGTTTGCGGGTTATGAATAGAACGTTCTGGAAGTTTATTTTTGGACAATGATGTAATTTAACAGAAATTTCTACAAGTGAAGTGAAGAAGAAACCTTTAGTATTTTCTAGAAGGGATTAACAACTATAAATACGGGCTGGTAGAGGATTTTAAACAGGACTTGAGCAAACCAAGACTTCGGTAAACAGGAGTTGATGAGACTTCAGTGTACACCCACTAGGACCTGTGATGTCGCTTACGACTCGTCAGTGGAGTGATTTGAGAAAGTTCGTGTTGACCGAGTGAAGTGTCTGAGAGCTGAATTTAATTCCGGAAGAGACATTTTGTGAACTAAATCTACAGTTCAGTATTTTTGGGATTTCGTCTTTCCCATATTTTTGTCACGGTAGTCAGGCGACTTGTGTCCCCGTGGTTTCGTCTATTTCCGGCCGTTTGTTGGAGGTGAATTCGCCCCGCGTTTAGCTCTATTTACACCGTGTCAGAGAACTGTTTTTGGTGTCAGTCCTCGCCCGTAATGGCCCTGTCACACTGTTGCGTATGAGAGAAACGTAAGAGTTGCGTATGAAAATTCATAATATAATTTTCATACGCACAAAAAGCCCTTGAAAATACAGAATTGTGCGTATACTTACCGTATTGAACCTATGAGTAGCGTATGAGTAGCGTATGGCAAGCGTATTGACAGCGTATGGACAGCGAATGTCAGCAAATGTCAGCGTACGACCAGCGTATGTCAGCGTATGAACAGCGTATGACCAGCGTATGGACAGCGTACTCTGCGTATGGCTAGCGTATGAGTAGCGTATGAACTGCGCATGCCCAGCGTACCGCCTATCCGCCTATCACGTGACAAAGTACCTATATAATCGGCGGCCTTTCAATGCGCTATCAATACGCTAGCTGTACGGTACACCTTCATGCCAACGTATGGCAACTTATGTCCAGCGTACTCGACCTATGAGTAACGTACCTATATCGTACCTCTAGCGTATTCAGCGTATGCCTAGCGTATGCTTAGCGTATTAACCATACGTCCGCATACGCACACAAATTTTAAGCATGCTTAAACATTTATTTCTGCCTCAGCGTATGCCAGCGTATGCCAGCGTATGCCACCGTGCTTGAAACGTATACAACCTATGCCTAACGTACCCCTAGCGTATGTCACCGTATACCAGCGTATGAGTGATAATTTTCATACGCTGGCATACGCTAGTACGATACGCAACAGTGTGACAGGGCCATAAGATCTTCTTCTTATTTAGTATAAGATCTTTTTTTTAATGTACACTTGTTTACCCTAATCATTGTACGCTTGTTAAACCCATTGATATTTGAAGCGGTTGATATTTTCATTATTAAATCACTTTGTTTCTGTGTTCTTTATATCAGTGTGACCTTGCTTGATTTCTTTGTTGCATCTGAGAAAATTCAGGCTTTTTGAATAATTTGCATTCACCTATAGTTTGAAGATTTTCGGATCGTAACATAGCATATTTTGGTTTAGGGAAGATCAACGCAATTTTCAAGAATAAAGGATCAATGCTAGATTGTACCAAATACCAAGGAATAACTTTATCGTCAATCCTAACAAAAATATTTGTGTCTATTGTGGTCCAAAGGTTAACCCCAGCTTACGACAGCTATTTAGATGAGAGGCAATACGGGTTTAGACCGAATCGGGGTACCATAGACGGAATTTATTGCCTGAAGCAGACACAAAAATGGGCTAGAAAATATCAAAGGGAATTATTTGTTGGGATGATCGATTTATCAGCAGCATTTTATCATATTAGGAGAGATTTATTGTTTAGGAGTGCTAGGTTAGCTTTTGGGGATTCGATTTTGGTTGATTTACTTGAGTCAATGTATTCACAGACTGAGTGCTATATGGCGAGTGATGAGCAAGCGAGATTTAAGACCACCAGTGGAGTACGGCAGGGCGGTTCGGAAAGTCCATGCCTGTATAATATTTATGCCAACCACTGTATGCGCTTGTTCCAGCAAGAATGCCAAGATCGAAATTTGACAGGGTTTGAATTATACTATGAAATTCCCAAAAATTGCTCGTCCAAAAATTCCAAGAAAACAACAAAGGTTTTAGTCTTATACCCTACCTGGGGTACGCTGATGATCTGGTCATCTACGCTCAGTCAGCAGAAGACCTCCAGGAGATGCTAATAATTATCGAGCGAATTTTCACAGCCCATGGCCTGAAAATAAATGAAACTAAAACCGAAACCCTCATTTTAAACTGGGAACTACTTGGAACAAAAGACTCCCTAGGCGACAAACAGTATCCATCTTCAATAACATCACTAAATGGCGTAGAAATCAAGAACTCGGCCACCTTCAAATATCTAGGGTCGACAATTATGTACAATGACTGTGCCACCGGCGATGTTGAAATCGAGAAACGAATAACCGCAGGCACCTGCAAGTTCTATGAGCTTAAAAAATTATACACCAATTACAAGATAAAACTGAAATCCCGAGTTCAGTTTTTCAAAGCAATGGTCCGATCAGTCATGAAATACGGTTGCCAGGCATGGTGCCCCACTCAAAGGCATTTTGACAAGCTAGAGTCGGCGTTTACATTGTTATTGAGATCATTAGTGAAAGGAGGCCACCAGAGGGAGAAAAATGTGAATTCTTACAAAAGGGCGGATGGTTCTGAGGGTGAGTTTTGTAAATACAGATACAAAAATGAAGATATTAAGAGAATCTGCGGGATCTCAGACAATGAAGACTTTATCAGAGGCCAACAATACAACTGGGTCGCTCATGTATGTCGGCAAGAAGATGCTCGTTTCATTAAACAGCTCACTTACGACAAAGACAGCATATATCACAAATCAGGCATCACAGAAAATACCTACAGGCAGGTAATAAATAAGCAAAAGAATAAGCACAGCTTGAAAGATGAGAACCAGGTTATTGAAAAAATGATGAAGCGAAAACAATTTTAAAGTCACTGGCTTTAGCCACTATATTAGACGAATATGCTAATGTGGAACCAAATTGATTGATTGAATTGCGCAAACCGAAGGGTTAAATTATAGAGAGCTAGCTGCTTTAGATAAGAAACTTCAGACTCTTGCTGGTAGTCTAGAATTAAATTAGCAGAACTTAGAAAAATAGATGATGAGATTATTCAAACCAGGACTGAATTAGACGAGGCTACTAGCGACGAAGAACGACAAAAAGCAAGAAATAAATTACAAGAATTAAACGACCAACGTGAAGCCCGTCAAACTTTAGTACATGAAAATAATCAATCTCTAAAAAGCCAAATAACTAGAATCAAAGAAACGATAAGAAAAATATTAAGATCAGATACGGGTCTAGCTGAAAAGATTAAAACTTTATTTAGAGAACAAGGCGTAACGATAGTCAGTATATTGGCGGCGATTAGTACCATCGTCGCTTCGATCGTAGCGAGCGTAAAACCGATTCCAACTCCAAGTGGCGGTACCGTAAAAGACTGGATACAAAAAACTCTCAAAAATCTATCGAATCTAGTAAAGAAACTTGGATTAAAAGCCTTGGATTCTCTACCGGGTATCATCGGCGGAGTATTCAGTTGGTTATTGACGCATCTTTCGGGAGCGGTAGGATGGTTGGCGACACATGTATGGCTACTTGTGAGTGGAGTCGGAGTCATTGTTTTATCTTATCTACAGGGTCAACGTTGAATAAACTCGTAAATAGCCACGCCTAGCACAAAAGCAATCGCGAGACCAAATATTAGAGAATTTTTTCCTCTTGGTGAGTATTGATAGATAGTGGTGAGTCGAGTTGAGTTTCGACGGATGGAACAATGGATGGTGGTTGCTGAGTATCGACGGATAGTGGTAAATCGGTAGTGGAAACGATGGATGGCGTATCGTTATAGGCCTATGACAGTTGCTGAGTATCGATAGATGACGGCGGTGGTTGAGAATCGATTGATGGTGACGGAGGGGGAACGGGCGTTGAATTTGTGTCTAGATTCGATCCGAGCAATAGACCCGGCGTTACGACCAAAATATTGTTGTTGTACCCACGTACGTACCTATACCCAAATTCATGTCGGAGGGAATAAGGTACAAATCTTCTCCGATGACAAAGTTTAACTGCGATCGAGCGTATTGTAAAGAATCTTGGTACCTCTGAATAGAAGATTGCAAATCAACCGGAGAATCGATCGAAGCATCGAGAATGTTTAAGAATTCTCTTTTTGCATCTAAACCGATACCCGGTACGAGAATTCCAGTTTTAGCTTGAGCTTGAGCTCCTAGCACGGCGTAAACGTACGTTCTATAGAGTCATTGATTCGTTCTATACCTATATCCGTAAAGCCTTGAGCCAATCCCGACGTAAGTAGCCTATAAATTTAACCCAAGCTCGCTCAGTCTAGGGAGATTGTGAAATGTAGGCGACTGTATACGTCGAGAGATGATCTCCAAAGCCCATCTTTGTCGCGTCTGAATAATCATTCTCTCTAGAGTATGCGTGAGTAGTATGTGTGGCGCATCACACTACAGTTGTGGCGGTGCAGTGTGCAATTTGTGTGCAGTGATTTTATGCAGTTTGTAACGGCAAGAACCACATTGCACCACAGTGAAATGGAGCAATGGGCGACGATTTTGCACTTTGTGGAGGAGGGTGCACTTTGTGGCGGTGGAGCACCATAATCTTTTTTTACTTGGCCACAATTTTTTTTCTTCTTCCATTTTTTAAATTTTTTTATGACGTCATTTCTGCCAAGTAAAAAAAAATTGTGTTACCACTGCTCCACCGCCACAAAATGCACCCACCACCACTACAAAGTGCAAAATCGTCACCCATTGCTCCATTTCACTGTGGTGCAATGTGGTTCTTGCCGTTACAAACTGCACAAAATCACTGCAGACAAATTGCACACTGCACCGCCACAAACTGTACTGTGATGCTCCACACATGATTGAAATTTTTCATGATTGAATTTTTTTTTTCAATTTTTATTTTTTTTAATTTATTTTTTTCAACCACAATTTTACCACTGCACACAACTGCACACAAAATACTGCACACAACTGTACACAAAATACTGCACACAACTGCGCACTACTCCCTCCACACAAACTGCACACAAAATACTGCACACAAAATACTGCACACAACTGCGCACTACTCCCTCCACACAAACTGCACACAAAATACTCCACACAAACTGCACACAAAATACTGCACACAACTGCGCACTACTCCCTCCACACAAACTGCACACAAAATACTGCACACAAAATACTGCACACAACTGTACACAAAATACTGCACACAACTGCACACTACTCCCTCCACACAAACTGCACACAAAATTAAAGGTGGAGGTGTGCAGTTTGTGTGGTGGAGGGAGTAGTGCGCAAGCGCAGCATGCATATTGATGATTTCGGGCAAGTTGAGACATAATGACACAAAAATATAAACACAAAAGAACACATTCAACTCTTTTATTATTTTTTTATTCACTTTTTTTTTTAAATTCACGTAACAATGAATGGATTACCGATACAAATCACTATATATAAAGAAAACTCAAAATTATTATAACTCAAAGTATTAATAATTCCCAAGAAAAATGCACATTAAACAAGAATCCCTATATAAAAACAATGTAAATCAAATATCTATTGGACTTAGCTTGTCAATTTTGTACACGTTATATGGTAATTTTGGGGAGAGGAAATGATGAGGGATGTATAGGACTAGGGAAATCAATAGATAGTCAAGTGAATTATAAGGAATATAACATAATTAAATACTCCCTCCACACAAACTGCACACAAAATACTGCACACAACTGCGCACTACTCCCTCCACACAAATTGCACACAAAATTAAAGGTGGAGGTGTGCAGTTTATGTGGTGGAGGGAGTAGTGCGCATGCGCAGCATGCATATTGATGATTTCGGGTAAGTTGAGACACGTCATAGCAAACTATTACCGTTTTTATATATTTGTCAATGAATTTAAAGGTGGAGGTGTGCAGTTTGTGTGGTGGCGGGAGTAGTGCGCAAGCGCAGCATGCATATTGATGATTTTGGGCAAGTTGAGACATAATGACACAAAAATATAAACACAAAAGAACACATTCAACTCTTTTTATTTATTTTTTATTCACTTTTTTTTTTAAATTCACGTAACAATGAATGGATTACCGATACAAATCACTATATAAAAGAAAACTCAAAAATTATTATAACTCAAAGTATTAATAATTCCCAAGAAAAATGCACATTAAACAAGAATCCCTATATAAAAACAATGTAAATCAAATATCTATTGGACTTAGCTTGTCAATTTTGTACACGTTATATGGTGATTTTGGGGAGAGGAAATGATGAGGGATGTATAGGACTAGGGAAATCAATAGATAGTCAAGTGAATTATAAGGAATATAACAGAATTAAAAGAAAGTCAACTCACACTGAATTTTACAGGGATTAAGAGTCTACACTCCTTGCAATCTCACTCGTTCATACCGAGCACATGGGACGAAGTGTTTTGGATTATATTTCCGCTTCAATGAACTGCTCAGGAACTTGGAATTTCGTTGCGTGTACTGTCAACGAAACCGTAAATGAAGTCGGATATTAGGGCTCATAATACAGTTGTCTAACTTACATGAAACAACGGCCCGCTTTAGAATGTCAGGCCTGTAGTTCACAATACACTGTCTATTTAAAGATGAATAGAAAGTCACACCACATCACATCTCTTCAGTAGCCACTTTAGCCTCTTCCAACCAGTCTCGAAAAGTGGCATTGTCTTCCAGTTCAGAACTAGACTCATCCTCTTCCGATGATTCGTCATATTCCACCTCCGTATCGGATTCTGAATCATCTTCCTCGAAATCTTCGTCTTCATCCTGCGTAGATTCAGTTTCACAAGTTTCTATTTCCGAACCTTCAAATCTACGCTTTTTAACATCGGGTTCAGAATTATCGATGTCAGAATTGTCAGATTGGATAGCTTTAATTTCAGAATCATCGTCAACTTCATCCATTTTAGATTTCTCTTCATTATGTACATGTTCTGCATGCCTCCGTAGGTTATCCGTATCGGATTCTGAATCATCTTCCTCGAAATCTTCGTCTTCATCCTGCGTAGATTCAGTTTCACAAGTTTCTATTTCCGAATCTTCAAATCTACGCTTTTTAACATCGGGTTCAGAATTATCGATGTCAGAATTGTCAGATTGGATAGCTTTAATTTCAGAATCATCGTCAACTTCATCCATTTTAGATTTCTCTTCATTATGTACATGTTCTGCATGCCTCCGTAGGTTATATCTCCGTCCAAAGCTTTTGCCGCACTGGTGACAAGCATGGGGTTTGACAGTAGAAATAACATTCATGTTGAATCTCTGATGCTTAATCTCCGATTGACAAGAAACGGAAGAAATAGTTTATATATAGGCCTATAACTACTCATTTCGCTGCTCATTTGCTCATTTCGCTGCTCATTTGCTCATTTGCTCATTTCGCTGCTCATTTGCTCATTTGCTCATTTCGCTGCTCATTTGCTCATTTGCTCATTTCGCTGCTCATTTGCTCATTTGCTCATTTTGCTGCTCATTTGCTCATTTCGCTGCTCATTTTGCTGCTCATTTGCTCATTTCGCTGCTCATTTGCCTGCTCATTTGCTCATTTGCTCATTTTGCTGCTCATTTGCTCATTTCGAGAACCCATGCAGAGGCACTCATTTTCTTCGAAATTAAGTTGTCACTGCCCTTGATGTAACGTAATAGTGTAAAATAACCATAAAGGATTACTGTAAGACTAACAGAGGTGGTTATTTTATAGATTTTTTTATTCCTACCAAAAAACACTATTATAGATGTTTTTTTTTTAATTACAGTAGTCTTTCTGAAACATCTGGTCTTTCATTATCACTCTTCCTCGTTCTCTTCATCCTCGTTCTCTTCATCCTCATTTAGTTGAAGTAGTAGTCCGTCAAATTTGGTATGGTGTTTAGGCATTACTCTGTTCAGAGCTTTGTTTACTTCCATGCCTTTATTTACTTTTTCTTCGAGATCTTCCGCAATATCCTGATGAGTCCCATTATCTTTCAGATGTAGGTAACTTGACAAAAAAATCCTTCTATTTGTTGAAAAAAATTCGCTTGACTGCCCAAAGGGTTTTCCTATTGGCTTTTTCCTTGGCTTGATCTTCACTCATACCCCCGTTGACGTACTTTTCATATTTTTCACACCACATCTCTTCAGTAGCCACTTTAGCCTCTTCCAACCAGTCTCGAAAAGTGGCATTGTCTTCCAGTTCAGAACTAGACTCATGCTCTTCCGATGATTCGTCATATTCCACCTCCGTATCGGATTCTGAATCATCTTCCTCGAAATCTTAGTCTTCCAGTGACAACTTAATTTCGAAGAAAATGAGTGCCTCTGCATGGGTTCTCGAAATGAGCAAATGAGCAGCAAAATGAGCAAATCAGCAAATGAGCAAATGAGCAGCGAAATGAGCAAATGAGCAGCGAAATGAGCAAATGAGCAGCAAAATGAGCAGCAAAATGAGCAAATAGGAAAACCCTTTGGGCAGTCAAGCGAATCTTTTTCAACAAATACAAGGATTTTTTGTCAAGTTACCTACATCTGAAAAGATAATGGGACTCATCAGGATATTGCGGAAGATCTCGAAGAAAAAGTAAATAAAGGCATGGAAGTAAACAAAGCTCTGAACAGAGTAATGCCTAAACACCATACCAAATTTGACGGACTACTACTTCAACTAAATGAGGATGAAGAGAACGAGGAAGAGTGATAATGAAAGACCAGATGTTTCAGAAAGACTACTGTAATAAAAAAATAAAAAACATCTATAATAGTGTTTTTTGGTAGGAATAAAAAAATCTATAAAATAACAACCTCTGTTAGTCTTACAGTAATCCTTTATGGTTATTTTACACTATTACGTTACATCAAGGGCAGTGACAACTTAATTTCGAAGAAAATGAGTGCCTCTGCATGGGTTCTCGAAATGAGCAAATGAGCAGCAAAATGAGCATGGGTTCTAAACTTCTGGGTGACTTTCTATTCATCTTTAAATAGACAGTGTATTGTGAACTACAGGCCTGACATTCTAAAGCGGGCCGTTGTTTCATGTAAGTTAGACAACTGTATTATGAGCCCTAATATCCGACTTCATTTACGGTTTCGTTGACAGTACACGCAACGAAATTCCAAGTTCCTGAGCAGTTCATTGAAGCGGAAATATAATCCAAAACACTTCGTCCCATGTGCTCGGTATGAACGAGTGAGATGTGTAAATCTATCGTGTTACATTTATTGCAAGGAGTGTAGACTCTTAATCCCTGTAAAATTCAGTGTGAGTTGACTTTCTTTTAATTCTGTTATATTCCTTATAATTCACTTGACTATCTATTGATTTCCCTAGTCCTATACATCCCTCATCATTTCCTCTCCCCAAAATCACCATATAACGTGTACAAAATTGACAAGCTAAGTCCAATAGATATTTGATTTACATTGTTTTTATATAGGGATTCTTGTTTAATGTGCATTTTTCTTGGGAATTATTAATACTTTGAGTTATAATAATTTTTGAGTTTTCTTTTATATAGTGATTTGTATCGGTAATCCATTCATTGTTACGTGAATTAAAAAAAAAAGTGAATAAAAAATAAATAACAAGAGTTGAATGTGTTCTTTTGTGTTTATATTTTTGTGTCATTATGTCTCAACTTGCCCAAAATCATCAATATGCATGCTGCGCTTGCGCATTACTCCCTCCACCACACAAACTGCACACCTCCACCTTTAAATTCATTGACAAATATATAAAAACGGTAATAGTTTGCTATGACGTGTCTCAACTTACCCGAAATCATCAATATGCATGCTGCGCATGCGCACTACTCCCTCCACCACATAAACTGCACACCTCCACCTTTAATTTTGTGTGCAATTTGTGTGGAGGGAGTAGTGCGCAGTTGTGTGCAGTATTTTGTGTGCAGTTTGTGTGGAGGGAGTATTTAATTATGTTATATTCCTTATAATTCACTTGACTATCTATTGATTTCCCTAGTCCTATACATCCCTCATCATTTCCTCTCCCCAAAATTACCATATAACGTGTACAAAATTGACAAGCTAAGTCCAATAGATATTTGATTTACATTGTTTTTATATAGGGATTCTTGTTTAATGTGCATTTTTCTTGGGAATTATTAATACTTTGAGTTATAATAATTTTTGAGTTTTCTTTTATATAGTGATTTGTATCGGTAATCCATTCATTGTTACGTGAATTTAAAAAAAAAAGTGAATAAAAAAATAATAAAAGAGTTGAATGTGTTCTTTTGTGTTTATATTTTTGTGTCATTATGTCTCAACTTGCCCGAAATCATCAATATGCATGCTGCGCTTGCGCACTACTCCCTCCACCACACAAACTGCACACCTCCACCTTTAATTTTGTGTGCAGTTTGTGTGGAGGGAGTAGTGTGCAGTTGTGTGCAGTATTTTGTGTACAGTTGTGTGCAGTATTTTGTGTGCAGTATTTTGTGTGCAGTTTGTGTGGAGGGAGTAGTGCGCAGTTGTGTGCAGTATTTTGTGTGCAGTTTGTGTGGAGTATTTTGTGTGCAGTTTGTGTGGAGGGAGTAGTGCGCAGTTGTGTGCAGTATTTTGTGTACAGTTGTGTGCAGTATTTTGTGTGCAGTTGTGTGCAGTGGTAAAATTGTGGTTGAAAAAAAAAAAAAAAGAAATTGAAAAAAAAAATTCAATCATGAAAAATTTCAATCATGTGTGGAGCATCACAGTACAGTTTGTGGCGGTGCAGTGTGCAATTTGTCTGCAGTGATTTTGTGCAGTTTGTAACGGCAAGAACCACATTGCACCACAGTGAAATGGAACAATGGGCGACGATTTTGCACTTTGTAGTGGTGGTGGGTGCACTTTGTGGCGGTGGAGCAGTGGTAACACAATTTTTTTTTACTTGGCCGAAATGACGTCATAAAAAAAAAAATGGAAGAAGAAAAAAAATTGTGGCCAAGTAAAAAAAAATTATGGTGCTCCACCGCCACAAAGTGCACCCTCCTCCACAAAGTGCACCCTCCTCCACAAAGTGCAAAATCGTCGCCCATTGCTCCATTTCACTGTGGTGCAATGTGGTTCTTGCCGTTACAAACTGCACAAAATCACTGCACACAAATTGCACACTGCACCGCCACAACTGTAGTGTGATGCGCCACACATTCTACTTGCGTGTAAGCTTGAATTATCGTAGTCTTTCCCAGGTACCGGAATGTAAACGTTGTCGTAATAATAGGCTATTCCCAATGCTCTAGAGTTTTTGTCTTCTTGTTGTTTCCAATTCGATACTGGTGAGATGTGAAAGTCTCTTCATATTTTATTATCCGCGCCAATGTCTATATTGTTTTCAACCGCGCTCCAAAAATTTTGAAAAGATGCGGGACAGCTCATTTCTTTGAGCAATCGTCTAATTTGATAATAGACGTGAAATTTGAAGAAACTACTAATCATCGGATTCGAATGGAGTAAATGGTCGTAACTCACTCCACACCCCGTCGTACTACACCACGTTACAAAATTCATTTGATTCTGATAAAACTTTAGCGGATACGAATTCCAGCTACTTACAATCTCATCGTTATTGACGTGAGGCAACTTGTACTTGCTAAAAGGATCGGCGAGTTCTACTTGTACAAATTCGTTTTCTGTCACGTAAATCTTTTGAATGGACAAGTCGCCGGAAGAAATTGTTCAAGCTTTAAGAGTATTTTAAACGTTTTTCCCTTACAAGATAAATCATTAGGCGAAAGCGCCTGGATAGAATATTGTAATCCATTACGAAAAAATCTCAAGAGTGGCACTTTAAACGAATTGAGTTTTAAAATTAAAGATTCGACCGGCAAAGACATTAATAATCACGGTATGCCAGCCATTATAACCGTTGAAATTAATAAATAGTTGTTTAATGGTTATTATAAATGGCGAGTATTTACGGTCCTAGTCGTAGGAGCAAACCCATTTTATCCAAAAATTACAATCCGTCCATTTATGAACATCATGGACGTATTGATCCGAATAAAGTTGGTCACACGATACCGTTGATAAATTTAATGGGAAGACTACACATACACCTCGAGTGGGATGGCGTATCGCGTCAACCAAGGTTTTTTCTCGAGAGAGAACCGACATACTGTTCAAATTTTGCCAAAAGAATCAAGGGTGAAAATGAATCTCATGCAATCACGTCAAATCGCGACTTTGTAGCTAATCGAGCTTATACATTCTCCACTAACAATGTTAAACCAGAACTTTCTTTTCTTAGAACTCCATTTACACCGGTGCATCTGGAATGTGGAATTTGCTTCAAGACAGAAGATCAAGAAGTCTTTGCACAAGCGACCCTTTTTTGGAAGTTTAAGCTTTGGAGTCTGTTTTGATATAAAAATTTAAAGTTTCAGTCCTGAGATTTAAAATTAAATATTCGACCGGCAGAGACATTAATAATCACGGTATGCCAGCCATTATAACCGTCGAAATTAATAAATAGTTTTTTAATGGTTATTATAAATGACGAGTATTTACGGTCCTAGTCGTAGGAGCAAACCCATTTCATCCAAAAATTACAATCCGTCCATTTATGAACATCATGGACGTATTGGTACAAGAGAAATTCGTCACACGATACCCTTGATAAATTTAATGGGAAGACTACCCATTTACCTCGAGTGGGTAGGAGCAAAACATCACCCATGTTTTTTTCTCGAAATAGAACCGGTATACTGTTCAATTTTTGCCAAAAGAATCAAGGGTAAAAATGGTTTTTATTCAGTCACGTCAAAACGCAACTTTGTAGCCAACACAGCTTATATATTTTCCACTACCGATGAATTTAATCCAGAACTTTCTTTTAGCACCGTACCGCAGCATTTAGAATGTGGAATTTGCTTCAAGACCGAAGATCAAGAAGTCTTTGTACAAGCGAACGTTTTTGGCGCTAGAGATACGGGAATCTGTTTCGATATAAAAATTGAAAGTTTTCCATTGGTTTAAAATAAAAAATATAATCTTTATTATTAATAGAATAATGACAGATGCATTACCAACTATAAGCACCTCTGCCGATACAAAGTTATATCCAACATTACCAGCTACGGACACCTCGGGTAATCTAGATGTAAATGCGTTTAGATTACACAAAATCGATGAAATCCAAAAAGAAATTTCCGTAGAGAGAAAAGAGCGCGAGAGATCGTATAAAAATACAACAAAATCATCAAAACCTTATCTATCGTAGAAACAATGGCCGAATTAGGCTGTATGGGGGCTGGAGCGACTGGAATTGCCAGTCTGGCTAGCGTCGTAGCAGCGCCGGTCGGGCTAGGCAGTATGGCGATTGCGATGAGATACGCGAAATACAAGCTCGGTAAAAATCAAAGAAACACAACGAGATAAGAGTTTTAGCCGAGAGTAAACTTAACACCATCGGCAGCTACGTTTCAAAAGCGATCGAAGACGGTCTTATAATCCAAGAAGAATTTCTTTTAATCAACGAGGAGCGAAACAAGTACTCGGAGATGAAAGAAAACATTCGAACAAAATTTACTCCTAAAGACGCTCCGCCAGATGTTAAAGCCATCTGAGAAAAAGAAAAAAAAGACCTTGTAGCAAAACATATGAATTTACTGCAAAATTTTCTATAGGAAAATCTTACAACGAGTTGTATAATAAACTAGCCTTAGATCCGCTAGAAAGACCACCAGCGTATAATTAATTTTGTTAATACTATTTTATTTTTCAACTCCTTTATGACTAGTTCAAAATTTTCGTCTAGCTCTCGCTTCAGCGCGGTTTAAAAATGTATTTTTTTATATTATAATTACCCCATTTCGTACATAAACGCGACTTTGTTTTAGTACCCTTATTACACATTCTGCATGGAGCCGATATAGATTTTCCTTGTCGAATACGCCACTGATGCAGTGGACAAAATTTGTCTCCTGCCACACTAGGTAGACAACACTTACTAGTTTTACCCACTAAAAAGCCATTCGCACGGAATGTTTTTAGGATGTAAATTATCAAAATGTTTTACAACCGCCAGAGATTTTTCTAATCAATTTACTGTACTTGCCAGATGGCTCGCCAATCTTTACATTATTTTTTCAATAAACTCTTTGAATTGCTCGACATTCTTTGACCAAAATTGAGTATCCATCGTCTTTATCATCCTACTAGATGTTATGAAATTATTTTTAAAATTTAATTTTTTTTTTCGATATCTTTTTTTGAGAGGCGGTGAGGTTAACATCCTCCGATCGTAAAAATGATTGGAGGATAAATCAGCCAGGATTAACCGGTTAAAACCGGTTCAAAAGAGAGATCTATGAACTAGTTTTTGGGCGGGGGTAGGGGGTTTTGGGGGGAGTGGTCAAGGAGCGCCACTTACTATCTACTACCTCTGGCTCGTCAGTCACGCGCAATACCAACTGTGCTAACTGATTCTTGTGCATTATCTAGGTTAAAATGTCTTT
The DNA here is from genome assembly GCA_029582265.1 of Zoroaster sp. YZ-2022. Classification (NCBI taxonomy): domain Eukaryota; kingdom Metazoa; phylum Echinodermata; class Asteroidea; order Forcipulatida; family Zoroasteridae; genus Zoroaster; species Zoroaster sp. YZ-2022. Next base: position 12,579,353 of record CM055828.1, on the reverse strand, counting down.
TAACTATATCTTTAACCTATCGAATGCACAAGAATCATTTACCACAGTTGGTAGTGCGCGTGACTGAAGCGCAAGAAGTCCTTGGATCGAATCCTGAACAGAGAATTTTTTATTTTGTAAAAGTGTATTCCTGTTGAAAACATTTAAATGATCTTTTAATCTTCAAATATATCTTTAACCTAGCGAATGCACAAGAATCAGTTAGTTCAGTTGTTAGTGCGCGTGACTGACGAGCAAGAGGTCCTTGGGTCGAATCCTGAACGGAGAATTGTTTGTTTTGTAAAAGTGTATTCCTGTTGAAAACATTTAAATGTTCTTTTAACTTCTAATATATCTTTAACCTATCGAATGCACAAGAATAAGTTAGCTCAGTAGGTATTGCGCATGACTCATGAGCCAGAGCTCCTTGGATCGAATCCAGAACAGAGAATTGTTTATTTTGTAAAAGTATAATCCTCTTTAAAACATTTAAATGGTCTGTTAACTTCAAATATATCTTTAACCTAGAGAATGCTGAAGAATCAGTTAGCTCAGTTGATAGAGCGCGTGACTGACGATCCAGAGGTCCTTGGATTGAATCTCGAACAGAGAATTGTTTATTTTGTAAAAGTGTATTCCTTTTAACTTCAAATTATCTTTAATGTTTTCAACAGGAATATACTTTTACAAAATTAGCAATTCTCTAGTCGGGATTCGATCCAAGTACCTCTGTCTCGTCAGTCACGCGCAATACCAACTGAGCTAACTAATTCTTGTGCATTCTATACACTGTAAAAAAATTCTGTATTTTTACGGAGAAAATTTCACAGAAACAGTATGTTTTTTTATTTTCACAACACTTAAATACAGATTACAGCCATTTGCTTGGATTTCAAATAACAAATTGCCTGTATTTTTAACGTATGGATGTAAAATTATTTTACAGATTTTTGTAAACTATAAAAGCAAATTTGGGCGTTATCTTAAAAAACTAAATATCTGTATTTTTACATCAAAGTGTCTGGCGATGCTGCTGCCATCACTTTTGATGTAAATTTACAGATTTTTTTTTACAGTGTAGGTTAAAGATGTATTTGAAGTTAAAAGACCATTTGATTGTTTTCAACAGGAATAGTACACACTTTTACAAAATAAACAATTCTCTGTTCGAGATTCGAGATTCAATCCAAGAAACCGTGGATCGTCAGTCACGCAGTCTATCAACGGAGCTAACTGATTCTTCATCATTCTGTAGGTTAAAGATATATTAAATAATAATAATTGTAATCATCTTCACCAAGCTTCTGAATACTCAATCATGCAAAGTTTGACCGATATTTAAATCCTCAAAAGTTATTTTAGAGCAGTTTAGGCTAAACTAACTTATTTTATCCTTTGTTTTTTCCACATGATGGTGCCACCCCACTAAAATGAGAAAAAAAGTCATGAGCAGAGCTGTTTATCATAAAGTGTATGCCCTCAAATATTTCTGAAAAACAAAGAATTGAGGCCCATACATTTAGTGGATTGTGTAAAGGTGGTCCAATATCATAACCTGGGGTCCTTGACTTCCAACTGTGAGTATTTTGGATACACTAGGCCATGAAAAAGTGGTCCTAATTTGATTTCAAGCGTAAGGCCTTTTTCCAAAATGGATGCTTCGTTTGTTGTGAGAATTTAACGTCGACCTCAATTGCGTTAAACGCATTGCATGACATAGGCCTATTATTGCAACCTATGTATATATAAGCGTATTTTTAAAGCAGTGTCGAAAAGTGGGGAGGGCAGGGGCTGATGATACTGGAATTTGTTTGTTCCCTGCAAAACGGCCACTGATATGTAGTCACCCCTAGTATCTTTGCATCACTGTGAGAGAAAGTACACTGTCAAAATTACATGTAATTTTACAGGAAAAAGTAGGCAAATCATATCTCCATCTTCAGTGTATTGCACTAAGTGTTCAAGGCACTGATAGCTCAGTCAGTAGAGCGACTGACTGTGAAGCCAACGGTCACCGGTTCAACTCCCACCGGAGACAATTTTTTTACCCAATTTATCCCTTAATACTTTAACACATTTAAATTGCATTCAAAAACTACCAACGTACTCGTAGAACGATCCGATAGTGCGCTGGTACTGTCCCCTCAGACCATCGGGGTCTGTTTAAATTTTTTTTTTTTTTTAAATTAATTAATTTATTTAACAATATTTGCACATAAAATCCCTTAAAACACAGACTACCCAGGGACTACACACCATAAACCCCCACAACGTCAAAACATATTTGCTTGCCTAATACTCATTATCAGATTTATTGAGAAAGTGTTAAATCATACTGGAATTTGTTTGTGAAGTATGTACACTATAGAGTCGTATTTAAATACAAGGCTGGGGATGGTTATCTCTACAAAATGGCCACTGAAATGCACCCAACCCGTGGACCTTTGCAGCGCTGTCAGAGAAAGTATTTTTTTTCATAATAAATTATTGGCTTTGAATAGCCCCGTACATTCTGTACATGGCTGGGCGGGATTTGAACAGCAAACATTTAATATAGCATGAACATTTGCTGCGCGGTAGGTCTGCCAGTTTTTGAGATACAGTCACAAGCGTGGAATCAACAGATAGCTTAGGTCTTTCCTCTTAGAAAACTCATCATTTTAAGACTTTTTGGCCTCGACATTCATTCGAAAACGGCCGTCGAACACTCATACTCCTCGTCATTTTCCAGCGCTGTATGCAATACAGACGGATTATAAAAAATATTTTTTTGGAGTTTGGGTGCAAACGCGTTCCTTCCGTCAAATACCACAACAATTGTTATCTTCATCAAGTTTTCTGTATACTAATTCATGCAAAGTTTGACCGCACCGACATTTAAACCCTCAAAAGCTATTATTAGTACAATTTGGGCTAAAGAAACTAACTTACTTCGTCCTTTGAGGGGGCTATGTAAGATTAACGGTTACGTTGTAGGTATAGGAAAGAGATTTTCCACGTGAGGGTGCACCCAACTAAAGTGAGAAAAAAAGTCATACGCCGAGCTGTTTATCATAATACCCTCAACTTTTTCTGAAAAACAAAGATTTGAGGCCCATTCATTTGATGGATTGTGTAAAAATGGCCCACTATCATAACCTGGGGGTCCTTGGCTTTCAACTTTGAGTATTTTAGTAGTATGTCAGATGGGGGTTCTGGCTCATTTTCAAAAATCATTTTTTGAAAAATATGTTGGATGAGGGGTACTTAAAAATGGGCGTGGTTAATGATGAGTAGAGGTTAAAAGTGGGAGGGCAGAGCGTGACGTCATCAAAAAAGGGATGACGTCACGAGAGTGTTTGGGTAGTAGTAGGGGGAGATAACATTTTTAATTTTAAAAATTACATTTTAAAAAACCGCTCAAAATACAGGTCTGAAAAAAATATCACCAACAAATTGATAAAAAAATAAAAATAATAATAATATTATGTAGGTGAATAGTAAAGAGAGAGTATGGAAGAAAGAAGAAGATATTTATCGAAATGGACATTGCAAGAATTGAAAGATTTTACCAGAGAGCGTAAACCAATTTTTATACTGCGAGACAATAGAACGAAAAAAATAAATAAAAAATCTTATTACGAAGCGTAAAAAGATATTTACGTCGTCATAAACAAAAGCCATTGTATAAATTAAATTTAGTCGAATTGAGAGAGCGTATAGCGTCTGAAAATATTGAGTTACCTCACCGTGGCATTGGAAAAAGAGGTCAGTTGTTAAAAAAAGACTACATCGCCGCTATTAAAAGGTTTTTTAATCAAGAAGAAGAGTTGAGATTTAACGAACCACCGATTGACGGTGGAAGATATTTACGTCAACGAAGAATGCTCATTCCGCTAAATCATAGCAAAGAAAAAGATTTAAACATTTTTTGGGAGGCGGTAAAACCAAAGATTAGAGCCAAGTTTGGTATAGACTTGCAAGAATTTGCGTCATTTAAGTTTATGATATATATACGTATTAATTTACGTAAAGAAAAACTAGACGGTACGATCGATTATGCCGAACCAAATTTTCATAATAATAGGCAAATTGTTTTATTGAATTTGGATAGTATCGAAAATGTATTTAATACCGTTTTTTCACAAATTCAAGAGTCTTTAGAAAAATGGACGCAAAGGGGTTCTGGATGGGAGATTGATCGTATTGTAGATATGAGTATTACTATCGCGAGATATCAACCTTTGAGAGGCGGTTCTTATATCGAGCTATGCGACTACATAAAAAAAAAAAAAGCGTGCATCAACGTAAAAACCAAAGACGACGATTGTTTACGATGGGCGCTGCGCAGCGCTCTTTTTCCCGCAAAAAAGAATGTTGATAGAATGTCTAAATACCCGGCAGAGGATGGTTTAAATGTTGACAATATCAACGCTCCAACTCCGATTAATCAAATGAAGCGAGTAGAGAAACAAAATTGTATCGCGATAAACGTTTTTGGTTATGAATCAAAATCAATACTAGTTTACAAACTCAGCAATCAACCCGCGGATATAGATCGTATTAATTTATTATTATTTCATAAAGAAGAAAAAGAAGGTACTAAATCTCACTACGTTTGGATTAAAGATGTGAATAAATTACTTTACGACCAAACGAGTCACAAAGATAGTAAACATTTTTGTTTTAGATGTTTACAGGGTTACTCGCCGGAAGCGTATCTTGAAAATCACGTAAAAATGTGTACGGGAATTAACGACAGACCGACGACGGTCGTTATGCCGGAAAAGGGTAAAAACGATACTCTAAAATTTATAAATTTTCATAAAAAGATGAAAGTTCCTTTCGTTATATACGCCGACTTTGAAAGTATTATTAAAAAGATTGACGATGTGAATACGACAAATACTAAAAAACTACAAGAACACGTTGTTTGCGGTTATTCGTATGTCGTCGTTCGGTGCGACGGCGATACTCGTTCTCCCGTTGTATACCGAGGAGAAGATGCCGCGGAGCATTTTTTAAATGAATTAGAAAAGGAAGAAGAAAATATTAACGAAATATTTAAAAATCCTAAAAAATTTACATGGCTAAAGAAGATGAAGAAGACGATTCTTTGAAGACGATGACAAGTTTAGCAAAGTACGCGATCATTGTCACATTACCGGTAAATACAGAGGAGCGGCGCATAGTAAATGTAACTTGCAACTAAGTTTAAAACCAGACAAAACTTTTATTCCAGTCATATTTCATAATTTGCGAGGCTACGACTCTCATCTCATTATGCCAGCCGCGAGTCAAACGCGAGGAAATCTAACGTGTATTCCAAACAATATAGAAAAGTACATATCTTTTTCAATCGGACAACTACGATTTATCGACAGCGCTCAATTTTTACTAGCGTCGTTAGATAAACTCGTAGAATCAAACGACGTTTTTCCAATCGTTAAAAAGTACGAGCGCGATCTTGAGAAAGTAAAACTTTTATTACAAAAGGGTATTTATCCTTACGAGTACATGGATAGTTTTGAAAGATTTGAAGAAAAAAAACTTCCTCCGCAAGAAAAAGTTTATAGCAGTTTAAACGACCAACACATTACCGAAGAACAATACGAGCTCGCAACGAACGTTTATAACAAGTTTGAATGTAAAAATTTAGGAGATTATCACGATTTATACGTGCGTACGCATAGGCGGATCCAGGGGGGGGGGTCCAGGGGGTCCGGGCCCCCCTTTTTTGGCGTTTTTTTTGTTTGTTTTATAATTAAAAAAAAAAATTATTTATTTTTATTTTTATTCGTGGGGGGATTTTGTTATGGGTGTTTTCCGATGTGTGTTTTTTTTTTTTTGGGGGGGGGAGGCATGACCTAAGGGGGCCTCCTACGGATAAAGTACTCACGCACGCACATGCACAAGAAGTTAAAAAACATTAAACAAAATTCTAACAGCGTCTCTGTGGACTTTGGGAAAGTTTCGTTCTAGTACAAAGCTTACCGCAAAGTGCGCAAACCTCAATACATGTAATACATTGTAATAACTGGGACAATCGAACTTGTGCGTAGTGTGTACGGGCGCAGAGTACGACCAACGCATGTAAACGCTCTTCCGGTCGTGTCGTAGACCAAAGCAATGGCAATCGTCCCCGATAACTTTTGGAAGCTAAGTTGCTATTGGTTGGCGGACTTTTATTTTACTATTGGCCAATCAGGTTTGCGTACATATATTACTGTGCATGGCCATGTACATGTACATATCCGACTACATATCCTGATATCTACAAGGATAGCTGGGTGGGCGGATGGGACCAGGAGACGAGGATTAAAGCGCAAGGACTTCTATCCAGCCTGACATCGTCACAGACACTTGTGTCTTTCATTGTTGCAAAAAATGCCATGGAGACCATCAAACCCATTTCATTAAAATTGCAAAAGAGGGATTTAGATATTTTCCATGCGTACCGAATGATCGGTGACACGGTAGATCGTGTGGCTGCTCTCAGAGAAGAGGTAGAGGAGGAGTTTGAAATATGGTTTGCTGATGCCACCCGTTTATCCCACCTTGTCGGATCGACTCTGTTGGCCCCGAGAGCCCCAAGGACAGGAAACCAGTCCCATAGACCTAATGCCCCCAGCAGTTGTCCAAAAGAGTACTTCCTGAGGAACTGTGCCATACCATTCCTAGATCATATTTCTGCAGAGTTCAGGAGCAGATTCAGTCCACAGAGCAGACAGGGTGCAGCCATTTTGGATCTTCTCCCATCTGCTTTTGCAAGTTCCAATTTGAATAATGTTTTGGAAAAGCTGATGTTTTGGGAAGCAGATCTGCCACAACCATCATCATTGAGAGCAGAGGTGAAGGAGTGGAAACGCTTATGGGAAAGGGAGAAGCAACCTCCATCAAGCCTCCTTGAATGTCTCCTGCATGCTGATGAGGATGTATTTCCAAACATTAGCACTCTCCTTCGAATTGGTTGCATTCTGCCTGTTGGGAGCTGTGAAGCAGAACGTTCTTTTTCCTGCCTTCGAAGAGTGAAGACCTACCTTCGCAACAGAATGGGTCAGGATCGTCTCGCTGGGTTAACTCTTCTCAATCTTAATCATGACATGACCATCAATCTTGATAAGGTCTGTCAAACATTTGTCGAAAAAAACCAAAGAAGGATGTTTTCAAACAACTTTCCCTTCTCTTATAAACCATCGTCTTAAAGCCACTATGAAAAGGAAAACTCTCATCGCCAGACGTTCCATCCATGACAATGTAGAACCCATGAAAACCTTCCTGAGGGCGCTGCATGAGTGTGATTTCATAAACAGCCCCTCTGCGTGAGTAATGCGGATGTTACCGGCAGAATACCTATAGGTGAATTAGATGAAAGTTTGAATTGAGGGCACCCATTTCGTTTGAGAGCTGGACTAAAGCTCCTCAGTCCTCGGAATACCCCCAACGACTGGATAGTATTCCTTGCCACATAACCGGCAAGATACTCATTGACGGCATATTTAAGGGTTCGGCTTCGTGCAGGCAAGGGAACATCGAAGGTTGGGTTTGTAGGTAGCAGGCGCGGTACGAGCCAATATTTTTGGGGGGCTAGACCACTGGCGCACCCAGGATTTGTTTTTGGGAAGGAACTCACACGGAAATTCATCCCATCTGTAACAAAATATATGTGTCCCTGGTTGGACCCCATTAAAAAAAATCCAGGATCCGCCTATGAATGTGCTGCATTACCTATATGTCCACAACAATGGGACATAAGGCCTGATTCCCCCTTTCCCCCTGTAAAAATTCCTAGATCCGTCCCTGCCATACCATTTGTTTTTCATTAAAAAAAAAATAGTTACGAAAAAATAATGTTGCAGAGGGAAAAATCTTACCATAAGTGGTGTTTCCGAGGAGTTTTTAGGGGGGCATTATTGATCTATCCCCCTAAGTCGGAAATTTTGAGAGCACTTGCCACCCTGGAAAAAATCACAGCTACGCCACTGGTTGGACCCCCCTTTTTGAAAAATCCTGGATCCGCCTATGGTACGGATACTTGCTTATTGGCGGACGTGTTTGAAAATTTTCGTACCACTTGTATGAAGAAATACGGTTTGGATCCAGTTAATTATTATACGAGTCCAGGATTAAGTTGGGACGCTTTGCTTAAACATTCGAAAGTTTGTTTAGAATTGTTTACGGATGTTGACATGCATTTATTTATAGAAAACGGTAGTAGAGGAGGAACGTGTATGGTAAGTAAACGATACGCAAAAGCAAACAACCCCCATAACCCTTTCAACCCCATTGTGCCATATTGGCTCAATATTGTATATCTCTTGGGTACCGTTGTGTTCTTTTGGCACGCGAAAACAATTCTCATTTGTTCCCGGCGAGCCCCTGTGGCACGTCGGTAACATCTGTTTTCGGAAAATGTCAATAGCGCCCTCAATTGACAAGTGTTTTCTGATTGGCTGAAAAAGGACGCCCGCGAGCTTTTGCGTGCCATTGATAGCTATGGACGTCGATCGAAGTGCACACATTTTGGAAGAACTCTTCGCAGATAGTGGGTCAGATATGTCTTCTGACGAGGATTCTACACCGGAGTCGGATGATAGTGAAGAGGAATGCGTCCCGACATCATCATCATCATCGGAAAAGCCAAACTACCGGTCTGGTTGGTGTGAAACTAACGCATACACGAAGAAACCCATGCAATTCAGTGGAAACAGGGGAACGACTGAAGATTTGAGTAACTGTACACCTTTCCAAATTTTTCAACTGTACTTCTGTCAAGCGACCTGGGAGCTGATGGTGACGGAGACAAATAGATATACTGAGCAAACTTTGCCTGCAAACCCAACCAATCGTCAGTCTGCTTGGACTCCAACAAATATTCCCGAAATGATGGCATTCGTGGCATTATTACTTTGCATGGGTATCAACAAAAGGCCTCGATACAGCATGCACTGGTCCATGTCAGATGTTCTTCGAAGTCCGGTATATCCGTCATCTATGTCCCGCAACAGATTCACTGCAATCCTTAGATTTTTTCACCTAGCCAACAACAGAGCTCAAGTCGACAGCCCTACCGACAAACTAGCAAAACTTCGCCCTTTACTCGACATTGTACTGCCAACCTTTCTCAAAATATACAGCCCTGGACGAAACCTCTCACCAGACGAGAGTATGGTGAAGTTTAAAGGACGACTGAGCTTTAAGCAGTACTTACCGCGAAAGGCCAACAAGTGGGGACTGAAATGCTTCTCTTTAAATGAGTCCGAATCCGGGTATACGTGTGCTTGGAAGATGTTCACAGGGTCTCGGCCAAGCACAGCAGCAATTCAACCCTCCGCTGTGCATGCTGCAAGCATGGCAACACACCATCCATCTGTTCTTCATACACCAGGCCAGGTTGTCTTGGATCTAGTGAAAGGACTGGAACACAAGGGTCATGTCATTTTCATGGATAATTTGTACAACAGCCCAGCTCTGGTCTCCAAGTTATCACAGCTAGGATTTGGAGTTTGTGGAACTGTGCGCTACACCACACAAGGAATTCCTGATTTTGCTAATCCCAAAAAGTTCTCAATGAAAAAAACAGAAGACCCCCGCTTTTATACAAAGGCAGGCCAACTTTGTGTCGTCTGGCAAGACACAAAGCGTGTAACTCTCTTGACAAATTACGGGAATTGCAGTGTCACCACTAAGCAGATTCGTAGTAAAAACAGTTTAACCGGACATCGCGACATTAAAAAACCTTCTGTAGTTTGCGATTACAATAAATACATGGGAGGAACTGATCTGGCAGCACAAATTGTGCAGTATTACTCTCATCCACACAGAACAATGAAATGGTGGAAAAGAGTATTCGTAAACATTCTTGACATCTGTTTTCTGAATGCTACTGTGGTATACAACACCATATCTACAAACCATCACCTTTTCAATTTGGATTTTAGGGTAAAGGTCATCGAAGAACTTTTATCCACCTGGAAGTACGACCCCGTACATCATGCAAGCCAACTTCCATGTGGTTCCAGGCCTTTTTCATGTCAACACTATCCTGGAAAAAATGTCTCCAGCAAAAAACGTGACTGTGTTGTTTGCAGTACTAGGGCAAAGAGAACACAAACGCGTATGATCTGCAAACAGTGTAATAAGCCAATGTGTGTTGTTCCCTGTTTTGAGAATTTTCATACCCAATGATCTGTCTGTGCCCAACTACTTTTGGTTGTATACATGTACATGTGATTTCATTTAATTCCACCCTTCTCCCCCCCCCCGTTTCAATGTTGATGTGATGCACGCACACCGCAAGCCCAGATTTTCCAACATTGAACGGGGGGGGGGGGGCTGGAAGGGTTCAAGCCTAGGTTCAAGTCCCCGTTCAGTCTTTTTTGCTCAAACAAAATAGATTAAAAAATTGTAGTCAGTTTCCTTACTGTATAAGTCACAATACTTAATAAACCCCAATAACAGTGTTTTGCCATTTTAATGTAGGTCAACATAATTGGTATTTTATTATAAAGTTGATTTCATGGCTCAGAGAGTAATTCATTATGACACCTGTATGTTAACAATAGAGAAATTGCCTTGCAATGCATCAACATGTGAGGGCGCTATACAATGAAACTTGCCAAAAGTCCTGTGGTAACCAAGTAGACATGAAAAAGAAATGAGTGTGGTACCCAAGGCATAATTGAAAAATTGGTCTTGGTGCTGAAAGGGATATACCCGATTACGATAAAACAAAACCAACGACTTTTATACAATATTTAGACGCGAATAATTTGTACGGCTACGCGATGAGTAAACCTTTACCAACGGGTAATTTTAAATGGATGACTAAAAACCGAGTTGACAGACTCTTGGATAAAGGATTAATACGTGGAAAAGGATGCATTTTAGAAGTTGATTTAGAATACCCTAAAGAATTACACGATTCTCACGATACATATCCACTCGCGCCAGAGACGTTGAGGGTACCGAAAGAATGGATGAGTGGATATCAACTCGAGCTATTAAACAACAAACCCGCTCCAAACGTTGAAAAATTAGTTCCAAATTTATACGATAAATGCAACTACGTGCTTCATTATCGTAATTTACAATTGTATTTACAACTCGGTATGAAACTAACTAAAATTCATCGCGTTTTAGAATTTGATGAATCGCCATGGATGAAATCATACATTGATTTAAACACCCAACTCAGAAAAAACGCAACGTCAGATTTTGAAAAAGATTCATACAAACTTATGAATAATTCAGTTTTTGGAAAAACGATGGAAAATGTACGAAATCGCGTTAACGTGAATTTGAAGCCATTAAACGATGAAAAAGCAGAAAATCAAATTCGTACATTAATCGCGAAACCAAATTTTGCTGAGGTTAGGATTTTTGATAACTATTTAGCGGCGATTCACATGCATAAAATAAAACTAGTACTCAACCGCCCAGTATACGTTGGAATGAGCATACTGGATTTATCTAAACATTTAATGTATGATTTTTATTACAATCATTTAAAAAAGAAATACGACTCGAGGTGTAATTTACTTTACACGGATACGGATAGCTTGTTACTCGAGATTCAAACGGAAGATGTTTATAAAGATATGGAAAAAGACAAGCATTTATACGATTTTAGTAATTATAAAGATTATAATAAAAAGAAATACGGTAGCGAGGTAAAATTACATTACTCCGACGAGCAAGCGCATCTTAAGATTGAAACGAATGAGGTTTTTAAAGATGAAGAAAAAAATTAAGAATTATGTAATTTTTATTACAATCATTTAAAAAAGAAATACGGTAACGAGATAAAGCTTGTTCCAGCCGACGACTTAACCAGTTTGACTCTTGAGATTGAATCGAGAGAGGTTTATAAAGAGATGAAAAAAGCTAAAGATTTATACGACTTTAATGATTACAAAGATCATTTTCTATTTTCTGAAGAAAATAAAAAAGTGATTGGTAAAATGAAAGACGAGACTGCGGGAACTCTAATCTCTGAAATTGTTGGTTTAAGACCAAAAATGTACTCTATACTTTTATCGAAAGAAGAAGAAATAAAAAAAGCTAAAGGCGTTAAAAGACAAGTTTTAAAAAAGAAAATTAAACACGAAAACTATAAACAAGTTTTATGTGATTTAAAACCATTAAATCACAAGATGAATTTTATTAGAAATGGAAAACATAGATTATATACAACGCGAGTAAATAAAATATCACTATCTCCTTTAGACACAAAGATATATATTTTAGAGGATGGAATACATACGTACTCTTACGGTCATTATAAAATTGGTGGATTTTCTGTATCTCGAGGAATAATTTGTAATTCTTCTCTTACAAAACTACGAGCGGGGCCTCCTTCTAAATAATACAAGATGGGCTGATTCGGAGCTTTCATCGTTTTAGCTAATTTAAAATTTTTTATACTCCATATAGGATCGGTCGCACGCCGTCTCGTATCTTTTTCTGCTTCACCGGGTGCGTATAAATATCGAACTAAACTACTAGTTGGGTTTCTTTTTTCTTTCTTTTTATCACCGCTTACAACTGGTGAGGCAGGATTTTGTTCAACGAGGGGTAATTTAATCGCCATCTTTAAGTTTTAAATTGATGAGTCGAGTTGTTTCGTTGTTTAATGCTTTTACAACCGCGGGTAATCTTTTAACCCATTCTCTATTTCTCTCATCCGTCTTGCGCGTATTGATGAGAAAATATTCTTTCGCCCAAAGTTCTATTAAATCGCTCTACTATACCCTGAGCTCTATGATTCCCAGCTTCGCTTCTTTGGATTTTTACATCGTGTTTACTCATTAATACACCGACGCTCGACATAAATTCTTTTCCAGGATCGACTTTTAAAATTTTTGGCCAAGTTAACGGCGAACGTGTATAATTTTTTTCAAACGCTAGAACGACTTGAGCGGTGGTTTTATCGGTTAACGGTTCCGCTTCTTTATATCTGCTGGCTTAATCTACAACGGTTAACGCGTACTTGTACGTCTTTTTAGTTTTACCCCTTCCGATCGTATCGTGCGGAAGAAACAATAAATCCGCTTGATGAACCTTTTTTGGTTTTTGTAACGTTGAATTTGAACTGGTCGGTCTAGGAATATATTTAGGATATGGTAAATAAATTTGCCACAGCGCTTGCTTTTTTATCCACCGTGAAACTACTTTTTTATTTACTTTTGTTTCTTGAGCTAATTTATCGATCGCTCCGAGACCTTTCCAGTATCCTTTTGGATTATAATACGCGTTTTGTAATTTTAGTTTTATTTGTTTATCCATTTTATTATTTATAAATATATTTTATTCATCAGATTTCATAGGTGAAATCTTTGCAGGTAAAATATTTTTACTAACTAACCACGTTTGAGACATTAGCGCCAACCCAACCGTCGTTGATAGTTTTAAACCATTTATAACATCCAACTTATCTAAATCAGCTGGATTTATTTTAAATAGTTTTTTACTTAGCATGCTATATAAAACGGTCATCGCCGTTAAAACTGCTCCGTGATAAACTGAATTAACGATTACAGTCGTATCTATCATTGAAGACATATTTTATCTATAGAATATATAATAATTTTTAAATTTATTGCATTTTGAATGGATCAATTTCTTTTTTATCTATAATCGGCGCTAACTGTTTATCATTATTTAAAACTGACGGTGGAGGTGCTGTAGCTGGAGCTACAGCACTTGTTGACGGCTGTGAAACTGAGTTAGAGTTTTGGTTAATGAAATAAACAAAACCTACAACGGCTGCGAGTCCAAAAGCGAGGTAATAGTAGTTTATTCCGTCGCTTTCTACGTCATTTTTTACTATAACACCTTTTGGCGCGAGCGTAGCTGTACGACGAGTTTTGGTAGCGCTTGAGCCGCGAAGCGCACCTTTTTTTAATTCTTGTTTTTTCTTTTTATTAAGTTCCGCGAGTCTTTTCCAGCCGCGACTCTGTTTGTATTTTTTTTTTTTTTAGTCGGTGTTTTCGTTACCTTCAACGGCACGCTCGCTTGACTCTGACGCGGTGAATCGTTGCTCGTTTGTTCTACATTCTGCTCTGGCTCCATCGCTTTCATTATCTATACAAGATTCTTCTTCTTCAATTTTTTTTGATGTAATTAATACCAGAGCAATCGGCGCCAAGTACTCACCGTACTCGTAGTATAATTTGCATAATATGGGGGAAAGAGTGACGTGGGTAAAATGAATGGATCTCTCTCTAAATCTGAAATAAATTTATCTTCGTCACCAATTTTAAAACTACGTCCAAATAATTTAACGGGCGTTAAATTATGACATACCAATTTAACGTATAATTTTATAATGGCACTACCTAAAGAATGTGTTATTTCATGTCCTAATTTAGCTTCGTATTGCATGTGTAATACATCTAGTTCTTCTCTAGATAAAGCTTCGATGCTACTAACTGAATACTCTTTACCTAAATATTTTTTGGAATTTCCTCCTGCTACGACAGCAAGAAGCTGTCGATCTTTTTGCTTTTGCTTAAGCAAGATTGCTTGCTCAGCAGAGCCGTCTAAAGATGGCGGCAACATCAATGACGGCTGATTATTTAAGCTCTCTTCGTTTAATAGTTTATGAATGTCTTCCATTTATTGTAAGTATTTATAAAATAATTAGTAAAAAAACAAAAAAAACAAAAACAAGTAACCTACAAGTAACCTACAAGTAACCTACAAGTAACCTACAAGTAACCTACAAGTAACCTACAAGTAACCTACAAGTAACCTACAAGTAACCTACGAGTAACCTACAAGTAACCTGCAAGTAACCTGCAAGTAACCTACAAGTAACCTGTAAGTAACCTGCAAGTAACCTACAAGTAACCTACAAGTAACCTACAAGTAACCTACAAGTAACCTACAAGTAACCTACGAGTAACCTACGAGTAACCTACAAGTAACCTACAAGTAACCTACAAGTAACCTACAAGTAACCTACAAGTAACCTACGAGTAACCTACAAGTAACCTGCAAGTAACCTGCAAGTAACCTACAAGTAACCTGTAAGTAACCTGCAAGTAACCTACAAGTAACCTACGAGTAACCTATGAGTAACCTGTAAGTAACCTACAAGTAACCTACGAGTAACCTACGAGTAAGCTGTAAGTAACCTACAAGTAACCTGTAAGTAACCTACAAGTAACCTACAAGTAACCTAGTCACGTATTTCATAATCGGTAGGTTGATCCGTTTTTTTTTGCGATGTTTAACTCGTTTTAAATTTTCATGAATTTCCATTCTTAACTCTTTCGTCGGTATGACATCATTTTCTCGAAGACAATCTTCAAACGAGTCTCTATCTTTACAATAAAATAAACACACCCATTTGAGTTGCTCTCTAAAATCTTTTAATACGCTATTATATTTTTGTGAAATGAGCCAACAGCTGTGATGCTTGTGTCGGCCGCTGAAAGCTAATAGCGATAGCTCGTGCTGCTGCTGCTCTTTCAAATTTTTTTTTATATCGCAATCCTTTATTTGCGCTACAGTCGTCGATGATAAACAACGTTTCATCTCCTTCGTATACATCGCTATAAATTTGTAAAGCTTGATTTAATGAAATATCGTTTAAATCGTCAACGAGCACTCGATGGGACATAATATAACTATCATTTCGAAATGTTTTAAATATTCATTTTCCATCAAATTTAAAATAAATTCTGTTTTTCCACATCCGGTTTGTCCGCAAATTAACGCAACGTGTGGATATTTCGGCAACATTTGTTTTTAATATTAGTCAAGATGATTAATAAACGACGGAACTAAAACGTCCACCTTTTATATTGAGTTGCGCATCCATAATAATAAAAGTGTACATGTATAATTCACCCGGAGCTTCTGCTTTTTTATCCATTTGAATGGTAATTCCTTCAGATAAGTTTTGTACTTGTCTTCCACTTCCGTGTATTTTATAGTCGTGGCTAGTTCTCATATCTAAAAATAAACCGTATCTATCGAGTAAATAATCGGCTTGTTTAACGTTGGATAAATTTAAAGCTTTAACGACACGCATGGCGTGTTCTTTATTCGAATCTCCCAAATATTGTTGAATTTCTTCCCAATGTTGATACCTTTTCATTCCCTGCGCGTAAAGTTGATTAGGAACGCCTTCGATCGTAATTGAAACTTTATCGATTTTTGGATTATAAAACTTGTTGGTTTCTTTTACATCCGGCTCTTTGAATAAAAACAATAATCCTTTCATACTTTTTGCGGGCGTATTTAAATTTATATTCCACGTTGTAGCGCGTTTGTTTAATGGGGTCACGCTTTGTCTTAGAACGCGATCAAACAATATCACCACCTTGTCGCTATATTGTTGCTTTATCGTTTGCGCGAGAACCGGCAAATGAACGATTTCGTATTCTAAAGAAATCCCACTTATGATATATCTCGCATTATCGTCGGTGCTTTTAATCACGTTAAAAATTTTATTAAACACGAGTTCGTAACTCAATCGATCTCCGATCCCCGATTGGTAGTAGGGTTGATGATCGGTGAGTAATTCAAAATCGAGCGGAATGTGATATCTATTTTTAAATGTATCCGCGATAGCTTTATCTTTTCCTCCGTTACCTGCGGGAACCGCGTCGTTAGCGCCTACTCGCAATTTAGTCACGTTAGCATCTTCGATGCCTTGATACGCTAGATTTTCGCGTTGGTCTTTCGTTAACCATTCGTCTTTATAACAATTGAACACATCCGCATCGTCTAAAGAAAATACTTCATTTCCTTCCATTTTAATGGTTATATTTTTTACGATGGCTCTACCTATGTTATGTACCATCGTTCTCGTATCATCATCCGACTCTAGAGCAATGTTGAAGGCTAATCTAACCGTTCCCGGAACGATGACGTAATTTCTTCCTAAATTTGGAAAACGAACCGTCAACAATTGATTTTCGGTAATGACGCTCGGATTGTTTGTAATGACGACTTTTTGACGAAATCCTTTTAATCCCAAAGGTTCTCTTAATCTTCTGTATGGATCGAGTACATCTCCGTATGCATTAATCATATTTTATAGTTTGTAAAATACAATATTTTTTTTATAAATAAAAAGTAAAATGGTGTCTATAGCGATGATGATTGGAGGTGCGGTAGTAAACGCGTTTGCCTTTTCCGGAACAAATTTTTTATTTATTAAAAAGTAATTGTAAAATGGCGCAAGGAAGAAATGAACTTATACCGATGGATCCGGCTTTTAATTTCGAAGATGAATATATTGAAGATGATATCGCAAACAACAACGATAATATTCAATTGACCGAACAAGCTCTACCGCTAGAGGAAGAAACGTCTTTTAGTACACCAACTTTATCTCAAGAAAATAGATTACGTAAAGATATAGTCGATGATTTCTATAAAAGTATAGGGTATGAACCCGTTATGAAAGACTATAATAACTTTATCTATAAATTTGATAAGAATAAGAACGTGGGTTTACTTTAAAAAAAAAGAAGGTAATACAGAAATACGATTAACTAATTTAAAATCGGGTGGATTTTTAAAATTAAGCGGTATAAAAGGTTTAACTTTAAATGATTTAGAAATATTTGATAAAAGTAAACAAGCTATAATAAATGTTATAAACGAAGCAAAAAGACCATTAACTGATGATAAAACAACGACTGTATCGGCGTTAGATTCCAATCTAACAACCCCAGTCATTTTAGGTCGTGGTAGAAGGTTACCATCTTTACCGAAGCAACGAGTAGCAGAAGCTATTGAAATGGCAACTATGACTCTTTCAAGAGATCAAGATACTCAAACGGAATTAAACATTCCATGGCAGGAAGTAGTAGCGCTCAATGACATTATGACTACAATTCGAGGTGAACAATTATTCCTTTTAACTAAATTAAAAGCAATAAACCAAAGAATCTCTGATATGGAAGAAATAATTAGTGACGCTGAAGGAAGAGGACTCAATGTTGATGAAAAGTATCGTCGAGAATTGCAAAACTAAAAGATGACAAACAAGTTTTGTCGAAGCAAATAGATGCGCATGATCGCGTTCTTCGTAGTCAAATTAATAGAATTGATGAAACAATGGAAAAATGATAGAAAGAGATGTTACGACTAAAGAAAAATTTGAAACTTTATTTAGAGAACAAGGTATTTCGCTTGGTTTGTTATTCGGTGTTATCGGTTTACTATTCACTGTAATCGGTGAAACAATCGCCCTTGTAGTAAGTTCGGTTTTACCTAAACCCACGCCAGCGCCAAAACCCGCGCCACCCAAACCTATACCGCCAAAACCCGCGCCACCCAAACCTATACCGCCAAAACCCGCGCCACCCAAACCCGCGCCTCCTAAACATACACCTCCAGAACGCTCGCCTCCGAAACCCGCGCCACCAACGCCAGAACCGAGTGGAGGTGTAAAAGAGTGGATACAAAAAACATTAAAAAATCTAGCGAGTGTATTAGCGAAACTCGGAAAACAAGCTTTAACCGCTTTACCAGCTATTATCGGATCGATAGTAAGTTGGTTATTTAAAACAGCTTCTAACGTGGTCACGTGGACGGCGGAACATTTGTGGCTAGCTTTAACCGGGGTTGGAGTTTTAATTATAACTTATGTACAGAAAAAACTCTAGCCTTAGCGGCTAACGCTAGCGTAAAGCCTAGCTTAACAATTCGTAAATCATAACGCCGAGTCCAGTTAAAATTGCAAAACCAAAGATTAGAGCATTTTTTCTTCTTGGTGCGTTGCGGTTGTACTTGATTCTTCTAAAGAGTCTTGGGTTATTGTAGGGAGCGAGTCGAGGGTTTTTAAATCTTCTTGCTCCAACGCTTGCTCGGCTTGCGCAGCTTGCTCAGCAGAGCTGTCAGCTTGCACAGCTTTGTCAGCGTGAGCCTGGTGAGCGATGACGTCTGGCTGTATATCATCTAAACTAGTAGTTGTTGTTGACGGTGAATGCGCTACCGCTTCTAAACCTTGCGGCGGTGGAGGAACGGTCGTTGAATTTGTGTTTAGATTTAAACCGAGAGATAATTTACTAGTCGCGATCAAAACATTATTGTTGTATCCCACGTACGTACCTATTCGTAAATTCATGTCGCTTGGCATGAGATATACATTTTCTCCGATAACAAAATTTAATTGCGATCGAGCGTATTTTAAAACATCTTGATATTGTTGAATAGATTTTTCTAAATCTACGGGAGAATCGATCAAAGCGTCCACTATATTTATAAATTCTCTTTTCGCGTCTAAACCGGTACCGGCTGCTAAAAATGAGGTTTTTACTTGCGTTTGAGCTCCCTGTTCCATCAACCGAGCAAACAATAGAAAACATATCCGAGCAAGACCTTGACATCAGCATGGAGGACGTCACAATGCCAGAATTGGATGAAATTCTCAAGAATCTCAAATGTGGGAAAGCAGGAGGGCTTGATGGAATTCCTCCAGAGGTCTGGAAGCTGGACTTATTCAAATCGACACTTTTAGAACTATGCAACCATATATTCAACAACTTTATCAAACCTGATATGTTCCGTAAGAGTGGAATAGTTCCCCTTCCTAAGAAAGGAAACCTGTCAGTGGCAACTAATTATCGAGGTATCAGCCTAATACCAATTGCAGCTAAGATCTACAACCGCCTCATACTCAACAGATGCAAACCTGCCATTGAACCACTCCTCAGATGGAACCAAAATGGTTTTCGCAAGGGACGCTCAACAACTGGACACATCCTGGCCTTGCGCAGGATTGTTGAAGAGGCAGAGCTTAACAATTTACCATTGGTACTAACATTCATCGATTTCAAAAAAGCATTCGATTCCGTCCATCGTGGCCAAATGTTTAACATCCTAAGAGCATACGGCATACCAAGAAAGATAGTTCGTGCTATCGAGGTTATATATGAAGACACAACAGCAATTGTAATCTCACCTGATGGAGAGACAGAGCCCTTCAACATCAAGGCAGGTGTTTTGCAGGGTGATACGCTAGCTCCATATCTGTTCATTATAATTCTGGACTATGTCATGAGGAAATCATCAGAAGAGAACAATCTTGGTTTTACTTTCACAGAGCAGAGAAGTAGACGTTATCCTAAAGAGGAAATCACAGACCTGGTATTTGCTGATGATATAGTCCTGATGAGTGACAGCATTGAGCTGCCCAGAAGCTTCTGAAAAATGTTGAATTCCATGCTGGGACAGTTGGATTGGCTATGAATGTAAATAAGACCAAGGTTATCGCCATTAATATTCAGGATGAAAGTAGGGCAATTACAACCGCCAGTGGAAATGTGCTAGAAGAAGTTGATGACTTCAGGTACTTGGGATCTTGGATATGCAGTATTAGCAAGGAGGTTCACCATCGTATTGCCCTTGCATGGCAAGCATGCAACAAGCTTAACTGTGTATGGAAGTCCCATATAGGAAGACCTTTGAGAATATCATTTTTCAGAGCAACTGTCGAAAGCATACTCATGTATGGAGCTGACACCTGGCCACTCACAAAAGAACTTGAGAAGAAACTGGATGGTAGCTATACCAGAATGCTGAGAAAGTGCCTGGATGTCCATTGGAGAGACAAACTTTCAAATCAAGAGCTATACAAGAACATAGACAAATTATCCACTAAGATCAGAAGAAGGCGTCTCCAACTTGCTGGCCATAGCTATCGACACACTGAAGAGCCAGTATCAAGGTTCATCTTGTGGAATCCCAATCGGGGAAGGAAAAGGAGGGGAAGAAGAAAAACCTTCACTAAGTTGCTGTGTGAAAACATAGACATGGAACTTGATGATCTTCCATCCCTCATGAATGACCAAGCTTTGTGGAGGGTGCTCGTGATGATGATGATGATGATGAGCTCCCAATATCGCGTAAATGTACGTTCTTATAGAATCGTTAATTCGTTCTGTACCGATATCTGTAAAACCTTTAGACTCGCTGATTATAAATTTTAGCCAAGCAAGCTCCGTAGATGGTGATTGTTCGATAAAACCGATCGTATATGTCGAGGGATGGTCTCCAAAACTCATTCTCGTCGCAGTTTTGTAATAATCGTAATCAGTCACCTCGTTAGAGATGACGTTCAAACTTGAATTATCGTAGTTTTTTCCAGGTACTGCTTTGTAACCGTTATCCAATGTTGAGAGGTGAAAGTCTTTACATATTTTTTTATACGCGCTAATGTTTATATTGTTTGCATACGCGCTAAAATAATTTTGAAAAGACGCGGGGCAACTCATTTCTTTAAGCAATCGTCTCATTTGATAATAGACGTGAAATCTAAAAAAAACTACGAATCATTACATTCGAATGATTTAAATGTTCGTAACTCACCCCGCATCTCGTTGTACCGCAGTACGTTACAAGATTTATTTGATTTTGATAAAATTTTAGCGGATTATGTTTTCAATCATTGACAATCTCGTCGCTATTAACGCGAGGCAACTTGTAGTTGCTAAAAACATTGTCGAGTTGTACGTTAAAATGTTCATTTTCATTGATGTAAATATTCATATTCGTTAAATCGCTAGCTTCAAAATTTTGATCTGATATAAAATTTTCAGATTGTGGATATGAAAAAGAAAAATTACTCTGAAACGCTAATGGAAACGTAATTTTTATTAATTATAAAATATAATTTATAATTAATAAATGCATCATACGGCAGAAATTAAAAATGTAAATAGTACAATCTCATTAGATAATGCCATCGATAATAAAAGCGGTAATCTTACGATATCATTAAATAGCGTCAACATTTGGGTAGGATATTATAATGTTCGTAAAAGAGAAAAAATATTTATACGGAAAGATATAATAAACGAAAGAAATGAACAAAGTCAGGAAGACAGTACCGTATTTATCGAGCCGGGACTTTATAATCTTGTTGAAATTATCGATATTGTTAAAACAAACGCACCTTGGATAACGTTTGTCGTCGATAAAACAATCGGTAAATCTATTTTAAATATTACTCAAACAAGACGAAGAATTAAATTTTCATCGGGATTAGCTAATTTACTCGGATTTGATAATGAATATCTAGCCGAAGGAGAGCACCGAGGAAGAAGACTCGATTTACTACCTTTAAAATGATATACATTCATTGCGATCAAATTTCTACGAGCGAAAATTTTTGCGATGGTAAACCGTGTACTATTTTAAACGTTTTTCCGATACAAGATGTGTCATTGGGAGAAAGTATGTATATGGAATATAATAATCCGTTACGAAAAAAATCTTAAAATTGGTACTTTTAATGAATTAAGTTTTCAAATTAAAGATCCATTAGGTAGAGATATCAATAATCCCGGTATGCCAATTTTTTTAACGTTTGAAATTAAATGATTTTACTTATATAAATATGGCGAGCATTTACGGTCCTAGTAGAAAAAGCGAGCAAGTTACATCTAGCGTCTTACAACAAAGTAGCAACACCACCATTTACGAACATCACGGCTATATAGATAGAGATGATATTTTACTAGTAATACCTCTCGTCGAAAAATATCGAATTATACTCGGATGGCACGGCGCGCTTAAACTGCCCTTTTACATGTTTAATCAAACACCCGCATACTGTTCATTTTTTGTAAAATTTACTAAAACCGATGCTATTTATTCACATTTGGGGGAGGGTAATTGCGATGCCAACGTATATCATATTCCTTCTCCCTCTCGAGATAAAACATTAGTTTTCAACAACAATTCGCAGCACGTACAATACGAAATTTGTTTTCAAACGCGAGATGAAAAAGTTTTTGTACAAGGAAGCTTTTTTGGCGCTTTAAACACTAAAATCTGTTTCAATATAAAAATTTAAAGTTTACCATTAAATTAAATTTATACTATAATAAATATGGCGAGTATTTACGGACCTAGTCGAAGAAGCGAGCAAGTTACATCTAGCGTCTTACAACAAAGTAGCAACACCTCTAACAATCCATACATCTTTAAAAAACTGGACACATTGATGAAAATGAAATTCATCAAGATTCAATACCTTTAGTTTTACTTGTTGAAAAAATGGGTCTAGATATATTTTGGCTTGGAACATTTAAAAAACCACAGATTGAGATCTATGAAACATTAAAATGTTCATTATATGTTAAAGTAATTAAAAGTGAAAATAATTTTTATTCATTCACGGAAAACCGCGATTTAGAACCTTCTAATGGAGAATTTTTAATTTTACCCGAAATAGATGATTTAAAATTTTAATTTACTGATGAACCCCAGTATTTAGAATTTGGAATTTGCTTCAAAACACAAAATAAAAAAGAAGGTTTTATACAAGTCACTTTTTTCGGATCTCTATTAAGTGGAATTTGTTACGATATAAAAATTAATAATTTTTCCATTTAGATTAAAATATAATCTTTTATTATTAATAAAATAATGACTACGGATAATCTCCAAGAGTTAATTCGTTGCGAAGTGCGGCGTTTACAAAACGAAAACGACATTCAAAAAGAATTACGAGCGGAAGAACATGAACGTAAAGTTGTAAATAAAAAAATAGATAAAATCAATAAAACGTGTAAACATTTAGACGTTTTTCTCCAATTAACAGATTTTGGTCTGAAAATTGCACTGTGCTATGTTGCGGCTGTATATGTCGTACCTTTCTTCGATCAACGATTTAAAAGAAAACTTTTTTAAATTATATTTTTTTATCTTTACTATTAATAAAAAATAATGAGCGTAGTTACCGAAACGAATAACATTTATCCAGATGTACGATATATAGATACCTCCGAAGCGACGGCAAGCGACGTTAAAACCTTTCGCTTGCAAAAAATCGATAACATTCCAAAAGAAATTTTGAAAGAGAGAAACGAACGTGAGGCTGTATATAAAAAATATAATAAAATCATCAACGCTTGTAGTATCGTAGAAACTCTCGTTGAATTAGGCTGTATGGGAGCAGGAGCCATTGGAATCGCCAGTATCGCCACCGTTATAGCATCACCCGTAGGATTTGTTTTAGAAGGTTTAGCTTTAGGCTTAGGTGGTGCTGCGCTTGCCATCAGATACGTAACATCTAAACTCGAAAAAAAGCTAAAAAACACAACGAGATTAGAGTTTTAGCCGAAAATAAACTCAACACCATCAACAGTCATGTTTCAAAAGCGATTGAAGACGGTGTTATAAGCCAAGAAGAATTTAATTTAATCACTAAAGAGCAAAAAGTACTCTGCGATGAGAGAAAATATCCGTACAGCGGCTCTACCGCAGCTCCTAAAAATGACAATGTCGATAAAAATCAAAATGTTAATTTAGATCAGCAAAAAAAGATCTTATAGAAAAAATTATGAATTTAAAATAAACTTGACTGTAAATAAAATTATTATAATGAAAAACACGCTTCGCAAGTAGCGGAACGTGTTGACGCTTGCGCGGCGGAGCACGCTATAGCGTCAGCGCCGCTAGACGTAAGAGCTTTGCCAGCGCTACGCCGCGAATGCGCTACCGCTCCTCCACCGTATAATTTAAATTTTAGCCGCTATAAACGAGCGCTTGTCTTTTCAACCAACTCTATCATAACTAAATCAAATAAGCGTCTAGCTCTTCCTTTTACCTGCTTAAAACTTTGCACATTTAATAACTTTGCACATTTTGTACATAAACTTATCGGTGTTTTTGTACCTTTTTTACATCTTCTACACTCAGTCGGTATACTTTTTCCACGTTTTATTTTACCGCAATAGTCCACATTTGGTGAACTAAGTATACAACACTTGGATGTTTTGCCGACTAATAGCCATTTGCAAGGAACGATCACTTTTGTTTTTTTTATCATTTCCATACTCTCTCTTTACTATTCACCTACATAATATTTTTATTATTTTTATTTTATCAATTTTTTTGGTGATATTTTTTCTATTAGCTTTCATCGTTTTCTAAAAAGCTTTCGTCTTTAATATAAGCGGAAAGCTTTCCCAAATTACCTACCGACGCGGCAATTTTTAACGAAAAGTTTTCAACATGAGGGGCGAAAAATTGTATTTGTTTGTCTAAAGATGAAATTTTTAATAAAATGCTAAATAAAACCATGGCAAAAGTAGCTGAAAAAGTCGGTTGTTGTTTTTTGTCAGTGTAACCCAATTCTAAAGCTACGCTGTTAAAGACTATCGTTATCGCTATAAAAACTAATGTGTAATCTAAATTGTACATGTTTATGTTAATTTTCGTGCCGACTTGCAACATTTTTTTAAGTTTAAAAAAATCGCTACTTTCAACTATATAAGGATATTTATAAACACCAGCTTGATAGCCGTCTGGTAAACAAATTGAACTAAAGCTAACTGACGTATTGATGGTTACGCTGTCAATTTCTCGTTTGTTTTCACCGCACGATCCAACTGTGCAAGTTTCGATGTAAATTCGTTCGTTTTTAACGTAAATTATCAATGAAACTTTTCGTTTAATGGTACGAGTCATTCTTTGTAAATGTTTTAAATTAACCATAAATTCAATTGGGTTTTCACATTTAAATTCAAAAAAAGTTTACTCGATTTAATACTATATCGATTAATATTCTTTCCGTTCGATCCATCTCGCGACAATAAAAACCATCGTGATCTACTTTAAAAGTAGCCTTCGTCTGAATGGCTGCTAAAATGTCGATTAAATTTTTAAACGTATAGCCCACTTTAATTTTCAAATAAAATCATAGTCCTTGTCTTTCTTATTTTCTTTCGCAGCTACAGTGTTCGTGTCATAATCTATAAATTTCATATCGCTCAACAAGACGCGTTTAGGCATAGTTTTTAAAACTGGCGTTATCATTTCATAGCTTCTTCTTTCTTCCATACTCTCTCTTTACTATTCACCTACATAATACTTTTTTTAAATTTTATTTTATCAATTTTTGGTGATATTTTTTTCAGACCTGTATTTTTGAGCGGTTTTTAAATGTAATTTTAAAATTTAAAATTTTATCTCCCCTACTACTACCCAAACACTCTCGTGACGTCATCCCTTTTGATGACGTCACGCTCTGTCCTCCACTTTTAACCTCTACTCATCATTAACCACGCACATTTTAAGTACCCCTCATCCAACATATTTTCAAAAATAATTTTTTGAAAATGAGCCAGAACCCCATCTGACATACTACTATTTTGGACACAATAGGCCCTGAAAAGTGGCCCTAATTTGATTTCAAGCGTAAGGCCTTTTTCCAAAATGGCTGCTTCGTTTGTTGTGAGAATTTAACGGCGACCTGAATTGCGTTAAACGCATTGCATGACATAGGCCTATTATTGCAGCCTGTGTGTACACATAAGCGTATGACGCACTGGTTTAAAACAGTGTCGAAAAGTGGGGAGGAGGAGGGCTACAGATACTGGAATTTGTTTGTTCCTGCAAAACGGCCAATGAAATGCAGCAACCCTAATATCTTTGCATCGCTGTGAGAGAAAGTACACTGTCAAAATTACATGTAAATTTACAGGAAAATGTAGGCAAATCATATCTCCATCTTCATTGTATTACACTAAGTGTTCAAGTGACTGATAGCTCAGTCAGCAGAGCGACTGACTGTGAAGCGAACGGTCACCAGTTCAACTCCAACTGGAGACAATTTTTTTGTATCCAATTTATCCCTTAATACTTCATTTAAATTGCAAAACTACCAACGTACTCGTAGAACGATCCGATAGTGCGATGGTACTGTCCCCTCAGACCACCGGGGTCTGGGTTCGATTACCGTCTGCGCCCGATTTGGAACTTGGTTGTTCGCTGGAACTGGCACCGGTAATGCTTGGGAGCTGCCATGTTTCTTCCCTAAAGGTGCAAGGCCTTCTTGGCTAGAAATCGGGGCATGGAAAGATATATATCGGTGAGCCGGAACCCCAGACCAGAAGGGCCCTAATAGAAGCCGGTGAAGGGACCCTATACGACTTTAAAGCCTATGCTTTTATTTATATTAAAGCGCCGGTAGGGATCAATCCCGATAAATCGCGGCTCCCGAATGCCTGGTATTCGCTGAGTAACTTTTTAGGTGTTCGGGCATGTGCCCGAAACACCTATTGTTTGTATACGTTGTTTTTTTAGGTGTTCGAGCGACAGCGCGAACACCTCTTGTTTTTATTCGTTTTTTAATTTTTTTTAAATATATTTATTTATTATTATTATTTTTTTTTAGGTTTTCGGGTATGTGCCCGAAACACCTATTGTTTTTGTACGGTTTTTTAGGTGTTCGAGCGCGCAGCGCGAACACCTATTGTTTTTGTACTGTTTTTTAGGTGTTCGAGCGCGCAGCGCGAACACCTATTGTTTTTGTACTGTTTTTTTTGTTTACTTCTCAGTGGCGCTTGTCCGGCAACAAAGGCATCCTTGCTAAGCATATACAGCCTTCAAACTTAACACATAAACAAAACATAACAAGCTGACGAAACCGTTCGCTGTGACGTTATGATTATGTCATCAGGTGTCGAATTACGCTAAATCAAAGTTTTTTAAATCAAATTTAAAACGTTTCAGTTACGTTGCATGAAAGAATCAAATATCATATAGCGCCGCAAGGCGCAATATGAGGCGCTACACTATCTTTGGTTACAATGGAGCCACATGTACAATCGATATCGACGCTGTTTGCGTGTGTGGTGCCCATGGCCCAGACGTCATTTTTTAGACTCGTTGGAGTTTTGACCCAAAAAATAGGTCTTCGATTTCGTGAAAGAATGGATCGCTAACACAGTCGTAAAGGGTAAGTATCTTGAAGTTAGTTTTTAAGAGAATTTCCTGTATTTATCTTCGTGTTTTTATACAAGAAAAGCCATTTTTTAAGCGTCGGTTGGCTGGCCATTCGTCGTTGCATTGTGCCTGTTTAACTAACGAGTAACGTTAGTTACGTGAACATACTTTGGACAGTAAACAACTCGCCCTTTTCTAACAAAAATATGAACAGATGTCACCAAAATGTATTTAGAATATAAATAAGGATAGGAAAATTCAGTTGTTAAGGTTATGGCAATTTTTCAGTAGAAATTTTATGCCATATTTTGTAATTTTCATTTTCTCTAAAAATCTTCAGTTTGTGCACAAATTAAATAAGTAGCCTATACTAGTGTAGTACTAGTAGTGATTGTTTACTGAACTTTTCCTTAATTTGTTACCCTTCTCAGATACAAATTAACTTACATAGACAATTATTTCACAGGAAAAATGCACAATATTCATGACACAATACATGTACTTGTAGGTCCTGCTCCCTGAGGCCTCTCTCAGACATCTCTCACAATCACATGAAACTATAATTATGAGTATATGACACTCGGCAATTTCTTAAATACCTTTCTCTTTTGATGTGAGTTTCGTGCGATAATGTTTCTTTAATTTATTACAAATTGTCAAGAATAATTGTGTGCAATTTTGAAAACAAACGAATGCCCTTTTCAATTTCAATGGTCCAGCTACTCCAAAAGTATACACTATTTTCCCCATTCACATAAATTAGAACTTATCTGAATTTTCAAATACTTTATTCTTGGTCCATGTACTTATAAAACCTTCCTATTATTTTTTACAGCATGTTCACTGTGACATATTATTTTCACATATATTAGAACTTCTCTGAAATTTCTCTGCAATGATAGACCAAAGAATTTAAAAAAAAGAATTAAAAAACAAAAACAAATGTGTTGGTTCATCACCAGTGGCAGTACATGCCATCACCAAGAACTTGGGGGGAGGGGGCAGACATTTTATTCCAAAATTACCGATTCCAATGACAACCCCTGAATGTCACCCATTCTGAACTGTCACTAAATCGTACATACAGAGCGTACATTTATTATAAATGCAGATTGATTCTGTTTTCTTGTCAACAAAGGATCATGGTTGGGTTCATTTACACTGAAGTCCATTTCACTTGT